>VXAC01008756.1:528236-599515 GCA_013399225.1 Rhipidura dahli | reverse complement strand
TTTTGTCTTTTTTTTTTTTTTTTTTTTTTTTTTTGATTGAGGACAAAGCATTTTCCTTCCTTATTTCTCTGCATCTCCAAGAAATTTCACAGCAAATTTAGGGGATGCTATTATTGCTGTCCCAAATATTTCTATTTTAAAATAGCAAAACCTTCTTGAAGAACATATGCAACTTTCAACCCTTTTGTATCTGTCATAGCTAAGGCTAAAAGCTTGTCTGGCCATTGTAGGTCACCTCTATATTGGCTGTGAAGTCTAGCTTAATGCAGTTTACCTGTTGAAAGGGACCTGAGATGACCTGATCTACTTGCTTGGCCCTATTTCCCCCTCCCCCAGCCCCCTTCCCCATATAACCCCTCTACTATTCTCAAATTTTTAATGCAAGTTCTTAAAATATAGTCTTTCAGAAGCTGTTGCTCTGATATGACAGAACAAGATACCATTCAGTAATAAACACCTAATTCTTTCTAATGTTTTTCATATAAATGTTTTCATTGAGGCCAGTCATGAGTGGAAGGTCTTTGAACCTTGTAATCATGGGTTTGTTCTCTATTGCAAGGTTTGAAAAAAAAACCCAAACAAGCTTAAATACATTTTCTGTCTCCTTTAGCAGTCAGCTCTTTCCTGTAACCATGAGGATGCAGAAGTGTGCTTTTTTTCTTTAAAAGGAAGCTGAAATGCTCCTGTAGCCTCAAGAGTCATTTGGTGTGAGAGTTGGGCTTTGTGCTTACTGGAGGCCAAGAACGTGATCACTTGGCTATGAGCCCCTGTTCTCAGGGACCAAAGATATGTGGTGGATACCTCTAGAAACTGCAGCACTGTTTTCTGTTTTCCCACACAGCAGGAATTTGTGTTGAGTGTTGTTGTTTTTTCTGTTGCTCGGTGGGAGCTCTGAACAGCTCTGCCGGTCAGATCTACCAGTGAGCGAGAGGGGGAACCCTGGGAACATCTGCTTTGGGGATGATGCAGTGAGTAGGCTGACGTTCAGTGATCCTTGGGAACACTCTCTGTCAGCTTGTTCTTTTGTGCCAGTTCCTAAAGTCCTGCTTGCCAGAGCTTTCCCCCTTTGTTGTTTCTGTTAAGTAAGCCCACATACTGGGACATGAGGAGAAACAAAAACACTTCAGCTGGAGATTGATTAAGTGTCTCACAAGTCCATTCCAACTGGAGCTGGCTAGCAGCAGTGTCTTTCAGGTCCTATCTCACAGAGCATGCCTGCTCTTTGCTGCATCCATCCTCTTCCAGAGCCATGCTCTGGGGCAGCATGTTCAGCATGCAGTCTGGCAAGCACAGGCAGCCTGTGAAGGGGCCAGAAGGTGGATGGCGGGGCCAGAAGGTGGATGGCAGGGCCATTACAGTTTAAAAAATGTGTGTCTGCCCAAAACCTCGTTGTGGTGATACGGCTGGCCATGCATTCCAGGGCTAGGAAATGGAGTGCTATGAGGTGACATCCTATGATGAAAATAAAGGCTCATAGCATGCTGAAATCAATGGCAAAACTTGCCTCGATTGTAGATGTGAAGATTAACCTCCTTAATTTTGTAAAGGAAAACCTGGCTTTTCCAGGCTGCCACAGGCCAGGAAGAGAGGGTGGAGACTTAACAGATTTGAGCCCCAGTGAAGGTTCAATGGAATAGCTGAGAAGACACCTTGTGGTGCTTTCCAGCACGGTCAGCAGTTCTAATTCACAGACAGGCTTGGTGAATGCGTCCTTTCCTATGCCACAGCAAACAAGCAGTGACCGAGACCCACACTTGGAGAGCCCGGAGAACTATCAGTTAGCACTCGTGTGTCATATTGGATGTGTAACTTTGTTGTGCCTTAGGCTATTGAACAAGCTGCAACTCCTAGCTCACCGCCCACTCACTGTGGTGATGGGCACCTAAGAACACTTGAGCAAGAGAGTACAGCGTCTTTTTTAATCCTTTTTTTCCCCTCCTCCCTCAGGCCTAGACCTGAATTACAGTCTTTGCCCGAGGGGCAGAAGGCTTCGTGCTTCCCTGTGGGTTTAGCCAAGCCTTCGGTGTTGAGGTGGGTTGTGGTTTTGGATGGAAGCACCGAGGCAGAACGCGGGCCGCTGACTTGCTTCCTGCGCACCCAGCCCGTCTCTGCCCGCCCTTTGATTGCCCTGTTGTCTCCAAACAAAATGTATCTCTGATCACCACGACCTTCTTTTTTCCCCGTTTCATTCTTTTAGCAAGAGGGCAGCTCGGAGGGGCTTTCTGGTTCCACGTGATTCGTAGAAGTGGTTGAGGCATGCTAGGAAATACGTCAACACACACGGGCAGATGAACTTCTCCCCCCGCTGCCCCGTAAAATGAAACGAGCGCAGGATCCGGAGTGGCGGCGGGTGCCGGGACAGCCCGCGGGCGGCGGCNCGGAGCGGGGCGGGCACAGCCGGGCCGGCGAGCGGGCTGTCCGCGCTCCAGCCCTCTCTCCTCCTCCGCCGCGCCGTACTGGCCTTTCCCACCCGGCCGCCTCCGTATGCGTTTCAGCAAGCTGCGGTAATTTCTTCCCTCTTCCTTAGCTGTGCTCCCCGCCCTCACACCTCCCCGGGCCGCACGAGAGAACGTCCGATCCTGCACAGTGAACCCCTTGGAGCCTGCTTGTGTCGCGGAGCAGGACGCAAGTGTGGCTGGAGCTCTCATGAGCTGTGGACATTAAAAGATTTCAAGGACATTTCTCCCCATTCATCCCAGTTATGTCCTCTGCTAAAATAGGTTAACGGTGTCTAATTAACCACTGCACATTGTCATGCTGCATAAAGATAGCATCCTGGCTGTTCTCTGAGCCCTGCCACTTTATCTCCATTTAGATCTCCGTGGTAGTCCATTAAATGAGAAAGAAACAGTTTAACAGAGATGATGTCTACATTGGAACTGCCTTTCACCCTTCAGCACAGAAGTTGCAGCCAGCTCAGCTGTGCATTAGGGAGGTGTGTGGGAGTAAAGTCTCGGTTCTGAGGTTTAACCCCTTCTCATTAATGTGAACGAAGGATTCCTCCTAGGCAGAACTGAGCAAAGACAGCACTCAAGAATGAGATCAGATCCATATCCTCTGCCCCAGGGCAGAGCTAGGAGAGAAATAGATATTCTGTACTAGGAGTTACATACCATGGGGTTACACAAGGACTGTCAGGGTCTTTCACCCAGTTTCACAGCCTTTCAATACCCTGAAATAGAGAGGGGTAAGTAGGTGGCCAAAGCCAGATGGAATATTCTGGGATTATGGTTATGTTTGGGAGCACTGGTGGCCTCTTAGGGAAAGGGAGTTTTAAGGGAACTGTCCAGGTGGTGGAGTGAGTCCGTGTTCTTTGCCTTTCCAGATGGAATGGACTTGGGAGCATAAGTGAAAAAACAGATGTCCCTGTCTCACAAAAACGGGGAGTGGCTGGTGTATAATACAGCAGACTGAATGTATTTCTGAGCACTGCTCCTGGGATTGTATTGTTTTGTTTGTCTTTACTTGAGTGACTGTATCTGTAGTTCATATTCAATTGCTCATTTTGTAGGTCCTTGTTGCTGTCCTCCCTGGGCTGTGCCTGCTGCTGCGGCAGACAAAGCAGGGCAGTGCACTTGGTGTTGCTGAGAACATGAGAAAGGAGTAGCAAAGCTGTGCATGGCTTGAGTTTAGCTGGGTTCGTTCCATGTCTGCTTTCACTCACCACTAGAAAGCTCCCGAGATGAATGAAGAGGGTTCTATGTACCCAGACCTGATACTCCTGGAGGAGGAAATGTTAGTCTCAATGTGTTGCCATTGGCATTGGTAAGATGAGACTGTTCTTAGGAAGGGGTACTCCACAATCCTTAAAGCAATGTAATAACTTCATGAAGAAATCCTGTGAGACTTTCCATAGTACTTGGAGAGCAAAGAGACAAGCAGGTGATTGGTTCTGCAGGAATACTATCTCCATGTGTAGCTTAGCCCTCAGCAAAGTTTATGGAATGGATGAAGGTGGGGCACCTTTTGAAGATCTATTAATGATTTCTCTTGCTGCCTTGAAGGTTTTTAACCTTACAACACAAGACAAAGCTTGTCTTTCCTCTGAGTCACTTTGTTATGTAGATTTAAGTAATGCAATATTGCCAAAAAAGCAAAAGACTAGTTAAACCAAAAATGTTTTGTGATTTTTTTCTTTAATCTGAAACAAGAACCAAAAAAAGTAATTTGGCACCAAACAAAAGGAAAGGAAGCCTTATAAAAAAATAGAGGAAATAGTGGGTTGCCTGGTATCTTCTTTGCTCAATCATTAAGGCCACAGAGAGTGTAAAACATACAGTTCCTTACTGTGCTACAGAAGGTTCATACTATATTTTTGGGATAGGTTTCTACATGTGACTCGTCAGCTAGCTTGAAATGCTAGTTTAATCAAATAATGTTATACCAAATCATTTATTAACAAACATATCTGGTACCAGTGACTGGAAGCAGATGTCTCTTCTAAACAGAAGAGCAGTCATTCCTAGGTCCTGCTCCAGTGCTGTTGATATATAAATGTTGTGTATAAACCAGTACTGTCAGCATGAGAGACTTGCCTCACCCAGTGCCACCGTTGGGACCTGTGGCACAGGGACTGAGGTGTTTTCCTGGGGGCACTGGCCATGGGCCTGTAACTTGCCCTGGAAAGAGGAAGGAATGCTCTTGTTTGATGGGAGAGTTCTAACATGTGGGCTCTGGGACTAAAGGGGCCAGTATTATTCCCCCATTCCTGCTGATGAGTTTGTTCCCCAAATTACTATTTTTTACAATATCTAATGCTGCTGTTTCATAATGAGGTATTTGCTTATTGTTCTGAATAAATCCTTTCCTAACAACTTGAGAAAGCTTAAGTCTCAAAGCATGAGAAAAGCAGTCTCTGCCTCTAGGGCTAACATGACTGCCTTCCCTATGGGCCACCTGGATATCAGTCATGACAGGGAACTTAGAAAGAAGAAATGGAAATTGCTTACAGGGAGAGTAGGAATGACCTTTTCTCCTGGGAAGTATAAACATGTGGAGTGTTTCATTCCTGCCTGGAGACAGGAGCAAAGATGTAAGGAGTGTGAGTACTGAGCAAGAGAGTGTTACTTGGGGTTGGACAATCATCAAGAGTAACAGGATCATGCCAAGAAGATGTTAAATTGAACCCCCAGGAAATCATCTCACAGTGCAAGGCTGTGCAACACTGTCATTTGGGATGTTTCAGCTTGGAGAGGGCAAGGCTATGTGGGAACCCGTTCTGTGGAGGCATAAAGGAGGAATAAAATAGGAGAAATCTTGCATCATCTTTCTACCTGTAGAGAGTCTCAGAGTCTAAACACCACTAAGTGCTGGTGAAGGGTTCTCTGAAGCCATCTATTTCTTTCTCCATAGTATCAGGAGGTTCACAAAAAGTGCTTTGTACTACCACTGGGGAGAAGAATGGAGCTGGAGAGCTCATCCTCAGTGGAAGAGCTCTTTCCTAAACTCCCCAGTTGCATTTCTGCCTCTGAACAGAGGGTGCAGATACAGCTGAAAGCCCAGATGTGGATGTCACCAAACAGCTGCAATTCTGATTATAGCAGTTGATATTACTGGGCTCAGATCACTGATTCAGTGTAATCTTTAGCTTCTCAGAGACTGCAAGCTCAAGAGAGAGCAGTAGAGACAAAGGACTTTCTTCTCCTTGTACCTCTTCTCTATATAGCTAGACATCCTCTGTGCCCTGCTCCTTGCTCTTAGAAGAATAGATTATTCACAGGAGAGCTAGATGAAGACTGTGACTTGCTAGAACAGAGAGCAGATGAGGAGAGGCCTGTGCCATGTCACAAAGTGCTTTGAAAAGAGCAGTGCAAGGCAGGGAAACAGCTTTTCTTACATCTTGGTGTGTCCTGGGACAGTCCATGTGATAAGGGAGAGCCCCATGTATTCTTTGTCATGGCACCCTGACTTCAGGGGAGGGGAGAATATTTATTCCCAACACATAGACATGAAACTTCACTCTGCAAAATGGCCAAAGCAATCAGTGAGTGATGGAGTATCTGCTAAAAAGAAACCTGGCATTTAATTAACTTTTCAAAGTGCTGGTTCAGCAACCTCCATGTTTTACATTTTGAATATTGAACAAGCGTCCCTAATCGGGACTGAATTAGTTCTGGGCTTGCTGGGGTGGAGAGCAAGGGAGCTGCCATTTGCCAGTGCCTCCCCACTGTGTTATTATTATGAACTCCTTTCAACTTGGCCAGATCAACCCTGACATTCTGCACCTGAGCTTGGCCAGCTCAGGTGGGACTCCTAACCTGAAAGGCAACCAGAAAGTCTTTATGCACAACCAGGGGGAGGAAAAACCTCTTGACCTCTCAGGAGTAGGTAGACGAAGTACAGCACCTTCTTCACTCCTTAATGTGCCAACGTCTCTGCTCAGGTATGGCAAATTTACCTGCAGCTGGTGGCAATGGGGATAAAAAAGTATCTGAGAAACTAAAAAAAATAGGGACTATGGTTCTTGCCATATCTGGGCATGGCTGTCTTTTGGAATCAAGTGGTTTTGTGTCAGTCTGTCACACTCAGGGACTTTTTGATACACTGGCTTAATAGTCACTCAGAACTCTTTAAGGTGTGTTGTGTTATATCAGACCTGGTGCAGGAACTGTTATACACAATAACAATTATATAGGGAAAGGTGAAGTTTTTAATTTTCACTAGCCTTTTCTAAACATAAGCCTTCCTTGTCTTGCAGGTCAGGAAGAAAACATGCAGAAGAAGTAGAAGAGTAAGTTCTCATTGTTACTGAGACTTCTTCCGTAACTTTTACATCTGATCTGATCATCTGACCAGCACACCAAGATCTGAAAGCTGGGGAGGATGCAGAGCCTTTCAGGAATTCATGTCATGTGTCCTGGGATGGGGCAGGGCTGGTCATTCTATAGTTCCCTGGATATGGAGTAGATAATGGCTCTGTCACTCCCATAAAACAGAAATAAGGAAAATTAGAAAGCAACTGCTTTCCTCCCAGATTCAGCCCAGGCCCTCCTGTCTGCATGCAGCCTGGGCGTTTGTGTTGGGTACATCTTGCTTAAGCTGAGATTTCTGCTGAACTCAGCAATGAGGGGTATGGAAGATCAGTCTGCAGGCTAAGCATACTTGGAAACTCTCTCCTTGACAAGCTATGAAACCTGTGGGGAGAAAGGGGGCACAACAAGATGTTTTTCTGGGCTTGCAATTGAAATTCCTTCTTGTGCTTTGCTGTAGCCATCGTCTCAGACAGCAGAGCATGGAGGCATCAGATGATGGAGGAGGTAAGTTATCACCTACCTGACTGCAAGAAGTGCCTTCATGCATGTCTGGGGGCTCTCCAGTGAGCAGAGGCATCTTGTAAGAAATTGGAAGGAAACAAACCACTCTGGGGGTAAACAAATGTGGGAGCTGCTTAGGTCTCCCCAGATGAATGAGGGAGAGAGAGTAAAGGAGATGGAGAGGGAGGATGAAGAAATTGATGCCTCTTAAGGCATCAAAATGAACCTGTAGTCTAAGTCTGGCTCTTCATGAACACAGAATTATAGAGGACCCTTGGAAAGCAGGAAAGTGTCGAGGAGATACTTCTCTCTTTAATTACCTCCATGGAGAATTGTGGACTGGGGCAAAATGAGAGCTAAAAGCATAAAAAAAGTTTAAGAGTGGGGAAAGAAGTCCCTGCTCTCCCCTGGTTTAGGTAATAGTATGCTCTGCTTAAAGCATCTGTTATCTTTTATGGCAATATCCTTGCTCCCAACAAGACAAGCACCACTCTTTTGGGGTGTCTGTCATGGCTGAATTCTTAATTTAAAAAATCTCCCTGCCCTAACCCAAGATCATAGATCATAAGCTAAACATAAGCACTGGTGGATAACTCCATCTCATCCCTGTACAGACTGCTATGAAATCTAGTGGACTCCTGATTTAGCGCTAGTTTTCTTTATAGTGTATATTACCTGCTCTTCTAGGACTGGATGGGTCAAGAGAAATCTTAGGAAAAATCCACAGTATGAATTTCAAGACGAGCACTAGACAACTTCAGGGAGCATAGAAATTCATTAAAGCCTCTAGGAGGTACCACAGTTTTCAAGAGCTAAGTATTTTATACAGTGTGTAAGAAGTTGCATCTGTAAAATATCACCAAGCATCAGAAGAATTATCTGGAGTCACAAAGGATCAGACATCAGTGTGGTTAATGAGATTAAATGAAGACTTATTTGGGTCTTCCAGACAGATTAAGCATTGCAACATATGACTGTCAGAAGTGGCACCTTTATAGCATTGGCATCTTCTGAACAGACTAAATTTTCTCCCTGGGAAGTTTCTTGGGCTTCTTAAATTTCACCGTATGTCACTGAGGCTGGTAGTCTGTTCTGAACAGCTCAGTTTGCGTATGTGCTGTCCTTTTTGTTGAACCTTGGTCACGTACTTGGAGTATGACTGTCTTTGCTAACCAGGCATAAAAATGCTTGCCACATGTTTGTTTGTAGCATGTGACTTTCAGCACTCCAAGACCTTGGATTAGAAATATAGCATAGAATTGATGCAGAGTGTGGTATGAAGACATATTTAATCCTAATATACTTCACTTATTTATCTGTGCCTAACCTAGGCACAGATTAGCAATTGAGTTTGGATTGTTTGCAAACTGGGGTTTGGTTTTGGATTAAATCTATGCATTAGAAGAAGGATCCTGCAAATCTGATATGGTTTCTACCTGAGCAGTTTCGAGTGCAAATATGCTGGGTTGTGGGTCTAATTTGCATATAGAAAATCTCTAAATAGGCAGTGCATTGCATGGTTGTGGTCCTATTTCGACAGGGAGATTAAGTAAACTGTTCTGGGAGAGGAGTCTTCCATGTGGACTCAGCAACTGCAGTGAAGAAAAATGACATAAATAAACTACAGACCTTGAATAAAATTGCTTTTTTGAATAAGCAGAGAGATATAAATAATTGCCTAATGTAGAAGGCAGGGAGTAGCATGCAGTGGCTGTGGCTGTGCAGTAAATTGAGCTGTAGCAGCCTCGCCTTTGCACAGAACTGCACTTGAGTTTGTGTCCTTAACTGTAACAGTATAGCTCAGATTCTAAACATACAAAAATCAAGACATTGGTGTATGGATCCCCAAGGATGGGTCACGGTTATTTTGTGCTGCATAATGTGTTAGCTTGTACACCTTAATATGAACAGGCGCGGTTGCGTAATGATTGCTGCTGTCAACCAATACATTTGGATCGCCTTCCTTTAACCTATTAGAAAGCTGAGCTGTACCATTCCATTAACATTGTTCGTCCCCCATCCAACCTTTTCATTAGAAGAATGAAGGACAAAACTATATGCCCTTAAAAAGGTGTTCCTGTGAATTTGAAATGTGCTCCGTTGTGATCGTTTATACATTACTTACACCCAGAGACTCTGCGTTTGGAGTCCATTTGAGAATGTGTTAAAAAAGTATAGGGCCTGTAGAGAACCCAGTTCAGCATGTGGAGAATGGAGGGAAGTTTGTACAGCCAAGTGGAGGCTTTTGGGCTTGATATGCCTTGTAGTTTCAGAAATAAAAATAGAATTCTTTCACTGCTCCTGGCCTGTGTATGAAATAGCATCTGATTCCTTATCTCTGTGGGAATTTGGGAGAGAAGGACAGACACTTCTTAGGCTGTGTGGAACAAGTGAAATAGTATGGGAAATGGTAAGTGGGTGAACCAGACAGGGACACGCATGGAAGATCTGCAGTTTCAGTCATTCATTAGTTACAGTTGCACAGAAGATGGAAGTCATCCATACTACACAATAAATACCCTTGAGATGCCAGCAGTGAAGAACCTTGCTCAGATCATGCTCAGAATTCATTTTCTCCATTTCATATCTCTCTAGAGGCTAGCCCAGAACAAGACAGCCCCTTTAAGAGGTGCTAGTATTGAGTTACAGGAAAGCAAAAAGCTAAAAGCACCATTTGCCCCAGTGAAACTCCAAGCTGGGAAGACAGTTTTGAAAAAGTGCTGTCTCTCCAAAAGTAGCTCTGGAGCATCTGGTTGATGGCTAGGTTGATTTCCTACAGCACCCACTGTGATCTTAGTGCCCACCCTCCTGAAGACATGCTGGTACTCACAAGTACTCAGGCACAGCAAAGGGATAATGCCTTTGTTAGTGGGTATGTGCCCACTGGACCTTGTCATGGGGGACCAGGTCCTCTGCATGGTGAGAAACCTGCTTTGGCAGGATTTAAAGCATCACACTTGAGGAATAATAAACCTTCACAAGCAACACAAAAGTGCCTAATTCCTTAAGGACAGGCCTAGTTAAGTCACTTTTGGCCAGGGGCAATTGGGGGCTTAATGCTTTGGATGTAGCAATCTGTGCAATCCGAGAGAGAGGAGTTTAAGGTAATTGCTCAATTTTCTGTCCATGTCAACAGGGAAAATGAGCAGCAGTGACTGAGCTCTGTATGGCAGGGAAACTGCATGAGATAGGAAATATGAGACTCTCCGTGGAATTTAAAAGGTGCTATCTGCAGAGCACTGCTTCCTTTTCTGTAGCAGCCAAGAGCTTCTGCCATGTGCAGACTACCCTTTGTCATGAGGTGGGAGGGAAGATGGGACAACCAATCTGAAGTTGAAGGGCTTTCTCCTCCCTTTGCTCCTTTCTCCAGCAGGGCACAGAGGGCTTTGCTCAGCTTATGTGTCTCTTTCTGGCGCAGAGCTAGATAGGGCTGTTTTCTGTCGGGATGAGAAATGCTAACATTCCTCCCCCCACCTCAGCAATCTGATTTGTTCTTTGGCTAGAAGTTTCTTTGTTGTTCCTTTATTTTCCACCAGTTCTGCACTGCTGCATTGTATTCTCCTCCCNGTCTTCCTCCTTACTACTTTGCCCTTGGATTTTTCTCCTCAGCATTTTATAGGAACTTATTAGCTAAGGTTGTAATCCCTCTCCCAGCTATTCTCCCATAGACGATTGCCCCATCACCAGAAGTCCCTTTCTGCTTTCTCTCTGTTACCCTTGGGATGCATAGCTCCTAAAACAGGGCTTTTCTTGGAAGACTGAGATGTGATGTGTGATTTTCTGTCTTCAGGAACAACAGCTTGTTATTTTAAAGCAGATAGTGTGTGTGAATGAGACAGCTGATTGAAATGAAAGCCTGACTATGCTACACAGACAACTCAAACCTGACCTGCAGGTGAGGAAAGCTGCCAGGAGACAGTCACTAGATCTGTGCCCTCAAGGCAAAACCCCTTTCTGCCTGCTGGGAAGCCTCCTCAAGGAAGCAGAGCTGATGATTAGAACTCTCTATGCAATGTCAAACCTCTAGAAGGACTTCTTACCCTTCTGGCATGTGCCAGCAGCTCCTTTGCATTTGAACAGGATGAGAGTCCAGACTCTGAACAACAGAGGAGGAAGTGGGCAGATGCCATGGTCCCCAATCCTTCTGGGTAGTGATACCTATCTGTCAGGTGTGAGATCTGTAATTCACAGCCATAAAATACCCAACACCTCTTGAGCTGCATGTGAATATGCACCAATGATGGTATTTCTCCAAACAGAGCTGAGAACAGAGAACAGTGAGGGTTATTGTTTGCTCTATCATTCCTGATCAATTTTGCCAGTTGCTTCCCTGGTAAGCTGCTGTTTTTACAGAGCACACCAAGTGCTGGTGGATTCTAGAGGCCATGAGCTGCAAGGACAGCTGCAGTAGGTAAGAGGGGCAGAATGAGGGTAATGGGAGGGCAGAATTTGCAGGAACAGTCAGGGATATTGCCAGTAGGTACTTCATAGGCTCAGAAGGCAGTGTTGGAGTGATTTGGGGAGAGCTAAATGGATGAAAAGTTCTGAGCGTCAGTGAAATGGAGACAGAGTGAAAGATACAGTGTTTTGGAAGTGGTATGAATGGGCTGAATAGAAGGTTTCGGGCCAGAGAGTGTCAGTTGTTGCTGGGTGTCTGGGATTCTGCATTGTGACTTTGTGTGTGGCTCTGTCAGCACACCACAGTCCTCCCCTTTGCTGCTCCCCCAATGTACTATGCACCCCCTGAGTCTCTGTGTAAGCTCATTGAAGGGCAGACTCAGCCCAGCCTGATGGTTTCTACTGAACTGTTGGTCCAGGCCAGTTTGAACTCCTCCAGTAATGCTGGCAGTGTCATCTAGAGCCTCTGGTGTTGGAGGAAAGCTCTCTCTTGAGAGCCACACTGGGCAAGGGAGAGCCACACTGGGCAACGGAGAGCAGAGAGTATGTCCCAAGAGATTGTCTGAAGTTCTGTTTGAAGCAGCAGACCACTGGCCAAGGGACAGTGGGCTCCTTAATTACAGGGAAGCACATACAGCTTGTTGGGGGCTGAAAATGACAGTCTGGGGAAGCATCTTCTGTTGCTAAATTCTGCGACATGGTTGATACACAGTCATATTGGGTCTGTGATTGCTGAGTCCATAAATGCAGTTGATGGACTAGGTTTACCTAAAATACCCTTTAAGAAAAAGCTCTTGAAAGATGATTACAGAATTGAGACACCATCATTTAAAACTGCCTGAGGCAAACTCCTTTGAAAATTGCAGCAGTGGAGGGACAGAGAGAACCGCGTAGCCCTTGATTGTAGTGTCGTTCCCTCAGGACCCGTCCCCCCTCCTCCTCAGTTTCTCATCTGATATGAGAGAGAGCAGCAGTAAGATTCCTCATCTGTCTTATGAAAATCCGATTCTGAGTGGCTCTGATCAAACCCGGCTGGCTGTCAGCAGCGGTGGCCTTGTGTGGAGGGAGGGAGGCTTCTGAGGAGTCGCTGGATGTGGAAGTGTCATGGGTGCTGCCAATCAAAGAGGCATTTTTTAATAAATATATATAAGGAAAAATAAAAAACCTAAGGATTTAGCATAAAAGAAATGTAGTTTGTCTTGTTTTTCCAGCATAACATGAAGAGGATGAAATAGAATCAGGCACGCCTGCTCCTGAACATACTTCCACAGGAGCATCCTGAGAAGCTGCTTTCCCTGCCCCAATAATGCTCTAATGCAAAGTCCCTCATCTCCAGCGTTGTTGAAGAGGATTTTGTGTTTCTGAGTTCACCAGACCCTCTCAGGACACCTCATGTCTTCTCATCTGCTGCCCCACTAACTTCTGAGTGTGTTTTAGCAGGGGAATACTGCAAAGGAACAGGGAACAGCCTTTGAAAAGAGGAAAACACATGTTACTGGAAAGGAGGGCAGGCACAGCACTCTGTCAGGCGGCTGTTGGTAAGACCAGGAGCTGTGTTACCACTCTAAATGCTGATATCCTCAGGAGCATGGTGGACTCCAGGTCTTGGGTGTGACCTCCAGTCTCTCCTGTCTTCTGGTGATGATGAACAAACCTATGCATTAAGAGATTCCCCACCTTTAAAGCCATCAGTGTCTGCTCCTACTTCTTGCGTAAGTACAAGCTATGCACTTCTGCTTGTGAAGCCCTGCACTGAGCCCAATGATTCATCTGACAGGGCTGTTCTGTGCCTCTCCTCACACTTCTAATGACTGAAACTGGGCAGAGCCTTTGTGTGCGCAGCAGCCTTGGGAAGCAGCAGATACGCTTGATGCCTGTCCCCTGCAAGCTGTCGGGTGCAGAAGAAGCCATGCCACACCAAGTAGTCTGTGAAAGCATGACACCACTGAAGCAAGTAGAATATCTCCCAGACCACCTGACCCTCCAGTCATCCATGTAGCCAAGATGCAATATTATGCAAGGCAAATGCATAACCTTTTAAGGCAAAGCTGTAGGGTCAGTACTGAATCTGCTGCAGGACCTTCCCTAGATCCTGTGATTCCTCTGGCACCCGCTCACAGGGTGACTTTTCCCATCAGCTTGGCCAGGTTGTGCTGTTACCATTCTCTTCTCAGAAGGGTGCTTTGGGACATGGGATGCTCAGCTTATCTTCTGCTTATCTCAGCTTTTGAGACAGTGCCCTAGGAGCTGTGGTACTGCCTGCTTTTCACCCTACTGCTTTCATCTCCCTGCTGGCTGATCAGGCAGGTACACTGCTCCATGTTGGCCTACTAGTAGGGCAATTTCAGTCAGGGAAAGACATCCCTATGAAATTAATGTCCAAGCATCCAAAGAAGTGTTCTTTATTGTCTCCATTTGCCTGCTGCTCTCCTGAGAAAGCTTCCAAGAGGCTTCAAGCTTGTTTGTGTGCTCAGCAGAAGCTGACTGTGTCCCTTGTTCTTTATGGCTTTTTGAAGGGGTTTTTTTGCCTGTTGCTTTCCACTTTTTTGCTTTCTTTTTTTTTTTAATTCTCCATTTTTCCACTTAGAGAGAAAAATTATTTATTGCATTGAGATGTGCTAATTAAAGCCATTTTCTGGTATTTTTTTACTGAAGTGTTTGATGTCTCTCTGACAAGACCATGAAATGCACAGAGTGTCCACAGGGACAGAATTTGCTGAACACGGTGCTTTGTAAATGAGGGGACACAGTGTCGCAGCAGCTCATGAATATGAAACGCCCATGATGCTACCTCAGTGGACTTGGGAACACAGATGAATCCTGTCATGTGCTAAATGAGACCAATTTCTTTCACTTAACTTCATCTTCAATCAGACCTTCCATTTGCCTGTTTAAAATTCCCTAAACGTGATGCAGAAGGTAACAGCATTCAGTAAAACAAAGTTTTGCAGCAGCAGAGATATTGTAATTACTTCAGTTTTACATTTTATGAGCAAGCAACATAAACTAAAGTTAGCATCATTTTTATACCTGCTTAGTGGTAGGAGACTATCAGCTCCAGAAGGCACTACCCTCTTTCTCTGGATATGGTGGTATGTGCACAGGGAGGGCAGCACAGTCCCCACCACAAGAGTGTCCATTCTGAACTGGCCTTTAAAACACTGACCCAGTTGGGAAAAGTGGATCAGACTATGTGAGATGGAGTCTTCTTTGTTTATAGGTGCCAGGATGTGGGCTCAGGGTACTCTTAAAGCAGCTTTGGGAGTAAGCAGCAACCACACTCTGACTAACTGCAGGCTTGAATTGGAATGTGGTTTCTAGATCCAGCTTTGCCAACGATTTATTGCCTGACCTGGAAGAGATTCTGTCGGTCTCTATTTATGTGCCATCTTGTATCTAGCAGACAACTTAGTTCTTTGGGGCAAGGATCAGATCTTACTGTGAGTTTACAGGATTTTAAGAGACCCAGACTGCAGGTATTGCTACTAAACCAAAAATCAGCTCTGTTTGGTAGGGGAGGTGTAATTTACCAACTTTCAGGAGCAGATGGGTATTAGATTGGTACAGGCTCTCCCACCTTCTGCTCGTTGCTTTCTGTGGTTGTCTTCTTTGCCTGTCAGTAAGTTATTTGCTAAGAAGTAAAAAAGGTGATGGTTAGTACATGTATTTTAATATGAGCACATAAACCCCTCCTTTCTGTACGACTTGAAAAGCTCTGTTCCTTGCTTATTGTTTGACTGTCTGCAGGTAGCATGGGTTGCCTTCACTCTTTCCCTTTCATCTTTTCCTCTTCCCATTCACACACTTCTGTCTTATGTCATTGGTGCCTTGCCATAACTTAGTCACAAAGCTCTTTTTGTGTAAGACCTAGCTAAGTTCAGCTATTGAAATAAAATATTATTCCTATTATATTCTGGGGCTTAGATGTTCTGGGACAATCAGTTTTGTGCAGTGACCTAACTCCCCAGTTAACCAGCATTTGATACTGGTGTCTCCTACCCCACTGTAACTTCCATATGAGTGCACTTATTTTAGTTTTATTCTTTGTTCACTTGTTCATAATCATCTGGGAGGTGGAGAGGAGTTTGCATTTGTCATCTAGCATTTAGTGCTCACTCATCTTTGCACAGGCCGTTTGTTCACTTCATTGTTCAGTACATTACAGTGACTTGGTATCTGTGAAGGTGTGTTCTTTTGTGCACTCATTTCTGAGGTTTGCCTACATGGGCATGAGAGCCTGGCTGGTAAAGTATGTGTCAAGGTTCTGCACCAAAACCACAGGTTTATGGAAAATGATCTGAAGTCCCCACACTGAACAGGAGAGGAAAAATGTGGCTTACAGAGCAAAGCACACAGAGTGGGGGGTTTGTCACGCAACTGTGTTGTTGGGAAAAGATGCAGTGTGAGATTGGGAGGACATTCACACATTGTTCCTGTGAACATTTCTGCATCAACTAATGTTATATGTAAACCCTCCCTGCAGCTAGTGGGAATATTAAAAGTAGAGCATATGCCTACTCTCCTGCAGCACAATAGCCCATGTTGTGCTCTTCCCCCTGCAGCTGACACTGTGCCACAGCTGAGCTGTGTTACCAGAGTTTATAGGAAAAAGAGATAAGTCTCAAGAAGAGCGACAAAACAATTGTTTGGCTAGAGAATGAGTGGGGGTAAGGTTGGGTCCTTGGTGATAAGTGAGAACTGAGACACTTTGCAAACTATACAGAGAGAGAAGGGAGAGGGATTGTGCAGAAGTGGCACTGTGGGACTTGGCAGAGGGAAGAGGTAGTTATGAGTAATGAGTGAAATAAAGACCCAAATATTTAAGGAATTATTTGTCTCTGATAGCAGTTAACCCAGACCTGATATTTTCTTAAAATTTGTGACATTTCTGTACTGTTTTCTGTCAGTCTCACAGTCCTAAAGGGCATTGCCTCTGCCTAGAAATGGGCAAGGCATCCGCACTTTTCAGTAAGAACAAGTGTGCATTGGCCTTTGTTGGACGGGCTGGCAGGAGCCCCCAGAGCTTTTCCAAGTCTTCTGTCTGAAATATTTTCAAAGTGTCTATAAAATATTGGAGCCTTGAATTTCTTTTGGAAAGAATTTCTAAGTGATCGCCTGAATTTTGCTAATACAGAGTGGAGGTCGTGCTCTGAAAGGGATTTAGAAATCTCTCCATGGAATTCAATGGCAATGAGATAATCAGCACTGGAGAAAGCAGGATTCTTTGTGAACCTGCAAAATGGGAGGGACATCACTGATCAGGGCCCTAAGTTTACAACTTTTTTTAATGTAAAAAGAGATCAACAAAAACAAAAGAGAACTGGGATGAGGAGATTCCTGAAATAGCTGCCAAAATGAGCACTGAGTGAAGAAATTCAGTTTTCTGCAAACACCTTTTACATTTCTGCCATCAAAAGCAGATAAGGATCTGACCTTCTCCTGCTCTGTGGGTGAAGACAGCTCTGTTCCCAGGTAGTTTTTAATTTACACGTGTTTGCTGAGAAACGTTCATAGTCTCATCCTAAAATGGATAAATTAGTTCAGGAGAGGTTAAACGATTCTCATTCCCATGCTCATTTTCCTGGACTTAACAGGGCACCTCTGCACAGGGCTTCGTTCCCTGCCTTGGACCAGTCTCACCAGTCTGTTCCCTCCTTGGTCCTTGTTGCTTATATATAGGGACTTTCTCCCACATTATCCCTGAGCAGACTTTACCAGCTACCTCCACATGTTGCTCTGTCTGTCCCCTTTGCTTTTGTCCCCTAAATTTTGCTACAAGTTTTACCAAGAGCTGGGAGCCTCTGCAGGGAAGAGCCAGCGGGATAGCAGTTTCTACCAGCTATTGTCCTCGCAAGCAGAGGTGGGGAGATGTGCCCCAAATTCCCAGCGATGCACAGGTGAGACATGTGCCTCCTCTGTCTTAGGGACAGCAGTTTCCCTTTAAAAGTCTTTGGGAAGTTTGCTGCAGTTGGAGAGCCTCTTCGCAGGCACCTGCTCCTTGGGCGGCTGGGGAGCTACAAAGCACAGCTCTGCTGAGGCCGGCCAAGCTGTCACTCCTTTTGCCGTGGCCAAGCGCTCCTGACAGCCCCTGTCCCGCTCAGCCTTCCGCCAGGCAACCAATTAGCAAGAAATCCCACTGTGTGGCCAGCTCCGGACGGCCACTGCGCCAGGGCCCGGCTGACCTGTGCCCTGCTGCAGCTGGGCCAGGGCCACCTCCCGGCCAGCGAGCGGGGGGCACCGGCGGATGTGCAGCGGGGGACGGCAGCTGAGAACCTGCGCAGCTCTGACAGGCGGCCGGACAAGGGGCTTCTCGGGAAGACCCTGCCCAGAGCCCTCGGCACTGTAGGTGGGAATGTCTCTCCAGCTCCTGAATATTCATCTCAGCCTGGGCTGCAAAACGGGGCAAAGCCAGGCTCAGCTGCCTGCTGCCATCCAGCAGTAGCGTTGCTGCACTATTGGCAGAGCGGGGAGCAGGCTGCTCATTCCAGTGCTGAAGGGGCCAGCTCTGCCTGCACACTGGGCAAGTGAAACCTTTTCCTTGAGCCAAACCAGCTTCTCCATGGTCTGAGGGCTTGGGGTCTCCAGAGAGCCTTTGTGACCTTGAGTCTTCAAAGGAACTCTGCATTGCTGTACTCTGTTCTTGCTTTGTGCCTTCAGTTACTTTGCCTACTCTTTCTCCTTTTTTTGCACTAACTTTTTGCAGTGCTTTGTCAAATGACAAACTGTGCGATACTTTTCTTTAGCAGGATGCAAAGTACACTCAGTTCTTCCTTCTAGCCTCAATTCTTTTGTTTCTAGCATTCTTTTTAGTTGGAGTAGCCATAGTCCTTGTGCTGGGAATACCCAGTGACCTTCAGCCATTCCAGGATGACACTGGAAATCATGAAAAGGTTTGTGACAATACAACTAGACACGTGTTCCCATGTGTTTGTATCTGCTAGACCACCAGCACTTCCTTCCTGAGGAAGGTCACAGGCCTCAGCACAGCCCGAGACCCCAACAGCATCTCCTTTAACATGTAGTTTTATGTGGATTGTCTCAGTTTCTACCCCACGTTTCATTTTTACCAGTCTAGGTGACTGGTGTCTGAATGACTGATAACAAATAACAAGCAAATTCTTGCCAGCTGATGATGGCAATGTAGGCAGCAAGGTTTAGTACAGCTGGCTTCTTTCAGCTTCAAGGTTCTGTTCACATGTAGTCCATGGCCTATAGAGCCCTACCTGGATTAATCTGCTCCTCTTGCAAGATTTCTTGAGACCCCAGCTTCAAAGTTCTATTGCCTTGTTTTAATATTAAACAATGTATTTTTAATTATTGCTAAATAACCCTTTTGTGTTTTCTTCTAATAAGAAACAGGGAGCTTCATATCTGTGAAGCAAGAGAATCTTTCTCATCAGTGAGAGGAGAGCACAACACTCCCCCCTTACTGCTGCTGCTTTCTCTTGTTGCAGACATTCCTGTGATCCCTGACTTGGAGGATGTCCAGGAGGAAGAGCTGGCCATGCAAGTGGCAGCTCCCCCCAGGTAAGGGCACTGCCAGGTGCTTTTGAGGCTCTCATCAGCAGTGCAAACTGGCTAGTGAAATTAAACCCATCTTACTCATGCTCTTTGGGTGTCAGCAGCAGTGCCATGCAGCAGGATTTGGTGCTGTGTTTTGTGACAGTAGGGCTCCAAGCTGAACAGTGCAAACTTCTTGTTTCCCATTACATGGAGAAAGCAATTACTGCATATTCTCTCTATATAAAAAAACCTCCATTAGAATAACGTATTTGATGTTGCAACATTAAACTCTCAAAAGTAGGGAATTTCTTGATTAAAGGTTGCCTGCATAACCTCAAATGTCTCCAATACACATGCATTATCACACACACTTTAATTGTGATGGTCATAGGCTGCTCTGCCCTCCACAGGATATCCTTCTTACTCAAGTGTGTAGTTAATTTGCAAAGTACAATCCTGTTGTTTGAAGGTGCTATCACAGTAGCCTTGGAGTCAGCTCAAGGGAGACCAGAAGGTTTTAAGAAATGAAAGTTTTGGGGGTTTTGTCTTAAACATACCCAGAGTCTTCTCTCCTCTATTGGGCCTATTGGCAAGGTCACAGACTGGGATTTCTGTTGACCCTTATTTGGAGGGGTGGGATATCTTCCTCCTGGCCCAGATGCCTCTCTCACAAGTGTGGAGTAGTTACTGTAATTATATACCTGTTACTAAAAATATCTGACACTTTATAGTAGTAAATTTAAAATTACTCTGTCTCTCACTGGAGTTAATTTCTTTTTGTCCTTTTTTTTTAATCATGTGATCTGTATTCATAGTTTTCCTGCAGTGGAAAAGACAAGTGATTTTCATGGACAAACACAAGCAAATTCAATTAATAGAGGTCTTTTCTATAGTGTTGCATCACCTGTGAAGGTGACTGTGGTACAACAGTGTTATCACCCCACTACACCATGTTTTTCTTGGAGGGCTACATTTTAAAAAGTCGTATTTGATAGTTCTGTTACAGCTCAGACATGAAAATCCCCAAATCCCTGCTATTCTGTAGCTTGTATGGTGTTGCTCTCAGAGGCTCCTTTGCTAAGGCACTGGGGCTGTTTGAATGCTCACTAGGGTCTTCTTTTCTTTCTAGCCCTTGCAGCTAGTCTACGGATCTTCTTTCGGCATGCTGGTTTCTCTGAGGGAGTCCGTGGTTGTTTCACATCCTATTTTTATGCATGTGCACAACCTGGTACATACATTTGTCAATGGCTGTTCACTTCCTGACTGAACTGTGCTTCTCTCTGGGTACATCCATCCCAAGAGTCTGCATGGGGGATGTGGACGCTCAAGATGTTACCAGACTGCTGTTCATGCCACCCTTCTCCTCACATGTGCTTCCACACTGACACAGGCTTGTTTTCTGACCCTTTCTGGCTTCAGTGTGCAGGTGAACCGAGTGCTGACCTACCATGACCTGGACAAAGATCTAATGAAATACGCTGCCTTCCAGACTCTGGTAAGTGGATATTGCTATGGGCTGGCCAATGTGAGTCCCTTTCCTTCCAGGTTCATGTCATCCTCCACAGTGATACTCAGCTGCACAAAATACACAGACTTACCATCCAAAGAACTTGCAGTCTCCCTGTAAGTCTGTTCCTCTCTGCAGCATGGTTTTTGTACTTGTTTGTGCCTGTAAATGAGGTGGATATGGTGTATACTGCTCAGGTGAGGTTCTTGGAGCTGTCCTGGACAAAGTGACCCTTATGAGGCAAATGTGGTGATGTCTAATAAATGTATCTGGTGAAATGGTCATGTCCATTTTCTCAGTGTCTGTAAGATTGTGACTCTCTATGTTCATAGGATGGGGAGGTAGACCTGAAGCTCCTCACCAAAGTTTTGGCTCCAGAGCACGAATTACGAGAGGTGAGTCTTTCTTTTGTGGAAACATCAACAAGGTAAAAGCTTCTCATGTGTCTCAGATTGTACTAGGAAAGGAAGCTTTGTCAGTGAGCTGGAGAAGACATGTGAGAAGGAGCTGGTCCAAGCTGTGGGTGGATTGATTTCCCCAGCAGGTGATTTTTAAGATAGATAGTGCTTTCTTGGTGCAAGTTTATGGCATCACTATGATTGGCCCCCTTCATTAGAAAGGAGCTAGTCAGGAAAATGTAAAGGGCCTAATACTGTCAGGGATCCCTGCAGAAACAGTGCTTTGTTTTGTCCTTTGGTAGCCACCATGAGCTACAGATGGTTCTACAGAAAAGTGCAGAGGGACAAAGGCAGAAAACATTTGGGGTTTGGGCAGGGGGTTTTTAAAGCAGGACAGAACAACCTCAATACAAATGAGCTCAGGACTTGCAACAGAGGATTTCTGCACCTTTGAACTGCACTATTCTGCACTTCAGCAGAAGTGCAGAATAGCAGAATGGCTACTTTCTACACCCTGCCTGTGAGTATCTAATATTAACAAGTATCAGAAAGTATGTCCTTTTTGGAATATGAATAATTTTGTCAGTGTTTCAAAATTGTAGCAGGGGTTCACATTTCATTCTTGCAAGTACTACTGTTCTATCCAGCTGAATCTAAGACTTCCCTGGTCAGAGCAGTTGCCTTTTGGTTTCTCTTTTTGCTGTTCCAGCATTGTTCAGAGAACTTTGGGTGACACCACTAACATGTCAGCATGTTTGTCTTTTTTCCTCTTGGTAGGATGATGTCAGCTGGGATTGGGACCATCTCTTCACAGAGGTGTCCTCAGAACTAGTGACTGAGTGGGACCTGGGACAGTCGGAGAGGGAGGACCACCTCAGTCTCCCATAAAGCTCTGACACAACAGACATCTCATACATCCATCCCCTGTAAAGAGTTAAGCACTTTAATTTTCTATTCACTTGTTTGTATTTGAGAATTTATTTCAGACATGAAAATAAATAGGAGCTTGCTTCATAGAAAAATTGTCTTGGGAGAAGTTTTGGTTATTTTTTAATAAGAATTTTTGTTCTCAAAAGAAATTAAGAATTCTAAACACAATAAAATATTTACTTATAAACAGTCATTGCACCTCACTAGCACCTCTGCAGATAACTGCAATGGTTGATCTTTCCTCTGTGGCAATGCAGCCTGTCTAGAGTGGACCATCATACAATGGAGTGTGGTTTGCACTGATGGCTATCAGAAGCTTAGGCTGATATGACTTGTTTTCATAGGACATCCAGGTTACCATCTTCCTCACAACAGACACCTCAAGTTGTCAGGATATCCGATTTACATTTCATCCAGCAGCCTCCAGCCTTTCCTTGTTAGCTTAACCTCTCTCTTGGAACATTACCTCTGTATTGACTCAGGAAGCAGCATCACCTATTAAACTGCCCCTTCTTACAGCACCTCTTTATACCTTCAGGTCTCCCAGCTAAATTCTGACCAGGCATAACCTCACTTAGCTTTTGCAATCACATGAAACCACAGCCTGAATGGAGATCGCTTCAGGCGATAGGTAGTTTGCAAGGAAAATATTTATTCCATGTATGTGAAAGAATGGAGCCTGATGCTCTCAAACAAGGTAATTCCCTGGTGGGTGTCTCCTTGGAACCCAGTAACTCACTCTCATTGTCATCTAAAGAAAAACTCATTTAGCTGTTAATACCTTGTCCCTGTAGAACCGTGGTCATTATTTGCAGGATACAGTAACATTACTTCTAAACCAATGTCCTTCAAAGCCTTGTCCTGTTGGAGAATCTTGCTATATTCTTCTGGGGAGTGCAGGTGCTGGGAGGAAGCCTGCTGTGCTGCTTTCCTTTGCTTGTTTGGTCGGTCTAATAGAGCACTGCATTCCCACTTTTGTGACAGCAGGACAGGTCAAATAACTCACTGTGAATTCAGTACTCTGCAGAATTTCAGATGAGAGTTGATATGCCAAACAACTTTACCAACAAAAGAGAAGTAGTTGGGCCCCAGTCTGGGACCATAAAAATAAGGGGAGGCTTAGCTGTCTTAAGAAGACACTAAGTTTTTTACAACCAAGACCTGTGTCCTAGAACTAAAAAACTGAGGCAGAAGCTTGGGAGGCCATTGTATGGAATATAATCTGAAAGTCTTTCTCTGAGCAGAGAAACCTGTTTTGGTAGGAGCAGAAACTTCCCAGGTGAGCTAACATCTACTTTTCTGTGACATTTATGATTCCTGGCCAAAGAGAATTTTGAATGCTTTGTACATCCCAGGAAAAAAAAAAATTAAATCCAGCCAACTAAAATTCAGACAACAAGCCAGTCTGAGAGAAAAAAAAATGGGTGCTGTTGGCTACCTGCCTCAGCTGGGGACCCTGGGCAGGGATACTCTGTGGGGGGAAGCAGGTGTGTGTGAGCCAGGCCTTTGCCCAGTCTGGGACTTTGGGAACCCAGCAAATACCTGAGCAGAGCTGGAGAAAAGGGCTTGAAAAAAAAATGCCAGTCTCATCTATTTTGTGGCAGGAAGAGATAGCTTTGATCATTTAGTCTGACCTGCTATAATACAGGCCATGGCAGAGTCCAGTGAGATGGGGCTGAGCTTTGCCTGTCTTTTAGAAAGGCAGACAGTATATTTAAAACTCTCTTCTGTTTATTTTTTAAATAGATGATTGCCCTTATGGTTTAAAATCTGCTTTATTTCTAGACTCAGCTTTTGAGTTTCTTTTTTTTTTTTCTTGAACCTGCTTGCTTTCACCTTTCCACAGCCACGCTGTCAGATATTTTCTCCTTGCTTCAGTATTTATGTGCACTGGGATCAAGTTGTCTCTTTAATTTCCTTCAATAAACTTAATAGACTGAGACTTGTTTTCATGTCTCTTCAACTCCTTCCACAGCTGGCAGAGGGGAGGTGGGTGTTGGGCTCCTGGCCCTTCTCCAGTAAATTGTTCCCACCCACCTTCCTTCCACAGCTGTGTTTTGGTTGTAATGTTGGGAAGATGAATAAGACCTGTTGCTTCTTCTTTCTCAAGTCCCGATGCTGTCTCATGCCTGTTGCTGTCCTCGCTGAAGAGAAACAGTGAGCTGCTCTTTCATGCCCAGGCTCATGGTGATGCACCAGTGTTTATTGGCTACAACAAAGCTGCCCCAGGAACCTGCATTTCTGACAAGTCCTGTGGAAAGAGCATGCAAGAGAGGTAATTTTTCTTGTAGACTGCAAAGGTGTAGCTCTGGTTGATCCTCAGGTGAGATAAGTGAGAGCAGTTTCAAAACAGTGCACCCAGTTCCTAGGAACTTGGATCAGCCCTCTGGGCTGTGCCTTGCCAAGGCATAGAGCAGTATTCCCTTGCTGGTCTCCACAGACCCTGTATTGCAGAGGGGTAATGCAAGGTGCAGTGGTGTGCTCAGAGTTGCATAATCAATCTTTGGCAGAATCAGGGTTAGAAATTATGAACGTCCAGTTTCCAATTCAAACACGGCTTTCATATACCTGGCAAGTGTTTTCCATCTTCAATTCAAAGATGGCAATTCAATGTAGAGAGTCTTGCTTAGTCTTTGTTCTGCTCTGTACTTACATTGCTGAGGAAGAGCTGCAAACCTGTCAAAGTGTGTGTGTCAACAGCATGTTTAGCTCAGTGAGCTGGCATGAGGTGTCTGCCGGGGGACTTGCTGGAATTCTGGATGGGTGTAAATATCAACCTGCAGATAACTTCTGGCAGATTCAGAGCTCAATAGAACTGGGCAAATGGTGAGCCTCATCACAGCTAAAGTAAAGTAAGTGCATAAAGGAAAAATTAAATCTAGGTCCTAACAGTTTGAGAAATCTCTGGTTTTCCTTGTAATAATACATATGATATTTATAGACTTTCTTGGTTGAGATGCCTTACTAGAGTGCGGTTTGTCAGTGATGGGGGAATACTGGGACTGAGACAGCCTAGGCAACACTAGAAAAAAAATGGAGGAAATAAAAGCTGAAAAAAAGCCAAACCCAGCAGCTTTCCATTAAAGAACCTCTTAAAGGGACTCTGGCTGGCTGTTTTATTAAGTGTGACAAAGTGATTGGAGGTGGGGGGGAGCTCCTATGTTAATAAGTTGGAAAGGCACTGCCGTTCCTCTCTCCAAAGCATCTCAGGGAAAGTGGAATTAATTCATGGCATATGCTCCCAGCATCTGCCGCAGTGACCCAGAGTGGCGGGAGCCGAGTGCCAGGCAGTGCGAGCCAGAGCAAGGGCTTGAAGCCCTTCTCCCGGGCCCTGCGCAGTGCCACTGCCTGTGGCTGGGCACGGGGGCGGCGTGGCTGCTCTGCTGGAGCACACACCCAGCTGCCAGCCCACCGGAGCACACACCCAGCTGGCACAGACCAGCTCACGGTACTTCTGCCTCTGAAGGAGACAACGTTCTAAGCTTGGGGAGGGAGAAGAGGATGCTTGGATATAAAAGAGACCAGTTTGGATGGAAGCTAAGCCAGTTTGTCCCAAACAGCCTAAATTCCTCCTACAGCATTCCCTGCCCAAGACCTCCCTTCTCCAGCCACCTGTCTTGTTCTGTGTCTTGCTGTGGAGTTCTGAGTCCTCAGTTTTCCTCTTCCTTCTTTCCCACTGCTTCTTTATAGATGATTTGATTCTCTCCTCGAGAGAGAGGACAGACATTATATTTGGTGTTAGATGGGATTTCATTCTCTGTTTAATGGCTTCTGGGAGATAATTTTCACACCTTATTTCCCCTTGAATGACCCAGAGCACTAGTACAGGGTGCTGTGGTAAACTCTGCCTCTGCTTCGTGATCTGCTTGTGAGCTTTCCCTCAGGAAAGGGCACCCAGGGCCAACCCTCCAGGCTGCTCTTTCTGCAGCCACATCCTTCCACCTTTTTGGACAACTGCCTGAGATATGGGACATTTTCATGGCCTGGAGAGCTGACAGACCCAGGAGAAACTGGCAGAGATGCCCCACGCTGCTTCTGTGCTCTCCCAGTAACTGCAGCTTCTCCACTTGTGCTGCCTTTTGAAATGTGGTGCCCCAGTCCTGGGCTGTGCAGGGATGGTGCTGTGCTGAGTGAGGGCCAAGGCAGGGCAACACAGGGGATCCACAGCTGGCTGCCGTGGTGAGACCAGCCCTCTCAGGGCCATGCTTTATCCAGGGGAATGACCTGCACTCCTGGCAGTCACAGCCTAGGAAGCATCCTGATTGATTCAACCATGAATGCTGTGTGGCATGGATGTCCAGAGCTCCTGAGCCCACTAATCTCTCTTTCATGATCCCTGGGGAGATGAAACATTTCCTCTTAGTGCCCTGCTTCTTGCATCTGCCCCAGCAGGCTGCTCTGCACAGACCTCACTGGGGCCAGAACAGCTCCAGGCCATGGGCTCTCTTATCAGGCTCCATCTCCTGTCACTTTCAGGACCACTTCATTATCCTTTTATTAGCCCTCTTCTCCTGCTTATCGTTATTAATAATCACACTGGATCAGCTGGAGTGCTGACAGCTGCCCCTTGTCTATTCTTTCTGTCTATTTTAATCCTGCCTGCTTATCTGAAAGAAACCTGATCCTTTTTCTTTTAATTAAAGAAATTTGGTGAGCCAGCCCCTCCTCCATGCAGAGATAGGACTGATCATACCAGTGATATGGAGGGAGCAGGAAAAGGGGCAGATTACTGGGTGACAGTGTTTTCCACAGCCCAAAGATATGGGATGTCAGAGTAGAGGCTGGAAGAGATTAAGGCAGATGTGCTGTGAGAAGAAACACAGCACTGGGTCACTGTGAGGTACTTATTTTGGGGTTTCTGTGTCTGGTCCAGTGAACTGATGCAGGGCTGTGTGACTGCACTGCACCAATGCAAGACAAGGGAGGCCTGCTCACCTCTCTCTGTTTAGTGTGGGTGGCAGTAGCAGTGCCAGGCTCAGAGCCTGTGTGAGTGGCCTGTATGAGTGGCCAGGGCTGCTGGGATCACTGCAGTTCCAACAGGGGCTAGAGGAGTTTGCTTCTCAGTGCTTTATAGTGCTGCCAGAAGATGCAAGTGCTGGTCTTCACAGTGATGCTCCCGCTTTGTGCTCCCACAGGCATTGCTTCCTGGGGCCACCGATCTCATTCTAGTCTCTTAAAAATGCCTCACTGGGCAGTTTGCTTGAGTTGAAATATTTGTGTTGTCTGTAGGGACAGGTCACTCAAGCAAGGGCTGTGCAAATAGGCTGGGAGAAATTGTTGCGCTAATTCACACTTTTATGAACCCATAAACTCAAATCTGCATTCATTGCAATCTGCAAAGTGACTGGAGTGTGGGCTGAAATGCTTAGAAAGTGTTAATCAGGGGTCCGTAACAAAGCAAAACGCTCTGAAGTGCAGCAGCAGGAGCTTGGCCATGAGCAGCAGGAGTATCCAACCTTAGCACTAAACAGGCTGATTGTTTGGCTCTCCAACACTTCATTTCAGATGCACAAGTTGCAGGTTGACTGAATGCGTATGCACCCTCTGCTACAGAATATGGCAACTGGCTCAGATTTGTAGGGCTGCTTCACCCGAGCGGCTGTGAGCCCAGGAAGGGTATAGGGCAGAACTTCCTGATGCTCAAGCGAGAGTGTAGCTCTGAAATCCTGTCAAGCAGAGCCATGCTGGCTTCTGTCCCTGTGCTTCTGTTGCTTGTGAGTATTGCAGCTGACTGGGATGAATGTTAACGTGCAGTTCAGGTGTTGGTGATGGAACTGCCACAGTACAAACCCATGTATGTGACTTCACAGATCCTTTAAAAATATGCGATTCTCTAGCAATCCCAGGCAAGAATTGTGTATGGTGACATGCTGTTGCTTCCATGTGAAATGTCCTGCTGTTCACAGAAAATCTCTTCATTATTTCTTGTTGAACAAAATGCTTGAAAGATGAGAAAATGCAGGATTCACTTGTCATGCTAGTAACTGATCAGCTTTTTTTATCTGACCTTGTTCCTTCAGCAAAAATCATTCCTCTTTTGGACCCAGTTAAGGAAAATTCTCAGGTTGGCTTTTGGCCCTGAAATGATGCGGGACACTGTTTTTGGTGTATTGGGACATTTTGAATCAGCCAAAAGAGATGGACTTGCAGTCCATGTGATAGACTGAAGTCTTGCTCTGATCATTACCCTGATCAGCAGAACTACTCACAAAGCCAGGAAAATGCCTTGGGGAATTGACAAAGAATTTGATCCAAGTCAGGCAACCTTCTCAGTGCCTGGAGTTCCAAAGCCAAATTGGAGGTAAGCTTGTGGCTCCCTGTGGCCTGCGAGGTTGTAAGTACAGATGGTTGTAGGCTTGGTGAATCAACCTCACAAATAAATGGACAATAATAGTTCAGGCTGTGGTAGCTGTACCGGAGCTCATTCACTGCTAATCCAGGTAGCAAACCCCATCTAACCCAGAGGGAGAAGAAGCAGCCTGGACTTGCCCTGCTGAGTGCTGCAAATCCTCTTTAGGATCTGAGCTAGCTCCTTTAGAGCCTCTCAAGTATTGCCTCTGTATTACTCTATGCCCCAGAGCTATTCTTACTCACTTCTGTGGCTCTCAAACCCATAGTCCCCAAGACTTGTATGCCCCTGGGCATAGGGGATTGGATGCTCTTCATGTCATACAGAGGGACCAGAACTGTAGGCTGATAATTCAGGTTCTCCAGGGTCCCACAGTGAGACTGTGACACAGCTGGGAACCAAATCCAGCCCCTCTGAGCATCTGTCCTGTTTCACAGCCACATTACTTCCCTAACTAAAATTGTGCACAAGTCCAATATATTTGCTTATTTTGATTTTCAGCCAAGAGCTGGTTTCAGGCTCCAGATCTCCTTCCAGATTTTCATGAACACAAAGTAAATCTTTACAGTCTCTGTACAAAACATCTTCCCCAGGAACAGCACAGCACACTTCCCACCTGGTAGTATGCCAGATAAGATAGGACTTTCCACTAAGATAGGAAACTGTAATTGTGTTCTGTAAAAACTGCTTTATACCATAAGGCTGCTCTGCTTATCCCAGAAATAGCCAGGGAAAGGAACGAGTTGTGAATGACCCCAACTATTTTCCAGTGCAAACTCTGGAAGTCTGAAGCCACTAGGGCTCTTCAGCCTGCTGATGTCTCTCTCCACAGAGGGAGTTCTGCTGAATTCAGCAGAAGATGACCACAAAGTAGGGATGGAAAATCTCCATGCTGAGAGATGCACAGGCCATTCAGAAGGGCTTTGGTAAGTCACACAGCAGGACACTGCTTTAAGATTAGTCAAGCAAATGCAGTGGGGTTTTTTGGTTGGTTGGCTGGTTGGCTGGTTTCTTAAGTCACATGGTGGTCCAAGGACTTTTAACAAAACTATGGGCCCTGCCTGCTCCAGGCTCTTGTCAGAAGGTATCCCAGCCCAAATACAGGTGTTAATCAAGTGGGACTGGTTGTAGCACTGTCTGTGACAGCTTCTTGTGACATAAAACAGGCAGAGAGAGAGCTCTGCAAGATGCCTATGACTTGCATGACATGCAGTTGAGTATAGAGTTCAGTATTGAGAATATTGTTCAGTAAAGACAATGTCACCTTACACAAATGTACCTGGAATAGTTGTGTGGGTCTAAACATCCATCCTTAACTTGTCGGATAAATGGGTTTTTTGTTTACATAAAGTGGACATATATCTGTGACTTAGTGGATACTGGCCTTTCCTTGGGTGGTGGTGTCCCTGTGCCATACAGAGCATACCTATATCTCACCAGCTGAGCAGGTTCTGCCTTGGTGGGCCCAGGGATCTGTTTGTCTATCACGTGCACATGCACCAGTGATGGCTGGGGTTGGAAGTATTTATGGCAATTAAAATGTTTTGCCTGGAAGCTGTTTTGGGGCTTTTTTGAAGTGAGGATTTTCAGACTTCAAGGTGTTAACAGCCCCTCTAAATGGTTTTGTTTTTTAATTGCAGCAAATGACTGTGGAGCCATTAAACATTCGCCTCTCTGCAGTTGTTTCTAAGCCCTTTCAGTCCGTCTTCTATTTATTCTGTTTAATTCAGTCAGGTAGCTTCGGGGCAGTGAAGATCAATACTTTACTTTGATAGAAAAGAGTCAGGTTTGAAACATAGAGATAAAACTGACACATTTTGTATAAATTTAATTAAAAATGCACCTTTAGTGGCTTGTTGCAAGCACAAAGCCAGCCCTCCATCTAGCTATCGCTCTGTCTCACTCTCTGTCTCTCTCTTCCCTTTCTTGTTCCGAACAGGAAGATCTCTGAATCTGCCTCACCAACAAAGCATCTCGTTTTATGATTTTTGTCTTGAAAGTTTAGCACTGAGGGAGCAGGATAGAAGGGATGTGAAATTCTAAACAGACCTTCTGCTCTCTCCCTAGTCCCATTCCTTTTGGTGGTGGTGGCTGGGGGGACAGGGAAGGAGCCAGCTCCCCAGTGGAGAAAGGAGGGGGAAGAGGCAAATTTTTTTTTTTTTTTTTTAAACCCAGCAGATTGGACACCCTGGGGCACTTTCTGTTTGGATCTGTAGCTTTCCTCCATTCCCGCCCCCTCTTCTTGCTTTGTTAAACTGGGAATTATTTTTCTGACTACATGTGCATCCCTCATCCCACTAGGACAGTGCTGGCCACAAGGCAGGGTCTTTATTCTCTCTTTTTTCCCCTGCTCCCCCTCATTTCTTCCCTCTCCCTCTCTCCCTAACCCTGCTGCCAGTGGGCACATTTGTCTTGTGTTTTATAATATGGCCCCTTTCACCCCCTTCCCCTGCATCTCTCTCTCTCTCTCTCAATCCTGTTTGGCTCAGTTCATTTTTCACTTGAGTGCCTTTCCTCCCAGACTCCCCTCTGCTCCAGCCTCCCTCTGCTCAACACCAATAAAACACACACAACACAGGTAGAACAAGGTGCCAGGGCTCAGTGTGACAAACGACTCATACACCACTCAATAACCAGGGCTGTAAATTGCCCTCTCTTCACCCTCTGCCGCCTTCTGGGGACAGCAGCTTGGCTGGGCCCTTGTGAAATGGGCTGTCCTGATACAGGGTGGGATTGGGAGGTCCAGTGGGTCCACTGGGGCAGAGACTTTTCCAGTGCTGTCTTTTGGGGTTGTGGGATTTAGTGTCTCTGATTCACTCCCTGTGGGGCCATGCAGCCCAAGGGGCCCCAGGGACTTGTTGGAAAATGGGATTTGTGGCATAAAGGGGTGCAAAAGACCTGCCTGACCTACACACCACCTATTTAAGTCATATTTTGAGGCCAAGAATTTCAAGACTTGTTCCATCCATACAAGCTTTGAGAGGGTTTTAAAGGGAAGGATGATTCCTGAGGGTCTCTCTGTTCCTGGGCTGGCATCTCTGGCTGAGCACCATGTTACCTCTGAGAGCAGGGCCTCCATGGCTGGTGTTGCTGTGTCTGCACCAACCCAACTTAAGCATCTCAGACACCTATGCCCTACTGCTGATCCATGGCATGGCCCTCCCTGGGAAACAGCATTGCCCTGGCTGTGCACTCACACTGCACATTGTGTTGCTGCAGTGCTCACATGGGCTTGGTGCTGTGCACTTGTGTTTGAACAAACTTACAGGAGGGAGAAGTAAACCACCACCTGAGACAAGCAGACCACCTGCCAAGGATCAAGCAAGGGCAAAGTGGGTAGCAAAATTATTGTGAACAGCATCTCTCACCAGCCATCAGCACCTGCAGTTGGCTTCTTCCCGTGTCTTTGGAAGCCCCATCGAGAGCAGTGGCATTAAAGAGTACATGGAAAAGGCTTGGTACATTATGGATGGTGTGGAGAAAGAGAGTAAGGGGACACAAAGCAGGCGTCATTGGGGGAGGTTGGACAGAAAGAAAGGAAAGGATCTAGAAGCTAATGAGCTTGATGCTCATGCACAGGACAGGTGAGCTTGTGAAGAAGGCTGAAGGACAAAGAGGCACAGCTGCATATACTGAAGAAGCAGCAGCAAAACCTAACCCGGATGATGGGTCAAAGGAGACGTGGTGTCTGCCTGCCTCTCCATGGGCCCCGGTGATCTGGGTGTGTGTGTGTGGGGCTGTCTATGGGTCAGCATGCAGGCAGTGCCCAGCTTGAGGCAGAACAGGGCCTTTCAAATCCAGCTGCAAGGAGGATGTGCAGCTGCTGCACAGAAATGTACTCCTTGAATTCCATTGTGTCTGACTTTAGCTGTTGCTAAACTGCAGTTGCTGTGAATTTTGCTTGAGAATCAGAAGCTACTGTACAGGTGGTGCCGAGTTGTTCAACAAGATGCAAAGTGGGGTCCATGCCCAGTGGATTTCAGGTGCCAGCCCCTCTTGTCTTAGGTAACTGCCAGCTCTGGCAGATGTGCATGTTTCCTGTTACTGGTTTCATTTGGCTCTGATATTCCTCAGCATCTCTCCCTGAGTTAATTTGTGGCAGTAATATATGTAGAACTTCTAGCCTCGTACTTGCAGGAGACTGCATTTCAGCTGTGGGCGAAGAGTGTATTTTGTAATTTTTTTACTAGTGCTTTAGCTTGTCAGTATAAAAGGAAATACTCCTCTTTGTATCGCTATGCCTCAGCCTGTGCTGGTGTCTTTGCTCTGCAGCTCAGGCTGCTCGGTTTTACCAACAGTAAAAGCAGAGAGTTTCCTTGCTGAGCTGAAGCGCGATGGGTTAACTCAGTCAGTTTGTCTACATAATACCGGCTGGAACACCAGTTAAAGTCCTCCTGAGTGATTTCGTGGAGGTGAGTGCTGAGGGCTGGTTTCTCAGGGACTGCGCCGGGAAGCAGCGTGCCACACAGTGCGTGAATGCAGACAGACAACTCTCGCGTCTGTTGCCTTTAATCACGGCAAATGAAAGTTTCTAAACAGTGGAAGATGCCAGGCTTTGTGTTCTGCCACCGGAGCTGCCTCTGCGCCGCCGTCAGTGCCGGTAATTGCAGACAGAAGCTGCTTTGTGTTAAAATGGCATCGGTAATTGAAACGGAATTTAGAATCAGGACCCTGCAGGCACCGCTCGGTGAAAGAAGAAATAAAGATCGTTTGGGTCACATCTTTTGTAATTTGCGTTTAATAATCGTACCAGGAGGTACATACAAAGGGAGAGGGGAGATAAGACACAGCCCACTCCCCCTCCTCGCTCTGCCTTGCAGCCTTCCCACGGAATGGGGGAGCCTGGTGGGAACCCCGTGCCCGCCTCGCCTGGGCTGGGCGGTGGGAGGGCTGCCGGCTCCCTGCCACCTCGGCTCGGGGATGCTTGTGAGGCTCAGCCGGTACTGCTCACTGGCAGTCGGCGGCAGAGAACAGCTCCTTAGGTTCCTGTTAAACTGGATGCTCGAGTTCTGCTCTTATAGTTAGGCTGAAGATTTATGGGCCCAGGTGCTGGCTCTTGCCCAGTGGGTCTCACTCAGCTCTGTGCATCGGAGGGCACTCCACTGGTTTGCAGTTTCTGGGTTTCCCATTGAAATGGGATCCTTTTGGTATCCTTCTGTGGGCTTCTACAGTTATGCCTGTACAAGTATATTCAGGCAAATGCAAGCTGTAGGATATGGCTCACGCTGAAATGTCCCAAACTTCTCCCACCACAGCACAACAAGGCCTTCACTGTTCTGCTTCTGGGAAATGGAATGTTGCCTGTGCTCCCCACAAATTTCAGCCAAGCTGTGCCTGAGAAGGCACAAGCTGGTGGGAACCAGCGCCATGCCAGGAGCCTGCCCATGCTCAAAAATAGAGCCTGTGCCCTGGTACATGCACTAGAGTGGATGCAGCCTTGTGGTTTTCTTCTTGACCTGTTTGGTGAGTGACTTTTGATCTCAGGATATTGGAGTTACCAGGGAAAGGCCATGTAGCAACAAAAATATTGCAGAGGTGCTCAGGAGAGTACTGCTGTACAAGACACAAAGATCCTATCAAAGGCTGTGAGGAAAATGTGGGTGCATACTGAGTGTAGGTAACTTCTGTTCTTTTTGGCTTCATGCTGTGCTTAGCTGATGCTTGTTTGGCCCTAGAAGAAGACGGATGCAGTCTCCTTCATATTAAAGTACACAACAGTGCTTGTGCTGTGGCCAGTGCTGCTCCCAGTCTGCCTGTGGTAGCAAGATAGTGGGTTGGCTGGCCCTTTTGGACTAAGCTGGTACAGCTTATTTCCCTCATGCTCCTGGCAGCTTGTCATGGTGTGCTTCTGCTGTGCTTATCATGGAAGTTGGGTTGAAGGCCCTGGAGAAGCCACAGCAATGTGGTGATACAGATCTTCTCTTTCAGACTCAAACTGCTAGGGACACTGAGCTGCTCTTACAGTGCCCAAAGTGTGCACTCATAAGTCTCTGCTCTGAAGACTGCATCATCTAATACAAGGTTGCCTTGCTCCCCTCAACCCAAACCCCTGATCCTGAAGGAGCTAAACCTGTCAGATACTTTCACCATAATCTCTGGGGTGGTCGAGACCTATGACATGTCATCTAGAATATGAGACTCAAGAAGGTCTGGTTCTATGATCATATAGTCTGCAGATTTGCGCTGTGATTTCCCTTAGCTTTGCCTCTGTTGAACCTTGCTGTAGTGCAAATACAACCCAGATTTCTTCTTCAGTAAAAAAACCCAGCACCACTTTTATTTCTTGTGCCAAACCCAACCACAGCAAACACACACCTAGGAAATGGCAGTTTCCATTCATGTGTATTTCACTTTGGTGATTTTAAAACCCAGTGACAACCTGGGAGCTACTCTAAATCCAGATGAGATGAACACAGATGCAGGCAGAAACAGTCCATTCTGCCCTTGAAGAGTCAATCTCTTTACCCTAGATTTCTAGTCTATTGTGGGGAACAAACTCAGCTCTGTTTACCTTTGTTGGTGTCCCATTAATCTCAGTGGAAAGGAGCACATGTTACTTCCTGGGTTTATTTCATGCAATGTACATTTTCTCTACCATTAGGGTTGGCTCAGGGACAGGCTTCACTGTCACCCGTGAGGATACAAAAGAGACATCTCCAATGTCCAGCAGCTCCCCTATGCTCTTTATTAGTGCTGTAACCTCATGGTTTCCCTTGCACACAAACTCTGCATTTCTTCCTTAAGCTGCTCTTGGCAGCTCACCATTTCACAGTTCTTGCCTATGGCCAGGAAGAGCATCATCTGTCAGCTACATCTGGAGCTGCCATCCTGCCTTCTCCCAGGGAGCCCAAGGGGTTCTTATCAGAGGGCCAGAGCAGCAGTTGTGACAGGAGAACTTTAGGCTGGGGAGAAGTACCTTGACTTCTTCTAGTTATAATTGCAAGGAAGAATCTTGTTAAAATTTAAGAGCCAATATCCTGATTTTTATTTAGCCAACAGAAGGCTAAACGTGACTTGGCGTCTCCCTGCTCAAATATTGTCAGTAAGTACTCAGAAATAAATATCCAGACACCTGAAATCAGATGAGGGAGAGCATCTGAAAGAGGTAAAGGAAAAGAGTTTCTCATCTTGATGGAGAGAGTGTCCAAGCTCTGTGTAACTACATGCAGACACCCAGCCTTTCCCTTCTGCCTGAGAAACTAAGGTTGTATTAGCCTTTGGGTGCAGCAGCAGAGCTGCTGGAGGTGTCCCTAATTGGCTGAGGTGATCCATAAAAGGAACTGTGGATGCTTTGGCCTTTTCTCTCCAAGCCTTCCTCTCACTTCATACATGGCAAGGATTTAGCAAGCATCACTACATTAATCCTGTTCCTCGCCAGCACTTCAGGAAATGACAGTGTCACAGCCCTGCAAGGATACCCAGGTGAGCTGCACTGCTGCATATGCACAGCCTTCTGGCTGGGCATGTATGTCCTACAGTGTCATCAGCCATGGTGAGGTGCTGTGGCAATACTCCTCTACTACTTCTCTCCTTGGTTCAGTCCCAAATCCTCAGGTCCAGTTTTGGCATCTCCACATTGTTCCTCAATGGAGAACTAGAGATCTTAGGTGGGTGGTCACTTGTAATGTGATAGAGAGAAGGCAGATCTTGAAGAAGAAATGAGGCCTTCAGGCCTTGCCTTGCTTTGGTAATGCTCTTGGGAGGCAGTTTTTGTGGACCTGCTGTTTGGCCCTCTGACTGCTGTGTCTCCTTTATGCTGTTCTGTTAAAGCTCCTTTTGTGTGTTGCAGAAGATGTCATTAGAAGGAGGAGGCCACAAAACTGCCGAAAACATCTTTCCTGTACATCTTTCTCACACACCCCTTCCATCACTACCCATCCCCACACAGGGATTACATTTGCACTTCGCACACACTCACCTGGGAACCCCATACACCCACACACTGACACAGATGCACCAGATTCTTATTTTCTGTGTTTCCCAACCTTCCTTTCCTCCTCCCATCTGTTTGTTGAATAATTCCTGGCTAAGTAACTTTCTCTGGGCAGCCCCTGGGCTGCGGCACAGGGACTTGCCCCCTCTCCCCCCTGGCTGTCCAGGGGGCCTTTGAACATGTGTTTCTGGGAGGCAGACACCAGCTGGCTGGGTGACATTTGCATAGTCAGCTAAAAGCCCACGAGCTGAGCTGGGAACGTCTGGAGGAGACCATGGCAGGATGGAGGGAAGAGGGAAGCGCTGGTCAGCTCGAGGTCAGCTGGAACAGATTTCTCAACAAACAGACAGATGGTGAAAGGAGATAAGGCATGGGGGGAGCACGCAAAGGCTCCTACATCAAATATGTAAGTTGCTAAATGCAGTGTAAGTGACCAATGTGCCTATGGGCATGGCAGTCACTGTGCTGCTTCCTTCCAGTCCCATGGGCTGCATGCATGGGGCTCTCATTGCTCTTGGTGCCAGGAAGGGAAACAGGGTGGACCACAGAGCAGGGAAGGGGCAGGGAGAGGCATGGGACTCTATGGGGTCCCAATGCTGTGAAGCAGCAGCAGGAGCTGGAGGCTCCATGCAGCCTCCTGCAGTGAGTCAAAGGGGCCCTGTTGCCGGAGCTCCACCCAGGCACCAGCAGGGCTGCCATGACTGTACAGACAGACCCCCAGTTTGTCTGGCTGCACTGAGCTTACAAAGCATCATCCAGCTCAGCAGGTTTGGGACTGGGGTTTGTACAGCGCCAGGCACAAGGTACCCTCATGGTACAGACCCCCCCATCCCTGTTCCTGCCTGCTGTTTGCCCTGCTTCTCCTCCCACTCCAGCTAATTTCATTGGACTGAAAATAATAAAGCAATCTGTATGGTTTTGCTCCTACAAGGACATGTCTTTGCCATTCCAAAATAACAGCAAAACATATTTACGAGCCCCTGTGCTGCCTTTGCCCTCTCTACTGATCACTGTTCCCGGCTGCCTGCCTGCTTTCATGCTCTCTTCCGTCTGCACAGCCCATTCCTCAGGACAGAAAATACACACCTTAGTTTTTCATCCCATGGCACCTTTTGGAGCACTGGAGAAAAAAGCACTCCCTTAGCATGGGAAATGCTCAGGCAGAGAGAACTGACTTCTGTCCCCGGTGCTTAGTGGCCACAATTGAATACCTCAGGAAAAAAAGGCCAAGAAATGCTATAATGGACAATTAGGGGCTAAGCCACCCAGAGATTACTCTTTTCCTCCTTCCAAGGTATTTAGCAGTTGCCACATGACCAGGAAGGCTCACAAATTACACGTTGTCTTCAAAATCCTGGCCTTACATCTTCCATGTACCATTGGCAACTGCTAGAGGCTAGTTATGTGCTGTAGTAAGAGGTATTCCCATTACATACCCCTTTTTGTTTTATTCTTCAGGGGAAATGGAAACGCAATGCATTTGTATAATTTTTAATGCACTTGGAGGGAATTAGTGGGTTTTATTTTTTTTCCTAATGCTGTTGCTTAGATGGTGCTAAGTCCTCTCCTGAGGGATGCAAACACATGTTACACGTGTTCCCCGTGATGAGTGCAGGCAGACAGATGTTACAGGAATGTGTAAGGAAGGCTGTCACCCAGGGCCAGCTAGAGCGGGGAAATTGCACATAAACTCCTTGTGTGTATGATCCCATCCCATGGAAAGGGGGTCTGTATGTTAAGCAAAACTGACAGGGTCCTGATGGCACCAATAGGCCTTAATTGCCCTGGTCTCACCTGGGATCCACACCCACACCCAGGAGCTCCATTTAAGCTCAGCCTGGGCCACTCATCACTTTTTTGAGTTGTGCTGTGGTTCTGCTTCTCTCTAGCCTGGCCTCACCTCCTGACCTCAGACCTCTGCTGCAGCAGTGTCTTCAGCCCCAGCTCTTGCTGCTCCTGGTGGGACTCCCTGGATGATCCCTGAGCCTGGTTCATGTGCCATGCTGGGGACATGGATGGGCCCTGCTACCAGCACTCAGATTTGCCTCTGAACACCTGCTCCAGTGCTGCAGGACCATGCCTTGATCAGTGAAGGCTCTGTCTGGGCTGGGATCATCCTTGGCTGTGATCCCATGCCAGAACTTCATTGTCACTTTCACCTTGTCCTGGCTTAGCTTCATCAGCAGCCTCTTCATGATGACGAGTCTGTTTTTTGGAAGTCCAGGTAATGCTGTCTCTTTTCTCACAATTATATTCAGACCTTTCTAGTAGGTTAAGGATGGCTGGTTTTCTTTTAGAAAAGCATTTCTGACTTGTCCTCAGTTTCCACTCCTTTTTGATCTTTCAGTTTGAGTTTGTTCCCTGTAGCCTGGAGATGCTGATGGGCAGAAGCCACTTACAGTCTAGGCTATTGTGGGCATTGGTCAGTGTTATAATCCTTTGCACTCTGGGCAGTAAACACAGAAATTCCCCCTGACTGCTCAGATCCTGCCTTCAACTTCCCAAGTTAACTGTAGGGCTTTTTAATGTAAGAAAACCTATCAGGAAGAAATGGATCTTATCTCTCAACAAGGCTTCCTGAATTTCTAACCTATTGAGTACTTTTTATAACCCATTTTTAAAAAATAATTGACTCCTCCAAAGTACCAGGTAGTCTTAACTCATCTGAGTTCCCTTTGCATTTGATCTAAATGCCTCTGTTCTGATATACTGGAAATAAGCAACAGAGATGTCCTTTGCAGTCAGGAAAGTGTCATGCATGCCTGTTATAAGAAAGAAATAGTAATTGTTAGTAGAGCTTACTATATATGAAGCAAAAGGAAATGTATTACTGTTGTTTTTCTCAAAAAATCTTGCATTTGGTCCTCAGGGCCTTATTTATCACTTGGAAATATTCACATGCCTTTTGGGATTTCATCAGAACACTTGCAAATCCCCAAAGTTTTCTGAATTCTCACAGAAGAGGCTCTTCTGTCTCAGGCATAAGCTGTTCTGTTGTTCTGTGCCTCATGTTTGTCCTCTAAACAGGGAAGAGAAGTGTTCAGTGTCCCATGCAGCTGTCAGCTGCATTTGTGCTGTGTGAGGAAGCAGGGCGGAATGCAGCAGGGCAGAGGGGGTGTCACCACACAGGCCACTTGTTCTTGTTTGGGTCAGATGTGCTCCTCAGTCTGAATGCACCACTGCACTCTGCTGCACTCTGTGAATTGCCACCAGTGAAGTATGCAGGGAAAGAAAGTTGGCTGGTGCCAGCTCTCTCTGCATACACACATGCCCACATACCCTATCACAAACCCTGCCAGCTCCCGGAAATCTGAGTGTTTGTGTACCTCCGAACTTGAATGTGGGCTTCCCACTCTATGGGTGGCTGCTGCCAAATGCCCAGCTCATGTTTTGTTTTATGAATCCCTTGCTTCTATGAGGCTTTATTATTATTATTCTTTGAGCTAAAATGGATCCATAACCTTGTGGGACAAGGACATTGGCCTGGCTGGCAGTGTACATGCTTTCTCGTGCTCATGCTCTCCCTCCCCTCCACAATTACTCTTCATGCAGCAAGGAAAATAAAGCATTCCAGAAAAATATGACTGCCCCTTTCTCAACAGGAGGTCACCAAGGCTTGGGCTAGCACAAGAAAAAGAAAGCTCAGGGAAAGAGCTGCTGCTTTTTGATTTACGTGCTGGCTGGGCAAAAGGAGAGACTGCTGAGTGAAAGGAAGGTACTACAGGAGCTGCTAATTGAGTAATCACAGCTCAGAGCTGTGGAGAAGGTGGCAGGAGCAGGCAAGAGAGACCTTCTCTCCTGGCTGGCAGGAGCCCTTGATTTCTTTTCTCGCCATGGGTTTGAGAGCAACAGGACAGGTCTGTGTATCTGGTTTTTGACATTGCATAGCACAATTACTGTGCCTCTGCTAGAGCCAAGTCTGCCCCTGCATTTGCTTCTTTTTCTCATGTTTCCCTTCAAGCCTTTCTCGTACCTGGAAAGTTTTATGCACTAGTTGTATGTCTGAAGAAACAAACACCTCTCTTGGCTCTGTGTCCAGCCCTTGGTACTAAGAGTTGGAAAGCTGAACAGCTTGCCTTCTCTCTGTGCTGGGCATGGGCTGCTCATCATGAGCATGCCCTTATGCACACTCCATCATGCTTTCTGTTCACATCTGGACACTGGGGTTTTCAGGCTGAATTCAGCAAGAGCCAAAACCACTCCTCCTTCCTGCAGCTGAGTGCAAGATGCTGCAGTTGCCAGGGTTGTACAAGGGGGATAGGACATCTCCTGGTATGGCTGGGCTCAGACAGGGACCTGCTGTTCCTTGCTTCTCCCTCCGTCCACTCTGAGCTGGCAGCCACTGAAATCCCTGCCTGAATGCGAATTTCAGGCACATGTTCCACATTGCCACCGAGATGAACATCATTTCCCAGCACTGGCAATAATCCGCTCCCTACATTCTGAATCATATGCTTGATCCCAGGACCAGGCTGGAGCTCAGAGAGCTACAAGTGGAGAGGCAAGGTGTGGGCAAGACCTGAGCCCATGCCACTTGCCTTTGTCAGTTTTTCTGAATTCTGCAAGTCTGGCATAATCATTCCCCTGAATCTGAATACTACCCCTCCACCTCCCCCATGGATGAGCAGATATTCTTGCAATAAGCCTGTGTTTTTCTCCCATTCAGGAGGAAGTCTATTACTGCACTACTCAGAGCAATCGAGACATTTGTTTCTGGCTGTGAGGGATGCTCAGAGGGAGAGGACAGGCAGAGTCCCTCCAGCATCACTAGAGGTCTCTCTTTATCTGTATGTGCTTGTCTGCAGGCCAATGGGAGAAAAATACACTTGCTCAGAATAATTTCTTTATCTGCTTCTTGACATGTCACAGCCCCGTAGAGCATGCAAGCCCAGGGAAATCAGAGGGCTGAGGTCTCCTTGGCTCAGTTTCTCTAGAGGGTGTCTTTGGGATCAGTCTTTTGCTGATCAGCTCTCCCAAGCTCCCCTCTTCTCCCAGCACCCTCCTTAGCACTTCAGGGCTCTTCAGCTGGGTGGCATCGATAGCCCTTTGCCCTCAGTCAGCCCACCCAGGCTCAAGAAGTGATTTGCCAGAACCATGGTCTGAGCATTCCAGGATCTAGTGAAGAGCTGGTCCTCTCCTGACTCCTCATCCTCTGGATGTCAGCAGAGTCTCAGCTTGCCCTTCTGTGCCCATGCCTCCACAACTCCTGTGTGCTTGATGGGTGCTGCAATCCATCCAGCATCCCACCAAAAAGCACCAGGACCAAAATACTGATGTTGTTTGGAGCTGACAGCAGTGGAAGGAAGGAAATTGTGTGACTACTGCTAAGATTTTTGGATGATTGGTTGTCTGCTTTCCCATGTCTCACTTCATCATAACAGTGGTGAACCACATCCTCAAGCAAAATTTTGCTTTGCAAGCTACCTGGAGCACAAGGCCTTCTCAAGGAGCTGGAGGATCCACATTTTGGAGAAACACTTTGGCCTGAACCCTGTGGCTTGTTTTCCATGAGCTGTTTTGTGAGAAGCAACGAGCCACAGCGTGGCAGCTTCAGACACAAGCACTTCCCTTTGATGTGAGGGCCTGTGCACAGCACTGTGGTGAAGGAAGCTTCAACTGCTTTCTCAACATAGGAAGGAGAGTTTGCTTCTATACTGTGTTTTCTTTTCCATTTGTAGAGATAGGCAGCAGCCATCAGTATGGTGCAGGCAATGCCACAGCATTAGAACCCCTGCAGCAGTTCTGCAGGGTGATTTTGTCAAGGGCAGGAGTTACCCAGCCTGTAACCAGACTCCTAGCAGGCAATAGCTGGCCTGGCCTCGCAGGCACTGAACATGCCAAAAGCAGCCTTTGGAGTGTGCAAGTAGACTTCATGTGGCTTCCATCTCAACCCTGCTGCATGTTGAGCTTGTGTGTCCCCTGAATAGAATCACTAGTAGCAGGGGTAGGATGTGCTGCAAGTCCTCCTAGCTCTGCCCAGCTCTTGTGCTCAGCTTCTTGTGCAAGGTTCTCCTTTATTTTCTTCCTTCTTTTTTTCTTTTTATTTTTTAGGGTGAGAAATGGATGAAATGTTTGTACTTAAGTACGACTCTGACAAGATGAGATAGACTGCAAATCCAGGCTGTTCCTCAGAGCTCTGTCAGTGCTCCCACAGTCTCTTCTGAGCTCTTACTGCTAGTTTAGCCCTCTTCACTGACATAGGCTTGCAGCTACTAAAGCCCAGACTAGCAGCCTTGCTGCCGGCCCTCAACATGACCTGTTGCCCCTGCTGGCAGCGATTCAGCAAAAGAAGCCAATGTGAATCTGGAAATCTAGGCCTGGTGGTGGGAAGTGAACTTTAGAGAATCCCTGCCATGGTCTAGAAGTACTGTGGACACCGGTGGTGCAGTCTGTTTGCATGTAGTTAGAGATAGTGATTCTGGAATACTGCTGGCCTTTTGGAAGCCTTTTAGATTTGATCTTTGTCTTGTTTTCAATTCATCAACTGCTCTCCCAATATATCCTTGCTACCCTTCCACTGAGCAGAAAGACGGACAGTTCAGGACATGGCATATGAGTGAAATTGGGAAACATGAAGAAACAGCATGTCTGCAGCTTTCTTGTGATGCATTTGACTTCTGAGCCCAGGAAGACAATGGTTGAAATAGACTGGTTCATTCACCCATTGTTTTATTTTTTTACTATCTGCTCCTCTGCTCTAGTCTCTTGTGCTGTGCTAAACACCAGCAAAATCAATGAGATTGCAATATCCCATGCCAGGAATATTTTCTAAGAAGAGCTAACAAATGCCTGTCTCTCAATAAAGCTAGACATGCCTGAGTCTGGTTCCTCATGGTGAGGTCCTGCCAGCTGCTTCTCCTGGCTGCGCATGAATTGATAATTTTTATTCTACCCGTTTGGCAAATTTGCTAAATTGGCCACCGCTAGCTTTGTGTCCTGCTGTGGGCTCTTCTGTGAGGAGCACTGCAAGGGGAGATGGAGTCAGGTGTTCTGAATGCTGGAATCCTGTAAATGTGTGAGCTCTTTGAGGCCTGGTGCCAGTGATGCAGAAACCTGCCTTTCTGCACTGAAGAGGGAGAGAAATGATGCAATAGCTGTGCACTGCTCCTCTGTGCTTGCTCCTGAAAGGGTGAGATATGGTGGACCAGATTTGGTCTTGCTGGGTCTCTGCAGCCCAGAGAGTTGGCAGCAGAGTAGGTGTTGGGATGCGCTACTGTCATTTGTTTTTCTGATAGATTATCCCCTTGGATAATCTCTGTTTGAGAGAGCTCAAAAGGAGGAAAATGCTTCCTAGGGCAGCTTTTCTTCTGCATACGTGTAGCCTCACTTAGGTCAACATTGGGCACATTTACAGAATCAGTGAGTTTAGTGAAGGCTAAGAATATAAACTAGATCTGCAGAGGAGGGGAGTGCTTTGGTTTCCCAGGAGAGAATTCTTGCACAGAGGCCACTGTGTAATAGCCAGTCCAAACATACCTCCAAGAGAACTTCTGACAGAACATCATGTCAGATGGTATCCTTCACTGTCCTGTGAATTCCAAACTTGGTGTTTGGCTACAGTATGCATGGTGAAAGAGGGTCAGTGCTTGAGATTCAAAGATCATCTGAATTTGATGCTTGGGAAATGGACAGCCTCCCAAAGAGGTAGAAACCAGTACATCATCTGAGATCCAAAACCCAGAAAGGGTGGACACAAGGGATGTGCCACACAAGTTCTTTTTAATGTGGTGCACTGGTATGTAAAACCTGAATATATTTATCCTGTGACCTCGCATCCATCAGGGAAGTGGAAAAATTGAGCAGATATATTGTGAGCTGGGGAAAGAGAGGATTGTCACCCACAGACCAGGCACTTTCTTTTTTTTACCTGCTTTCAGTGCAATGTAGTTTATGCACTAATGTAGTTTAGGAAGCCTAAAAGCCTGGCTGTAGATATATTTAACCCTACTCTGCTGTGTCCTTGCGTCTCAGAGATTACTGTACATGTTTGCAGGCACACAGGCAATTATCTGCCTGCATTTCTCTGTGTGCTCATGTGTTGGTAGCATCTCCATGCACCCGAGTCTCTGCCTGGGGGTATAGTACAGTGCTGTAACCAGGAATGTCCTGGAGCCGAAGCTGCTGTAGTAATTACAGCAGATAAACTGCTCTGCTTGAGGGTTGCTGTCCACACCAGACTGCAAGGCAGGCAGCCTGGCTTTACCACTGAAGTCTATTCATTTTAATAAGAGGGACACCCTGTGTTATTAAGAAGAGTGTTTATTACTGTCGCAGCATGCTGACAGCAGCTTCCATCATCATTAAAAGGCAGATGGGGGGGAGGAGGGTAGGGAATGGTGAGCTCCTGTCTCAGAGGGTAGGACCCAGCTGGTGAGGAGACTGGGGGCTTCAGAGCTTTCCTCTCAGCCCAAAAGAAGTTACTAGTGGAGAAGAAGCCTTCAGGGAGGACGAAGAGGGAAGTGTGGGGCCCTGTTCAGCCTAATCTTTAGGTTCCAGCCTAAATAAAGTCTGATCTGTGCGCAAGAGAGCCTCACCTGCCTCATGCTCTGCAGGGACTGGGAGTCTGCAGGCAGTGGTGGGGAAACTGAGGAGGGCAGCAGCACTGGGTACTTGCTGGGAGAGGAGGGTATAGGATATGCACAGGATGCTGGTGTGGCTGCTTGGTCCAGGAGAAAGGTCTCAGCACCTTCACACTCTCATTTAGTGGGGGCACCAGCACTGAGCTGTATGGTTTGTACAGCCCTGTCTGGGGCCCCTCACGTGTGACATGTGAGAGGACACCTTAGGGTACAAAAGCAGGCTCTGATTCAGGGAATGGCACAAGCAGACCTTCACCCATGGCTGTCTTGACACACTTCTCATTTTAGCAACTGTCTTATAAATGAGATATCTGGCATAATGCTGGAATTTTTAAGTCTTAGGGAAGAGTAGGATTTGGTGAAGAGGTGGTGCTTATGCACAGAGTGAACAGCCAACATTAGTAGATGGCTTTGTTGATGTTTTCACAGTGCAAATGAGACCTGAAGTTTAGAGGAGCCACTTGCCAGTGCAGGACAGGGGACGTGGTGCCAGTGTAAAAGGTCTACACACTGCATTCCCACTCTGCCCCCAATGCTTTCACATTTCTGAGCACCTGAGACCCGATAGTTCCCAGATACAGATGTTTATGGAGCCAGATCCCTCCTGGTTACTGGGATTCACCTTTCTTGTGTTCAGTCACAAACAACTGCATCCAAAGCTGGAAAGGGACTTCATTACTCTGTTCCATGATGCACAAAGGAAAGTCATCAAAGTTTATGGCTTTCAGCTCAAGGGCTATAATTTCAGATACTACTTTGAAACAAAAGAAAGAAAATGTACTTAAAATTTCCCTGTCTTCCTCCCACGTTACCCTCCCTCTCCCTAATTTCTTCTCCAGTATATTCAAAACTGCCCCCAGTTCTTCTCTCTGGGCTTCCTTCTCATTTCTACTCTTTCTGGCTTAAAATTTCTGACTTCTCTGAAGATTAAGTACTAGGAGAGTTACAGCACTACTAGAGACATCAGCTGTCCCTTGCCACTTTCTTTCCTGAGGAGTACATGGATGAGGGGAACAAGACGACCTGGGTAGTGATGGTCATAGGATGGAGTTGATGATCTTTCTGGTGCCCTTTGTCCACTGCAGCACCTGTCGTAGCAGGTGTAAGTGGAAGAACACATTCCCTCCTGTGCTCCGTGTAAAAGTAAAAGGTCTCTGCAGTCCCAAAAGGATCAGTTATGTCCCTGCAGAGGTGTGATGGAGGACCATTCCTTGGTGGAAACTCCAGCTGTCCTGTAACTTTATAATGGAGGCAGCTGCACCAGTGATTTCATTCCACCAAGCAACAGGTGAATGCGAGGGACTAGATGGAAAAGATATATGGCAGGGCAGTCTGCAGGTGAGCAGAGGGCTAGTGGGAAACTTGGAGGAATGGGCCAGTTAGGGAGAAGCCTGCATCCTGAGCCAATGCTGGGTGCTCTGATGTGCAAATCCTGCTGCAGCTGTGCTCAGTAGAGATGGAGAGGGGTCCTTGTTCTGTGTGACTTAGTGCCTTGCTGAGTGCGGAAGCTTTTGCTGGTCAGATGCCTCTGGTGGCTGGGGACAGTGCTGGCTGCTCCCCTGGCCCTTGCCCACCTCGTTGAGGCTCTCCAGCCATGTGTGACATTAAGGCCCCTCTAGGTCTCGGCAGGTTTCGCAAGGTTGATTGGGACCAGCGCGTGTCACTCTCGGCCACTTCCTCATCACCATAACTCTGGGCTGAATAACAAGAGGCCGAGAATCTGCTAACGCAGGCCCCGTCAGAGTGCCCCATCACTCTCTTTTATTCGTACTGGAGATTTATGCTGCCTATCTCCCTTCCCTTTGTCCACCAGCCGGGCCCTATAAGTCATGTCCCTGGGCTGACAGGTCACGTGTCCCATGCTGCTGCCCTGTCACAGTGACTGATGCCAGGGGGTGATTAAAAGAGAGGAGGGGTGAGAGGTCAGCAGCAGGCGGCATGATGCGAGCGGGGGGATGTAATTATCACTCCTGTGACATACTGCTGGGGGCTTTCATGGATCGTCACCCGGGCTGGAGGTGGGGAGGGCGGTGCTGGAGCAGGGAGGGGGACTGGATGGACACAAGGCAAGAGTGGGCAGTAGGGTTATGGGATGCAGGGGCTTTCTGGTTTTGAGAGAAACCAGAAAGTGTAAAGCCCTGGCTGTTCCCCAAACTGAGAGCTTGTGCATTGCAGAAAGACAGAAAGGGCATCAGGAAGCAGCCCTCTGTTTGGAGAGGCTTTTGGCCACTTAAAAATGTTTTATGTTCCCTCCACTGCTGCATCCCAACACTGCCAACACACCGTAGACCAGAGTGCCTTCAGATGTTCAAAAATCAGATGCATGTGTGCTCTTCCAGGTATGATTTGATGGAGAAAACTGAAAGCCTCGGTAACCCAGTGCCTTGTGCTGGCACTGCTCATTTCCTTCTGCAACTCCTCTGTCTGGAGTCTTTCATGGACAAGATGAGGGTTTCTGGGTAAATAGTCTCCCAGATAAACCATGCAGTCTATATCTTTGGATGTCCCCCTGGAGCCCCAAGGTAGAGATGGGATCTTCAGCAGAGCAAATAATGAGGAAAAAGTAGCTGAAGAGAGACTGAAAGGTAATATCTCTATCCTGGAAAAGAGGAGTTTGAATGGAACAAGAGAACAACTATCATAAAGCCAAATAAATGAGAGAAATTGTTTAGATTCTGACAACGGGAAGATTAAGAATGTTGGCTGGCACATAGGGGCTGGAGAGGCTAAGATAATGTTGAGAATTGTCTCAGCAGTGAACATAGTTCTGAGTATGGTTAGACTCCAGCACTGCTAAGCTTTATGGCAGGAAGTGAGAAGAGAGTTCACTGTTTCTGTCTCTAGTCTAATTTAGGTAATTCTAGGGTATTAAAATTTTGCTATGGATTCTGTTTGTGCCTTTGAAGGTTCCTTTGAATTCTAGTTTGGTCTTGTAACTGGGAACCACTTCGTCAAGGTGTTTCCTAAGCTAGGACTTAGATACTCTCAACCTCCAAGAGTATGCATAAGACCACTTCCAGTTCCCATGGTTTCACTGACTCAGACTGTCTTGGTGAGCCACAAAACTGCATGGGTATCTCTCATTATAAGCCTGAAGTTTAGCATTAGGCTCTTGGACTATGCCTGGGAAGATGGTGAAGAACAAACAGTACTGTGCTGTCTCACAACTGAGAGACACAGGAATGCCCCTGCAGGGCAGGCAAGTGTGGTTCATAGAGGTCAACAGCCATCCTCTAACAGAAGCTGTCATCTGTGAGTCACAGCAAGATTCATGAGACAGGTAGATGTGCCCCATCACTGTCTTCCCCTAACCTTTTGTAGTTGGATGATGGTGATGTGGACAGCTGTACCTGGTGCCATTTTGAGCCTTTGATTAGTGTTTTTGACAGTACATGGAATGACATCTCTTCATACTCAGGGGTGAATATGTATGTCAGTGCTGCTCTAGTTGTCTCTCAGAGGCAGAGATGGAACTTCTTTGTGAAATTCCATTGGCCAGAAATAATTCATGTTTAGAGGAAACATATCACTGAGTAAGCTAGGGTAAATATTATTCATGCAGTCTCAATTAAAAGATAAGTGTATTCTAAACATTGTCTTTCTCACCAGATCTGGACAGAATTACTGTCACACCTCGTTGAAGCTCAGAACTTAATTTATCATTAAATTACCTAAACTTAGAAAGAAACTCAGCAATATTTGTAGTAAGTAATTTTCAGGCTCCAAATTGCCAGGTATCTCTGCCTTTCATGCAGAGAAATGAACATCTCCTGCATTCCTTCAGACATACTCCTTCAGATTCTCAGCAGTATCATGATACATATATAGTGTCTCTTCTCTGTGCTTTGTTGCATCACAGCCATGATGGGAGTCGTAGACAGGATTTAGTTAATGCCTCGTGTTATTATCATCATTCATATGCTAGTGTGGCTCCACAGTAGGTTTTCAGATAGGTGTTTATTTCTGGAAGGGACTATGGTTATGGGTAGTCTCTGTCACTTTAACAGAGTGTTGTCAATGTATTTGCAGATTCAGGAAAAATATAGAAGGAAAGAGTGCTAAAAATTCATCAAATCCAGCCAAAATATACTTACATGATTCCTTCCAAATGCTTCCCTAACTTGATCTTTAAGAAAAATTATACAAACTTTCTGAAAAATTATTTCTAGACTTTACTATATATACAACTAAAAAGATCCTTGAGCTCTCTAAATCTCCCTTGATGCAGCTTAAGGCTACAATTTCTTCTACTTTCCAAAGACCCTCCCTCTTTAAAGCAGCCTGCTATGGATTTGAAGATTGCCATCATGTCTCCTCCAGTCTTCTTTTCTCTAGACTAAAAAAACCTGGCTACAGCCTTTTCCCCACAAGCCATGTTTTCTAGATCTTTAATCATTCTTTCTTAACTTCCCTGTGGCCTTTTGGATTGTCTGCTTTTCTTCTTGAACTTCAGTGCCCAGTAAGAAACAAGGATGGGCCAAGAAGTCCACTCTAAGGAGAACACAAGGATTAGAGGAAAATATACTTTACAGGAAATCAGCTCAGAAGATAGTGAAAATTAGAAGGGTGGGAGCTGGGAACTGAAAAGGAGGAATCTAACCAACATGTTGTCCACTGAGTTACCTCCTCCTTGGTGATGCTGGAACAGAAGCCTTTTATAGTGTGGCTTCAAGAAATCATGTTGCTTGAAGTATGAGGGACTGAAACTGGATGGACTTGGGAAATGAGAGACCAAGACTGACAGAGCAGAAAGTTACTTGGGTTAAGAAAACCTCCAAGATCTTTTGCAACTCCTAACTCTAATCAAAAATGGGATTCCTTATGTTCCTTTTCTAAAACAGTTCTAGATAGTCACATTGGCAGGAAATGTTAGAGGAACTGAAAATTTTAAATCGAGGAGGAGTTCCAGATGTGAAATCTGAGTATTTGTGTTGGAAACCTGGGTTGTAGTGCTGATCTAGGTTATTACAGCATATGGACTAGAAAGACCTCTTCTACACCAAACAAATCACTTGTAATCTTGCACACTAAGTGCAAAATCCCTTTTTTCTTTAGTCTTCAAACCCAGATTCATTCCTCAAAAACATTTGGTGAATTTCAAACAGCGAATACACTTGAGATAATTCAACTGCAACAACCAAGCTGTCAGTGGAGAAATGGGCTAAATTTGGCAAATAGAGTATTTGCTGGATATTGCTCACTTAGGTTTACAGGGGACTGGAAAGGACATGCCAAAACAGCTGTTCCTAGTCTTTGCACAAAAGATGTTTCCTTGAAGAAGGCATTAGGAGTCTCTTATTCTAGAGCAGAAAAGACAAGTGAAAGGGAAAATTTAGTGATGATGAGCTCTGGCAATAGTGGTGGGAGGCAAGAGAATATGGTGGTTAACAGAGGGACTGGATAATGATAGGCAGGGAGAATGAGAGCAACAGATAGGAGTGGGAGACACCAGAGGGGTGGGAGGCATGGGGGAGGAGGTGAGGAAGTGAGCCAGGAGAAGACAGCGTGACTGTGTCTGATCTACACTGACGAGTACCAATGTTAACTGTCACCTCTCATCTCCAAACTAAATCACGCCTGGAATTGGAGGCAGCAAGGAGCTGATAGAGTCAGCCTTAGAGAGCCGACAAGTCAATCAGAGCGGAGATGCGTGGAGAGACACCAGCTTTATAGGGCTCGGTGCCTTCATTCATCGCAGGATTTACACCTGTCAGGCTCCCTCGGGGGGAGCGTGCTGGGACTCACTTTGGCACCACTTAAAATGGGACAACAGACACATTACTGCAATCACCCTCTGCTTTCCTGTCCTCTGGAGGGTGTGTTTTATATTACAGGGAGCTCAGCTGCCTTTGTGAGTTGAATTTGAAGCTGAACACACCTCTTGCTGTGCGGGAAAGGACTGCTTGCATTTCAGCAGCTGGAGAGCTATTCCTCATGCAAACCTGCAATGCTCCAGACCAAAGAGGGAGAGAAGGCTTTGCAGGGCAGGAGGAGATGATGGGGTAACTGTTCACTAACCAAAATGCTTCAGGAACTATGTAGGCTGTGCAAACCTCATTACCTGAGTCTGACATGATATCTATTAGAAGAGGTCAACAGAGGCCAGAACAAGTGATCAGCCTTCCTATCTTCTTTCCAGCTCTTCTCAAATACCTGCAGTGCTCCATAAAGACTCTCCTCTCCTTTCAAAAGAGAGCCCAGATCAGACCTCTTCCCTGCTGGCTAAATCCTGGGTACCAAAGCTTGTGATACAGGCTTTGAGCTGCCTGATCTCTTAATCCAGCTGTGTGTATTCATTTGAAACTGAAAGCAGCTCCTTTTTGTCGTCTGCTTCTCAGCATTAACTTCTCTTTGATGTAATTCTTGCTTCCGATGCTCTCTCCCTTCATGGGGAAGATTAGTGTGAAATTGGCCTGCTTCTCCAGAGACTGCAGTGTTAAGCCTTCAACACTTGGTCCTTATTGGAAATCCTTAACCCACATCGAGAAGAGGGGGAGGGAAGGAAAGTGTAAGAGTTCCAGATTTGACTCTGCCAGAGCTCTGATGCCTCTTTTCCCTTCAATGTTTTGGGAGTGGGGAGCATGGATGTTGAAGGACATAGGGATGTTCTCTGAGTGATCCATGTATTTTAAATCAGGGACTAAGATGCCATCCTAGCTACTAGGCATGTATCCTCTCAAGTTGAGAAGTGAGGATGGCAATGCAGGGGTAATCAGAGGGAAATGTGAGCATGCAAACAGTATGCCCAGGTTAGTCAGAGTGACATGGTTTGGGAGTTAAGCCACAAAATTATTGCTAATCTGCTTTGAGGAAGTACACTTGGAGATGGCTTTCCTATGCCCATGTGGTTGGGATGGAGTACAAGAGAGCAAATTTCTCTCTTCTTTGACAGATGTGGCTGCAGGGCTGCCTTAGACTTCATCTGAAGTTTTTTCCTCATGAGAAGACTGATGGGCTCAGTGGGGAGAGACTTCAGTGAGCTCCAGTACTGCATTTCCTGAGTATCTATGCCTTAGACAAGTTGCTTGTGAGGGTTTCCCTTTTCCATAGTGACAGGACAGCATTTCTTGCTTTCCCTTTCACTCTGCTTCTTGCTCCTGCCTCCTCCCATTTGTCTGCTCTCTGCTTTTCTTCCATCATCCCACCATTACATGAACTTCTACTTTACTTCACCAACCACTTCCATCAGCCCTTGGACCTGTGCCTGCTCCTTCCTCCTTCATCAGTCTCTTCTGCACCCACTGTTCCTCCTGGTGGCTCTTCCCTACTCCCCACACTCAGGTCCTGACTTCTGTTGCATTCCAGCTCCACTATCCCCTCCTGCTTGGTCCTGCTCCATTGCCCTCCCCACAAACACATGGTGCCATTATCTAAGGAAGGGCCTTGAGCACCCCCTTGGTTTAGCCTTGTGCTTCCTCTTGCTTGGTCACCCCCCTCCCCTACCCAGGTCTGCAAATCACTCCTTCCCATGTCAGCCAGCAAATTGGTTTATCCTCCCCCCATCCCAGCTTTCATTACCTTGCCGAAATGAAGCGATATCTCCTCGGCGGAGGCTTCCCGTCGCTGCAGCCAGTACCCAAATCATGAGAGCTGGCATAATAAATGAAGACAAAGTGCTGGCGGCCCGGGCCATCTCTCCCACTGCGCCACTAGCCGCTGCCAGCTTCATTATTCGCTTAAGTTGCCGGAGAAAATTACTTAACCCTGACCCGTGTATTAGGGCCCTGTATTAATGCTGCGACAGGCGTCTCTTACAGCAAAGAACAATTTATTAGAGCCGAAACAGGCTGCTTTTCTCTGTCATTTTTCCAATCTGAGCTTTGAACACACATCATTAAACTTGTCTGACTCTCTCCCCTTCTCCATCATTCCTTTTTTATTTTTTTAAACAGAAAGTGCTGTAGAGAATAGAGATTGTTCTGAACTCACTGAGTGCCTCAGACTTTGCCCCCTCCTTTCTCCCCTTATGCTCTTTCCTTCAAACACAGTCCATGCCTCCATCTCTCTCTGTCTAATTCACCCTTACTCTTCTCCCTCTGTAATCATGTATCTGTTTTTCAAACTCTTCTTCCTGAAATTCTCTCACATTCTCTGTTTGCTTATCTGTCGCTCTTTGTATGGGTGTCTTACTTTCTTTCACTCCATAACTTTGGCTAATCTCACTTCTTTCTCTGGGCTAAACTGGAAGAAATATGATGGAAAATGCATGTTCCCAATGTCAGAATAGGGTCTGTCCCACTTTGCCCTGCTCTGGGATTTCCTGGGATAGCAGAGATCATCAGGGCATGCAGTTTCCCTAAGAACGCATTTTCAGTACTACCACCCTCACTCATCCCCTTCTCTCCAAGGGCTCACCTAACCATTGTTGGGGCTTCTAATCACCCAGCAGTCCCCAGGCAGTGTGAGCACCAGGAAAAGTTTCAGGGGACTAGCTGTATGTCTTCTTACTTGCTGAAATATTTCCAAATGCTTTGGTGGCATTCAGTTATGCTCTCTTCTGTAGAGCTGACTCTAGCCATTGAATTAACAGTGCACAGCTTTCAATTGGGATGGATTTAGCTGGAGGCTAATCATGCAATCTCTCCCCTTCTCTATTTTCTGATGGGCTACAAAGGGAGAGAGACAGACAGAGAGGGAGCGATGAGAAGCAGCCATACAAGCTCTTCTTCAGACCTCATTGCTGAAGCCTTGCAAAGCTGGTGACAGAATACTGTCTAAGGAAGAAAACAGACAGTAGCAGAGGGTTTTTCAAATATCTGATCATTTTTTGTTTGAGATGGAAGGCCTAGACTTACCCACTTGAATGAAACCTGGGCAATGTGAGTGCAGAATGATAGCTCAGACTTGATATCCAAAGCTGGAGGTTACCAATTTATAGCAATCTCAGTGGAGCTTCAGCTGTTTAAGGCTTGGTGAGGGGGAATTTGGGTTCAACTGCCAGGACTGAATGCTTAGCTCCTGGGTCAGAGTGCCTATTGTACTGTTGTAGTTTGTCTCCAGAAACCCTCTGGCCAGAGGTCAGATTAGCTGAGGGGCTGGCATGAAGCCTGTGTTGGCCTTATTATCAATTTTATCAGTCCAGAGCTACCTCTTTATTAAGAGGAAGATTCTGTATGAATTAGTTGACTGGTGATACTAGAAATTTTAGGCTAACCCTTCACCATCGTTAGAAGAAGACAACATGAGTAACCCAGAATTTCAACACACAAGCTATTTATGACAAATGTTCTTCTCCATTTCCATTTTACCAGTGATTGGTACAAGAAAACAGCAAGAAATGTACACTTTGTCAAAAAAGGCCAAATATACAGACTTTCATAGATTATTCTGGCTTCAAATATTTCTAACTCTGTTTCTGGACCTACTGTTAACTGTTTGTTAATGATTTGCTCATTGCCAACAATTTTCTAATGGGAATAAGTGCATGAAGAGAACTTGCTAAGGACTGAATGGATCTTGGTGACCACCATGCCCTCCAGCTAACTTTCCATGTGACCATATATTCCTGGACATGTCCTCTATTTGTCAGCAAAGAAACTTGCTGCTAAACAGGAGGCCTTGCCTTATGTGGAGGGTCTGCTTCTCTCTGCTTCTGTCTGGATTGCCCTGAGGAGCTGGAGATCACTAGAACTCAACACATGGTCACGCATAGATGGGATTAAGCTAAGAAGGGGTAGGAGATCTGCCTGGTTTGGGAGTTGGGAGAGATTATTTGTGTTACTGTATGCAGAACTTTATACACTGTGACAGTGAGCACTTCTGTCTGCCTTCACGGTCTCCTGTATGGTCTAGGTGAGAAATATTTCTGGTTTTACATCAATTTATTGTGAGTCTCATGCTGGATTGAGTTTCCTGCAGCCTACAGAGGGGGGCAATCTGCCCCTCATCTTAAACCTAGAGGAATGGCTTTTGTCAAAGGAAGATGAGAGTTCAGACCCCATAGTTTTTTTCAATCTGCAGCTGCTCAGTTGACACTTTGAATTCTCTGTTGCAGCTTTCCTCTCCAATATGGACCTTGCCAAAGACCCCTTTGTCATCTCAAAACCCAATTTTTGACAATCTCAAGTACATTACTGGCAATAGACTAACAATCAAAAAAATCATAATAACTGAAGCCTTAGCTAATACTAACTATCGGAGTAATAGCTTATATTACTCTAATTTAGCATAAACATTATCTTCCTGTCCACTCAAAATTTGCTGGAATACCAAAGTTTTATATTCAAAAAGGAATGAAAATTAAAGTGATGGGGTTTTTTCACAGAATCGTTCACATGCAAGGTGGGAGTTCAACTTTTTATCCTAGTCTCATCCCCTAGTGTTTATGTGGGCTGGATGAATTTTCAAGGCTGCTTACCTTCACAAAGAGGGAGAAAGTTATTTCTAGCAATGTCAGGAATCAAGGGGATTCTGTAGCTATTTGTCAGGGGAGTGATTGTGAGCTGAAGGACAGCAAATTCATGAAGACATAAACATGGTACATGAGATGGCTTGGGGGCTGGTGGGCTGTATCACAGCAGTGATACCTCTAAAATAGAGGAAATATCTCAGGAGACACTCAGGAAGAGTGGTGCAAAAGCTGGATCACAGTACAGTCTGGGGTAGTTTTCCTCCCCTTGCACATCATTTCTGTGAGTGATTCAGTCAAAGGTCTTAGTTTTTAGCCACCTGTTGAGGGATCAGCTAATGAGAGAGTCTCTGCATAGCCATGCATGATCTCCTCATCTAGCTGGGAGGGAGGCCAACACTTACGCATCTTCTTTGGCCACCAGGGAAAGGCATTTAGGATGAGCTGTCAGCTGGGCCTTTAGGAGCTGAACAGACATTTGTTTAGAGTGTGCAGGCTCTGCCACCACATAAAGCATTTCTTCAGCCACCAAAACTGCTGATCTGTGGAACTTCTTCATTGCTTTTTCCTCAGATGTGAGTATGGGGTCACTGGGGCTGACATGGAGAAGAGGGGTGGAGGAGATGGCAGGGAGGGTGAGAGGGGATGGTTGGTTGGTGCAGCTGCCCTTCTGTTGGGAGTCCCTCCCGAATTCCCTGCCACTCTCCTGCTTAGCCTGATAGCTCCTCCAAGTTCTCTAATCACCTTCTTGCTGTAATGAGCCTCTCATCTCACTGATGGAAATCAGGGTATTTGGTTATGAAAGGGACACTGTTAATAACACGATCTCTCTCTTCCCCACTCCATCCCCCACTCCCCCCATCAACCCCCCTTCCAGTTCTCCACACAATTCTCTCAATTAACGATAGGCAGAAATTAATTTTTCCCCTGGACTGAAACAATTGCTTGGCGGAGGATTGCCAGCTCGGCTCCAGATAGGGACCTTTCCCAGCAGAGCCCAGAGAAAGGAGGAGAGACCGAGGCGATAAGCGGGGCCCTATCAGCAGCCACAGGACACAGTAATACAAATGTTATCCTTAGAAATGTATTTAAAGAGGATATGTTTATAATTCGAAGGGGATTGTCAGGACTGCTCCCATCCCCCTCCCCACAGGTCCATGCTGCTGCGTTCTTCCTCACCACAAAGTGCTCTCAACCCTCTAAAAGGCTTGGCAATGTCAGCACCCCAGGCTCCCCCAGCCTGGGTAGGAGAAGGGGGCGCCTGGGTGCAGTGCTGGGAATGGCTGTGGAAGGCCACAGCATCCATCCAGCAGGCAAAAGCCAGGAAAGACAGTGAGCAGGATCTTCTCCAGGGGCAGGGGCATGCAGCAGTTCTACTTGGGTTTTGAGCAACAAGAGGCAAGGAGTCGACAAATACAAATACCTTGTGCTGAAAAAAAGCAGTGGTAGAGGAATGAACAAGTACACGGAGGTAAGGGAGTTGAGCCCTATTTCCCTATGTACTTAACCTCTCCCTGCCCTCCAGACCAGCTGCAGCTGGTCTGGAGGGCAGGGAGAGGTGAAGTACAGCCTGGGGCAGGGATCTAGTTGCTCTTGCACGTGACTCAGAAAATGCTGTCCTCTTGGTTGCTTTCTAAAGATCCATCCATTGATGGATCCCACATGTAAAATAGCTCCATGTTTACAAAAAAGCTATCTGGCCCAGCCCAACCTAAGAATGCCAGCCAACAAGTGTGCTCCTGGCTGAAACACCCAGCCCAGTTCACACACCCATCGAGCAGAGCACCTTCATCTTCCCCTCAGATAAGGAATGACAATGCACTCAATAAGCCCTTCTGGAGATTCCTGCCTGCCCTCTTCATGCACACTTGTGACATGCCCCAAAGCTCTATGTAAGACCTGCTGCTCTTCTTTGTACCAGTTGATCTCACTGCAACAAACAGGCAGATCATAACAAGATGGAAGGTCAACAGGAGAGGAACAAACAAGAGAGGCCATAGAGGACTTTCAGGAAGCAAAACCTGCAATCATTATAACTGCAAAAGACATAATTCCAGCCTCCTCGAGGCTTTACCTGTCCTTGTGGGTGATCCCCACACCTGGCTGTGCTGGGTTGCTTTGAGGCCTACAGATTTTGAAACACTGCTTGTTCTTGCCGAGGGCAAGCTAGCACTCCAATCCTGCCCAACCACATTAACATCCACAGTACTCCAGCCCTCACCAGCATCACTGGTACCTCTACCTGCTCTCTGCTGCCATGGCAAATGTACTTCTTTTCTGAACATCAAAGCATCTTCAGGGCATTTAGTCAGGTCCCTGCAGCTGGGTGTAGAATGCTATGTGCCCCTCTGGGTGTCTCTGAGGCCACTGTTTTTATATCAGCAATAACAGGTAGACAGGCACTCCAGTAAGAACCCAGATCATTCCAGTCCTACAGAAGTCCTTCATCAACTGGAAAATAAATCAAAATTATAAAATAAAACACGCTAGATAAGAGATGAGTAGCTTCATGACCAGACTTTCTGTTGCGTGATTAAGGGGACTCCTGTAATTTATTTAGTGGTTCTTTAGTTCCTGCCTTGCTTGCTCTCTGTTTCTCTTTTTACTTAGTTCTCGCTTTCAATTTACAGCATTACCATCCTTCTTGATGTCCTTTCCATGGAAGAATCCAAGTAAAGCTGACTTCATTTTATTAATTTCTTTCTGGAGGAACTCTGCATCTGTGACACCTTGTCTCTCGCCTGTCACAGTAATAATCATGTTTGTTTTATCTTGCCTCACACCTATATTTAGTGTACTCTTCACAGCAATCAGGAGTTTGACTTGGCCGTATCAGCAGGAGTGACACCTTGTCACAAGTCTCAGCACTGTCTCCTGCACATGGTAATTGCTCAGCCAACTGCTAGCAGTGACAGAGTCCCCATGAATCCTCACTGAGGTAGGATCTGCGTTGCTATTCAGTGCTCAGCACACTATACTGGAAGGAGGGTTCATACACACCAGGTCCCACAAACCTTCTGGCTCCCCTCACTTCTGCTCACTCTGTCTCCACCATGCAGACTTTGTCCATCCACTGCCATGTGTGAAGGCAGGCACCAGTCCCAGAAGGTCCAGAGCACCTACTGGGGCAGAAAGAGTGCAGGAGGATTTGGTAGACCTTACTGGCCTTCCAGTACAGCGGAGCAGTGTTAGACCAGAGAAGATCTGATTCAGTGAGTCTGAAGAAAAGATGCATGTTTTAAAGTACAAAACCAATTTGTTGCTGTACAGTGTGAAAACCTCTTTCTTTTGCTGGGTGCAAGCAAAGTCTTTTGGCCTCATGAAGAAGTGCTGTGGGAAAGCAATAAAACCTAAAATCCAAACCACATATAACGGGACAAGGATGACTCACTGCAAGATTAAAATACAACTTTCACAGACAAGCCAGCCCCACTTTCTGTATTACTTCAAGTTCGTAGCTACAAAGTTCTTTCAGATATACCTGTGTAGTGGACACTGGAAATTAAGCAACAGCCTGTCACAGGATGTTGAAATACAGGTCGTCCCTAATCACTGGGACTATCAGGAATCCTTAAAGTCCACATTAAATGGACACCAAAGATGCTGGCAGCAGATTACATTAATATAGGCCTGAGTTTCACTGTACCCTCAAAGACACTTGGGAACCAGAGCATATTAGGGAAACACCATCTTGTAGACCAGTAACCAGAAATAAACTGACCCTGTGTGTCCCACAGCTTCTGGCAAGAGTCCTGATGTTGGGTCAAAAGCAAGAGCTTTGACTGCAGAGATAAAGTATTTACTACCATGGTCTGTGAAAGAATGCAGACTGGATATTTACCCTGCAAATGACACCAAAAAAGTGAAAACATCAGATTTCTTTTTTTTTTTCCTTCTGTCTCTCTCCACTCCTGCCCCAACTCCCTAAGCAGCTTGGTTTCTCTACTCGTTCCTAGTGCTGCCAAACAACTGCCTCAGATCAGCACACAGTGATACTGGTGGTGCTGGGGTAACCTTTGTCACAGGAGCATGTGGGGACTCATTTTTCCAGGCCCATGGTAGTCACTAACTGGAACTGTTACTGGCTTCTTTGGCAGCACCCATGGAATGACATGGGAATGTGAAGCTAGGATAGTACCTACTCAGTAAGGGAAGGACACAGAGCTGTCTCTGCAACTGACTGATTTGCTTGAGCTTCTGCACTGAAGTTCCTGGGTTCTCTGCTTGTCCTTTGTTCCCTTCCCTCAGCATTTCTCACTATTGCCAAACTGATAATCCTCAGTGAGGTTGTGGAGCCACCTAGCCTGGTGACAGTAGAATTCTTCCCATTTTCCATCATATTTAGTAGTACTAAAATATTCTTAATTGATAGTGGCATGCCCAGTTACTCAAAAAGGGCTACCATGAGGTCCACCCCTAAAGCTATCACTAGATCAGTTGCATGGCCTTTATTAGCAGGGGTTTGTATGAACCCAGTGGTACAAAACACCAGGAAAAGAAGCTGAGCTCTGTAAGTGTGTTTGGATTGCCCTCCCTGGCTATGTTCTTGGGGCTGGTGTATAACTGGTGCCTCACACACATAGGCAGATCCTCCACAACAGCCTCCTCCCCCTCCTCGCCATTTTCACCCAGCTTTTGTCACTGGGCTGTCCATGCTGAGCCAGCCTGGCATTGGTCACCTCACATGAATGTCCATGTTGGTGGACTGGCACCTCCAGATAGGAGCAATCCAAGGTAGACTGTACCAGCTCCCAGGGAGAAGTTCCTAGGAGGGTCTTGACATATGCAGAACCTCCCAGATGCCCTTTCTGTCACTTTCAGGTGCTTTTTAAGCTTGGACTTGGCAAGCGGGGCTTTGAAGGCATCTGGGGGAGCGTTCTTTCAAGACAAGTAGACCCAGACAGTTAGTCACACCAAGATGCTGGTGAGTGTTTGGCAAAGACGCACAGAGAAGGTCTCTCCCTGTCGCCAATGTACACCTATTTCTTGTAGGGACTGGATCTCCCAGAGACGGTACATCCCACCACACCCACACAGCCAGACCAAACCGACAGCCCAAGATTTTCCAGGGGCAACATGCAACCTGACAGCCAAAGTCTTCAGAAACTCCTTCCGGGTGTTGGGGCGGGAGGGAAGCGTGGCAGTACAGCCTTGTCCACCATGCACTTCTCCCTCCCTCTCTCCCTCCCTCCCTTTCAGCCCTGTCCTTTCTCAATACCCAGGAAAGATTAACTCCTCTTCGCACACCAGAGAAAGTTATTATCATTAATGAAGAATTAAAAGAGAGTGATTAATAAAGGACCCTTATCTGGCCATGAGGAGGAGGCTGGACAATGGAAGGAAGATGGAGAAAATGAAAAACAATAAATATGAAGCGTAAAAGGAGGCGAGCACTGCTCCCACTTGTTAGATCGCAGCTGCATCTCCTGAGGGGGGAAGGCTCCAAATTGCTAATTACTGCCTCTGAAAAGACCTCGCTCTGATATGTTTTCTGCTGAAAGGTTCCCATTAATGAAGCAGCGATGATGCCGTTTCCCTTTGACTTGCCTTCAATTCCCTCCCTGAGCTTCCTCCCAAGCCGGGAACAATGAGGCCCTGGGAGCTGGCGGCTCCCACAGGCCTCTCGGAGACTAGGCCGGGGGCAGCCGAGTGAGGGGAGCCGAGCCGGCTGTGAAATATGGAGGGGGGAGATAAGGCAAAGACAGAGGAAAGAGGCTCACTCCCAGGAGCCCAGGGAAAATTTGCAGTTATTATGAAGGAGATGAGACAGATTAAAAGCCCTTGTGTTCTGCGCTGCCCTTTTATTTAGTGGCTTCATCTCTGAGATGAAAGAAGTTGGAAATGACTTTCTCTGCATTTTGCTGCAAGAAGCTTCACGGCACATTTTTTGACTTTATTCCTCCCTTTGTCTCTTGTCCCCTTTCTGTCTCTCTTTTTCCTTTTAACCCCTGGAAGGTTTCACTGAGAAGTGCCATGGGACTAGGCAGAGCATTTGCTGGGGTAGAGCAATGACCCTGCTGCTCTCCCCATCCTGCTGGGCTGTAGGGCTCCAGCTGCCCACCGGGGAGGGAGCTGGGCCAAGGCACTGCCGCGACAAGCGCAGAGCATCTTGCCAAGCTTCCTCTCCTGCTTGCCTCAGAAATGTCCCTCACCACCATCATACACTCTCCTGCCTCCAGGCCCAGCAGCAGTTCAGCACAGGTGACCACAGCCTCTGGGCAGGAAAAAACCTCATCCTTACAAAGCCCAGTGATGGATAACAATCCATCTGGGATAAGAGTGCTGAACATTTTGTATCCCTGGAGCATTTAATGAGCAAAACTAGTGCTGAGAAGTTGGGCCAGATACCATTCAAGGAAGCTACAAAGTGCACAGAGAGTAAACGATTTGCCAGGGATGTGAGATGAAGTTGAATGCAGGCGAGGATTCAAAATTTACTGTTGCTTACCCACATCAGGGTGAACCTTGTAAGACTGGACAGAAATACCATAAACTGCTCAAAACCAGATTATCCCAACTGCCTCATTATATTTGTTGAATTCCTATTCCAAAACTTCTGATTTTTTCCCCATACACATCAGTGCTCCTTTGTGGCACCCTTTTAGTTCTTGGGACTCTTGCAATTGCAAGAGCACTTTCATCCTGTCTCTTACTTTTGCCCTATCTCTCTCACAGAAAACTGACCCTGCGTGTCAGTATGTCATCTTTACTCCGGCCAAATGCTGACAACATCTGGAGAAATTTGGGTTTGAGTGTTGAATGTGGAAAAAAATAATGGACAGGTACAATTTGTACCAGTTGCAAAACATTTTGTCGACTTACAGAAATGGCAGAGAACTAGTTGGGAATGAGGGGAAAATAAGAGAAATTAGAGTGGGCATCTGCTGTCATCTCCCCAGGACATCTGAATACAGGATTTCTTGTACACAATTGTTTGTCTGGTTTGTTATCCTGCCTGGAACAGCAGCCAGTATCGAGTGCTTGAAATGAAGGGGTAAGAAGCTCTGAAGTGGATGTTTACAGAATAACCTTCCCATCAGGGGAGTTTCTCTGTAACCCAGACATTTTGTAGCTGTTTTATATCCTGAAGCATGAAAAAGGATTGCAGCGGTGAAACAGGATTAGATTTTAGGAGGGATTTGCTCTCAGATCTGAGAGTAAAAAGAACCCCCCTGTATTGGAAATAGGAAACTGGCAGGGAAAACAAAATCCTGCTAGCAAGTAAGGTGAGTTACTGCCCCAGAAAGGGTTAAAAAGACAAAGGGTTAAGAATTTTACAGGCAAATTGGTGTACACAAAGTAACCTTAATCAAGTCAGCTATTGGAAATGGGACAAAAAATATCTACATAATGACTGCTTTTCTTCTTTAAATATTTCTTTTCCAAGGAAATAATAGAGAACTACAAGGAAATGAAAATGTTAACATGACAGCTCAGACTGACATAAAGGACTGGTTAGATAAACAGCATGAAGAAAGCTCGGCAAAGCTAAATGAAGCTTGTCCTATTGGGGTGTAAGAATCAATGGCAAACTCAAGGATTCAGTTATTTTTGAGTATCTTGACAAACTAGGGAGGGTGCCAGAGGACTGAGGAAGAGCAAACACAGTGCCAGTCTTTTGCAGTGGGAGCAGGGAGGAGGCAGTGATCTTGGCAACTATCACCCTTTCAGAGTAACTTCTGTTCCTGGCAACGTGATGGAATAAACAGAAATGGGGGAGAAAAAGTAAAAATACAAAGGATAAGAGATCTGTGAGCAATAACCAACAGTATATATTATAGAGAATAAATGACATAGAAATAAATCTGATTACTTTATTTTCATTAAATATACAATATTAGTGAAGAGAATATCTCAAACATAATATATATATACGGACTTTGGCAAAACTTTTGATATGCTGCATTGTAAAACATTACTTGAAAAACGAATCAGTATTGGCTTGAATGTGAGTGCAGCTACCTGGGTTAAGAAAACCCCAAACACCCTTCTGAAAAAAAACCCCAAAAAACCAAACCAAACCACACCAAATCAAACCCAAACAAAAAAACCCCACCCCAAACCCCCACCCAAAACCAAACTAAAAAGGCAGCCAACAAATAAAACCAAAGCAAGCAAACAAACAAAAAAACCCAAACCCCCCCAAAAACCACCACCAAAAAAAAAAAAAAAAAAAAAAACCAACAAAAAAACCAGGAAAAAAAAAAAAACGAAAACAAAACAAAACAAGATGAAAAAAACCCACTCAAAACCCCCCTGAAGAAGCATCATGAAAGCTGAGAAATAAAACAGTGTTACGCAAAACTGGACGGATGCAGGTTCACACCTAGCTTTATTCTGATGGCTGCTGGTGATATGTAAAATGGGATGATAGGAAAAGAGATGCAAGCCTTAAGAATAGGGGAGTAGCACTGTGAGGTTTAATTTAGGATATACACAATCAGCGTGCCAGCAACGAAATGGAGGAGTCGGGGCACCAAGTTTATTTGTTGACCATTAAAAATAAATAGGGTAACCAAGCAACTAAAGGTGACGTCTATGGCAAGGGCTGCCCCGCTGGCAGGTAAGGGATCTGTAATGGCTCCACGGGCGGCAGCAGCCACAGCGTAAACAAACAGAACAGCGGAGCAGCGCGGCACCCCGCTCGGAGGCGGGCCGGGCGGCGGGGCGGGCCGGCGCTNCCGGGGAGGCCGGAAGCGGCGCTGACGAGGGGCTGGCGGAGCGGGGCGCTGGCCGGTGAGCGGGGTCAGGGGGAGGCCCGGCGGGGGGCGGCGCGTCCGGGGCCGTGAGGGCAGGTTCTCCAGGGTTTTCCCGGTGAAGCTGGGGGGCGTCGGGCAGAAGCAGCGGCGTCTCCCCAGAGGAGAGTGTCGGTGCGGCCGGGTCGCTGAGGACTAAGGGAGGCGGCCTTCGGCAGTCGTAGTTCACCGGGATGGGGGTGCGGGTGTTTCTGAGGCCGGTGGGGAGAGAAATCCCACGCCTGCAAGGCACAGGTGGGGAGAGAGGGGTGTTGTGAGGTGAGGGATTTGGCCAAGACTTTAGGATTGGCACACTGGCAGCCCTGAGGTGTAGGGGTGGTATTTTTCGGCAGTAGGAGTTGAGGCTTGGTCTCCTACACCCTGTTCTAAGGAGCCTAGGGTCCCGCGCGTCTTGTTTTGCTCCTGAAGCGATGCTGGCTTGCAAACTACCTGTTTTACCATCTGTTTTCTCCCAGCTTTGCTGCTTGTCTACCTTTTGGAAGACTCAAGCTGTTTGTCAAACAGGCTAACCCTTCTCTGTGGTTTACTGATGCCGGGTAGCAAAAACTAGTTCCAGGCTTCCATACCCTTTGCGATGTGTAATGGAGCATGCTGCTTCAACGCAAAAGATGCAACTTTAAGGCCTTTTCAGACACAGAGAACTCGACTCAGCTACTGCAGTAGAAAGATCTGTGCCACCATGGCTAGAAGAGGGATTTAACCCTTGCAAAAAGAAGCGAGTGTTAGCCCAGGAAGTGGCAGTTGTCCTGCATTGGGTCCTCCCAGGTAACTCCAAAGTAAGTGTCTAACTTGGTTAATGTTACAAGGTCTATAGCATATTACAGTTCAGTGGTGTGTTGGTAGCAGTATTTATGTCTGGTGTTAATTGTTTATTGTCATTTTTAGTAGGCACTGCCAATGGATGAACTGGTGCATGACTTGGCCTCAGCTTTAGAGCAGACTTCAGAACAAAACAAACTGGATGAGCTATGGGAAGAGATGGCCCTAAGCCCACGGCAGCAGCGGCGTCAGCTTCGCAAGAGACGGGGTCGTAAACGACGCTCAGACTTCACACATCAGGCAGAACATGCCTGCTGCTACAGCGAGGCCTCGGAGTCGAGCTTGGACGAAGCTGTCAAGGATTGCCGTGAGGTGCTGACGGCTAATTTCAGTGACTCTGATGACATGGCAGTGGTCAAACGACACCCCGCTCTTAGTGCCACCCTGAGGAGCAAGCAACACTTGTGGCATGAGTCAGACTCCTTTACAGAGAATGCACCCTGTCGACCTCTCAGGCGCCGACGGAAAGTTAAACGTGTGACATCAGAGGTGGCTGCCAGTCTCCAGCAAAAGCTCAGGGTGTCAGAGTGGAACTACGAGAGGGGCTGCAGGTTCAAGTCAGCCAAGAAGCAGCGTCTTTCACGCTGGAAAGAGAATGCCCCTTGGACATCATCCAGTCATGGCCTTTGTGAGTCAGGAGAGAACAGGCCCTTCCTCAGCAAAGGGGGAAGGAAGGAGCGGATGGAGTGTGAAGCTGATGATCAGAAACAGGGCTCAGATGAAAACATGTCAGAATGGTGAGATCTCAGTTTCTTCCCTGTGCTAATCAGATGGCCGCCTGGCTTGCAGCTGCTTGTAAATGCTGTGCCTTGCTTTTTGAAATTTGTAAAATTATTCAGTGCTGCTCTCTTTTTGAAGACAGGAAATATCTCAGCTGCTTCTAAACTGTAGATTTTTTCCAAGTCTTTCCTGTCAGTACTGTGTGATGACCCAGAATGCTTCCTTGAAAAGTTGGCAAGCTGATAGGTTTCTGGCTCCTGTTACACAAGGAGTCCTCTGAAATGTCCTGTGGCCTTGCAGCTACAACGTGGCATGCTTGTGGCCTATGGTTTGGAGAGTAAACCCATAGCTGGCACTTGGGTTGTGTGATTGATACGAACTGATCTCAGTTTTTTGTTTTCAGCATTTACTGTAAGTAGTGGTAGATAACAGATCAGATCTCCCATCGTTAGTGCTAGCTGTCTGTGCAGGTACTGTGTGAACCTCAGTCTAACCTTGCTTGCAGTTTTACATCTCTGCTCTTGATGTGATCCTGAAAGCCTAGCTATGGGGGGAGTGTGGTGAGATTATGAAGTTGAGGAGAACTTATGTTACTCACAGGATAAGCCTGCACAAACAATGGAGTCTGCTGCTTTGCTGTCCAGTTTTGGAGAACTTTGATGAATTTGTGGCAGAATCACATACAAGGGATTAAAATGAGGCATTTAAATGTCATGCTCTGAATTTGTGTTGCCCTTGGGAATTTTTTCCCCAAGTGTGACTTTTATTCTCTCTGTTGAAGGTCAGGGGTCATAAAACTGCTTCTGTCCGAAGAGATTTTTCAAGTTAGAAAAGAGGCAACTGCTAAGAATCAAATGGAGGAGATATCTTAATGAATGGCATACAGAAGCAAATGTGATTGCTTATTTTTAAATTATCATTGTGTAAGATTGAGTAAGATTATTATTGTGTAAGAACAGCAGACATTGAGGAGACATTTAAAACAAACAAACAAAAAATATTCCTTGTCATGAAACATGAGGACGTTTTAGAGATCAAAATTTAAATACTTTCAAAAGGGAGATGTGGAGCATAGATATATCAGGGGTGGTTAAACATTACAGACCAGATGAAAGGTCCTGCTAAGGAAGTCCTTAAATTGCTGACTTCTAAAAGTTAGAGGAATATACAGAAGAGTCTGCATTTGCCATGTTCTCATTCTTTTCTCAAGCATTCACTGTAGTAGTCACTATCACACAGAGGACAGTTGATTTGTAATGTCTAACTCTGTTACAGTATGATTGTTCATATGTTCATTGTTCATATGTTGAGTTTTATGTAAGTGTTGTGGCAGTCTAGCTCCTGGAGTTTGTCGGAGTGGACAGGTGGCACTTCAGTATTACAGATTTATGGATGATAGCTGGAAGTGCAAACTTCTCAGTGGTGTTTTCTGGGACACTGTGAAAAGCTTAGGTTATAGTAAGTCCTTACTGTCCTGGTCCAGGGAACCTCTATGGCATTTTTACTGTGTCAGTTGTGATTTGTAGCAGTTACAGTGTGGTCAATTTTTTCTTTTAAGAGTGGCTGTTGTTGGTAAGAAGTGCGTACAAAGTGGAGATTTACAAGAAACTTGTGGATGGAAGCTTTTTGTTACTAGTTGTTAAAGCAGTTTCATCTTCTCAGAGCTGTTTGCTAGTAGTCCAGGAAAAGAAGTGTGCTAAGTAGCTCCTGAATGTTGCATGTCAGTGGTGATGGACTGAGAGATGCCCTTACTAGATGTGGCAGTGATGGACAGTGTTCCTTGAGTTGGTTTTTTTAACACCAGTCAGAGTCTGTTCCATCATGTCAAACTTGAACTTAAACCAACAGGTTTTCATCCAGCCTTTATTTGTGCCACCCTTGTAAAGAGTAAATAAAGAGCTATGTCCAGACTGTTACTTCAGGACCATGCTGGGAGATGGCTTTGTTCTGTCTCAGTTGTCCCTTGCTCTCAGACTAATGATTGTGCAAGTGTATGCATCAAATGACACTTACCATCTGCTGCCAAGTCATTGGGATTCTCTCTGGAAAGCTAGCACTTGGAATATTTGACCTCTCCAACACCACATGTGTGATATGTGCTATGACTCATTAGGGAGGGCCACAGTTGGAGGGAGGAATACATACAGTGGTGAAGGATCATGCTTTGGTCTCTGCTGCTCTAAATATAGCACTTTGCTGCTAGCAGCACAGTGAAGCTGTGCTGTGTTTGCCTCACTCCCACTGTGCTCTAGCTGTATTTTCTGGTACAGTAAGAGAAGTACTTTGCACAGATGTATGACAAGGGCATATCCTGAGGAAGGGAGAAGAAAATTGGATACCTAGGAGAGCAAATGGTGGTGTTGTTGTCAAAAGCTGATGGGAAGAAAGGTGACTGATGCTGCGTGTGGGACTTGGAAGTGATCTGTGGTGATTTAGAAAACTTACATACTGAGCTGGTTCCACTACTGTTCACTCCTCTAGCAGTAGGGAATGTCACAAAATCAAATGGATTTTCAAGCAAACTAAGCTGTATATTCAGTATAGTTTTGTTTTTAACCTTCTTTTTCCTCCCCTCCACTGACACTTGTTTTGGTTTGTTATGCAGGAATTAATCTATAAATGCTGAAATATCCAGTATTTTTCTGCTTTCTAGAATGCTTCTTGTCCTAAGTCAGGTCAAAAACCTACTGTGTTCACTTGATAAACTCCCATTCACTGAGAAAATATTTGATATGGGGTCTTAATGAGGAGATAGGTTTTTTTAATAGATTGCTTGTGGGACTATGCCCAGTTTTTTCCTGAAGGAAGATGAGCTGCAATATTGTGATTCAAAGTGTACATGAAATGAAATCTTTGAAATTGTTTGCCAAACACAGCAAAAGGTGAACATAAATTGAGAGAAGGATGGATGTGCAGCAACATGATGAGGAAATTACGATGGTTCTTAATTGGGTAATGATGTGACCTAATGCCTGGTCTATAAATAATTGTGGAAACAACAGAGGAAACAAGTGGCTTTAGTTTAAGCAGTCATTTGTGTATTTGTACAAGCATGACAATTAACTGCTAGGACTGTTAGAAGTAACATGCCTTTCTGTCCCTAAATGTTTTGAGATTCCCTGCAGTCATAATAAAACAAAGGCAAATTATATATTGAGTGCTGAAGCTCTTTCTGTTGTTGGTCTAAGCTGAGTACTTCCAGAAATGGTCTGGGTTTGGTTTGAGGGCAGAACAAACCATAGTACAAGAGCTGTCTAAAATACCACTTTGAGTGGTGTATTTACTTGTGAAAGATATGCAGTTGGTCTCATCTGTTTTCAAGTACCAAAACTCTTAATGTGACTTTTTCAAACCTGGGATTCTACTGACCCACCAATACTGTGAGATTTCACTGTCTTAATACTGATGTATTGTTGGGGTTTAACCTGGATAGGCAGCTCAGCTCCACACAGCTGCCTGCTTACTCCCAGGCAGGGGTGAGGGAGGAAAATGGAGGAATAAAAGTGAGAAAACTCTCAGCTTGAGGCAAAGTTGGTTTAGTAGGTAAAGCAAAAGCTATGTGTACAAGCAAAGCAAAGTAAGGAATTCAGTACTTCCTATCAGCAGACAGATGTTCAGCCATCTCCAGGAATGCAGAATTCCATCATTTGTAACGTTATTTGGGAAGACAAACACAACAACTCCAAATGTCCCTGGCTTCATGCTTCTTTTCCCCAGCTTTTATTGCTAAGCATGACATTATATGATATAGGATATCACTGTGGTCAGTCAGGGTCAGCTGTCCAGCTGTGTACCCTCCCATCTTGTGCACCCCCAGGCTGCTCGCTGGCAGGGCAGTGTGAGAAACAGAGACAGCCCTGGCACTGTGTAAGTGCTGCTCCGCAATAACTAAAACATCCCTGTGTTAACAACACTGGTCACAAATCCAAAACATAGAACCATAGTGCTACTGTGAGAAAAATTTAACTCTATGCCAGCCAAAACCAGTACAGTATTCTGGCCTGAGAATGTGACCATCGCTTATCCTGGGTGTGCAGTTAAGTTACTTTACCCTTTGGAACGGAGCTGTTTCGATGACAGCCTGCAGTTGCATTCATGAGTCTGGCTAAGCTGATGAATTGGAGGCCAGTCTCTCCATTAAAAAAAAAAAAAAAATTCCTCTCTCTTGGAAGGCAAATGACAAAGACAGAATGTTCAGCTTCCCCTCCTTCTCCAGCCCAGCCTGACCTTCTACAGCCCCTCGGTGCCTCTTGTTTTCTTATTTTTATAGAAAATCAATATCTCTCCTGACACAAACAATAGCTCAGGCAAAAGAATAAATGGGGGAAACCTGAGATCTCTGTCCATCACCTCTCACTTTAACTCCCCCAAACTATTTAATTATAAGCATGCTTTGCTCCAGGTGATTGCGACAGTGAAATTGCTAAATGAGGACCATTTTAACCAAAGATTGGGTGATCAATAACCCTCTATAGCAGTAGCTTGTCGGATCAATAGCATTCATTATTTCATGGTTAAGGTAAGTAGCCTCCTTTGCAAGTGGAGGTCATTAATCAGTGCTTACTGGACCTGCAGAAAGGCCTGCATAGGAGTCTAGTTTGTGTTCAGCCCTGCAGTGTAAAACGTGTGGTGAAGAGGGTGAGATCTCTGAAAGTTTGTTCTGGTAGAGCACTGGAGTGATGCATATCTATAAGGAACTAAAGAGCACCTCAATACTTTGCCTAAAGTACTGTTAATATGACCTGGAATCTTGTCAATGCTTTTTCCTTTTTTGGGCACCTTTCCTCTGAGGATGCTAAACCCCTTATGAAGCAGTCACTTGGTCCTTGCATCTGCAGCTTGTAAGGATTGTTTATCCATGTGATCAAAAGGGAAAGCAGGCACGCTAAGAGATCAGCCCAGGGTCAAATAGTGAGTTGTTAGGAGAGCTTGGGATGAAACGATTAATTCATGGTTCTCAGTCCTTGGCTTTAATTGCTGTGGTGTATATGTGGGAGGGTGAATGCGTGGCCAAGCTTTGTAATGGATTAATTTGGAATTTGATATTAACTTACATGCTGAAATGTGAGAATGATGTACAGATTGTTCATCCTTTATACAGTGATAAAGATGCAAAGTTTTAGATATCCAGCATGATGAGTTGACTTGGCTGCACTTTACAGTGCATTTTCTAAGAGCAATAATATGCTCACAAAATAGGGTTTTATTCTCTGCTTTCAGTTCTTTGGAGTGAAATATTTTGTGGTCCCTCATCACTCAGCCTTTTAAGTCAAGGTGTTTCCATTTGATACTGGTCTCTAGTATGATCCAGTTTCCTTGGAAAAGAGGCATCCAGAGATACTTTCAAATAGCATTCTCTGACTGGAGCCCGATTCTGGTGCTGGCTTACACCTGATGTTCACATCTAAGGTCTTAGTGCTCAGGGAGTAGACAGTAAGTAGTTTCTGCTTGTCCTAGTATCTCTCAGCTAAATCAGGGGAAGTATTGCCTGAAGTGTCCAAGGGATGATTTCATGTCAGCGTTAAAGCCTTCAGAGACTTGGGACTGACATGAGCATGTACTTCTCCTACAAATATACATCCAGCTTTGCATTCAGTTAATGGCTTTCTACACATTAATTTCTAGCTTCATTCTTTTATTCAAGAATTAAATCTGTAACTGCTTCAGCAAATGCAGAGCATGCTATAACAAGGTTGCATTCAGCAGCCATAAGTTATGCTGTGCTAAGGTATTTGACTGGAGAGTTGTAACCGTTGCAGCTGTTCATTATTCCATATAAAATTAAA
>VXAC01008756.1:486319-528180 GCA_013399225.1 Rhipidura dahli | reverse complement strand
CTGTTTGTGGGACAGTGTAACATTTTTGGAAAAAAGGAATCTGAAGTAGAAAACTTCAGAGGGTTTTCAGTAGCTGTTAAGTGACCCAAGGACAGAGTTTTTAACTGCGCCAAATTTCCTGCTGAGTCTTCCAGATGATGTCAGAGTTAGGTTATTAATTCTAGTACTTGAGGCAAATGCCATTTTTTTAATTACTTCTTGATAACTTACAACTAAACTAGATACAGAATTCTACTGTTTTTCAAGTAATGCAGCATTGATAGGTTTTAGCAGAAAGCAGTTCTGTTCTAGAGCCAGTCATGTATCGAAATGCAATTTTTGTGAGACATATAAAGCATTTTGGTCTTGGAGAAGCTAGTAAGATGTAGTAGAGTGGTTTTTGTTTTGTGCCTGTTGCAACTGTAACCATGTTTTTTTCCTCTGTTTTTGTTCCAGTGAAACCAGCAGTGTATGCAGCAGCAGTGATACTGGCCTGTTTACCAATGATGAAGGCCGCCAAGGTAACAAGTGTCCTGTGATTTTCCTTATGTGCTGCTTGGGGAGTTTCTTACTTTCTTTACAAATGCAAAGAAAGATCTATGTTTCTTTGACATACAAGAGAGACAGAAAGGGAAGTGTGTGAGAGAAGCCAGTGGCAGGGAGCGGCTAGAAGTTAAGAAATGAGATGAGGGCTACAAATGTATGATTTTCATAACACTACACTTTTCCTGCTGAAATACTTTGTATATCAGATCCATAATATTTACAATATAAGAAGCTATTACTGTGGAAAGGCACAGACATACAAGAGGAATTTGAGAGCTCTTCATAATGAAAAAGCACAGCTTATGATTTGTTTCTATAGGTGTTTTAGGTGTTGTCTACATACCATTAGTGCCTGAATCTGCTACTTGTTTTCTCTATGAGCAGGAAGAGAAGGTGGGGAAAAAAATTACTTAATACTGACAAGTCACCTAATAGACTGTGCTAAGAAATTGATGGTACTATACGATAGGTTTTAAATCTTTAAATGTATTCCTCCCTTGCTCTTGTGTGCATTAGTTGAACACGGTATTTTCAATGTCTGTTGAAGAAATGGTTTTTTAGGAGTTTTGAGTGTGAAGTGCAATCTGGTTTTATTTATCAGCCGACAGCACAGTGTCCAGTTGATGGGGGACACGGCAGAAGTAAGTGTGAAATAGGTTCTAGGAGGCACATAGGCATTGAGGACTATTATATGTGGAGCATGTGGAATGTGACCCTGGAGACCTGCAATTCTGTGCACTCTGATTCTGTCACATTTCACAAGCTAAGGTTTGGATGAGATCTCTTCTGGGAATATATGAGTGCTAAAGGAAGTAGCACCTGTAGCTCAATAGGATATGCTGCTTCCACCAGCTTGTTAATGGCCTGGGTACCTGTGCGAGGCAACACAATGATAGCAAACATACTTATGTGTTTTCTGATGATATTTTAGGCTGTAGGACCAATCTGTTGTGATCTTAGGTGAGTATAATGCTTTTCTTAAGAGCAGGGATTTCAAGTATCAGCTTCGACCTTTGCTGGAAAGTAACTGTTTCCAGACTCTGGTTCTTTTAAGGCAACAGAACAGTAAAATCTTTTGCCCTCTCTTTTGACTGATGACTTTTCAGGGGGAGCTGAAATTAGTGAGCACTGGTATATCAGATGACAAAGCAGAGTGGTGACTTAAGTGTTTTACTTAATCACCTGACACAAGATTGATGGAGACTGGATAGTGTGTGTATATATATATATATATACTTGTCTATATGCTTGCCCTATATACTTGCCCTGATTTTATACCCTGTTTTAGACATTAATTTTTGGCTGCTACTAGAAGTGGGATGCTCAATATACAGGAACATGTAGAAATATGACTTAGATAAATTAATGAAGTCCAATTACAGCCTCCCCTGTCTAGATACTAGAAAAGATTTGATATCCTCGTCAGGTCTCTCTCTGTTCAAACAGTTTATACTGTGATAGCTTTCTGGCCATGATGTTTTAGCTTACATTTAGGTTAAAAGGGTTAAAAATATTGTTGGACTTTCAGACTAAATAAAAAATATCTCCTTTTCCCTTTTTTCTGTCTTGACAATTTCTAGTCATAAAGTAAATAAAAAAAACCAACTCTTTGTATCAGTGAGAGGGAGAGAGCACAATTTTTTTTTTGTCACAGATCATCATCACCTTAGAAATAGTTTTCGAGTACAACTCCAAGCTGAATAGTGGGAAATTTAAGATGGCAGCATTCTTAAATAAATGTAGGTTTTTTCCCTTCTTCTTTTGAGATTATGTTGTGTAATGTATGTGCTGTTGCTAATTAAATAAATCATCTTTGCAATTGCACATACCAGCACACTTCTGTGAGCAGAGAACGATCATAGTTCATAATTTGATTGTAAGGTGGGGTTTTTTTTTGGTTTTATATTTGTTACATGCATTGGGATCTCTCACAGTGAAAATTACCACACTGATAGCATATGATGCTGATTGTTAAAGTTCGTCTTGTGAAAATAGTGATTTGAGGTATGACAGGGCACTATGCTTATAGACCCAAATTTCTAGGAATAGTTTTGCACAAGTTATGATCTCTTAGAAGAACTATCCAACATTACTTAGTTTTAATTTACTATGAAGTAGAGATGGGATGTTTATATTTTAAGATATAACTGGTTGGTCAGCTTGATACATGACAGAAAAAATAGTGTCAGAGCTTTGGGATAAAGTGTCCTGGCTGTCCTACCTGTTGCTGATTGGAGCTGGTTTTATGTGTTGCTCCTTCTGTTATGTGCAAGATCACAGCATTCTCACTAGATGAGTATTTTACTTTCTTGTACTTTTTTTTTTTCTATTTTTTTTTTCCCAGCAAGATGTGTGTGTAGGCATAATGGACTTTGGTCAGGAATAATGTAACTCAGTGAAGAAAGGAGAGTAAGTGTGGGGGTGCTTGAGTTGAGGCTTAATGGTAGGCAAATAAGAATTTTCCCTAGGGTAGGTGTGTTAGTTTTTTAATGCAAGATGAAGAACCTTTCAATTACATGGGACTGTTTGTGAGTTGGGCCACACTGGGTGTGTCCAGTTCTTTGCCCTGCTCCTGCTTTTTTTTCGTATGCTGCTCATGTGCTACTGATCTCAGGGAATTTCTGGCCAGACAGATTTAATATGAACAGTGTCTCATGCAGTTCAGTTTTAGACTGCAGCTGTATTAACGACAGTGACCCAGCTCCATGGAGACTTTGGTCATGACTTCATTTGCTGCTGCTTTAGCTTTCAAGAGCATTTGTACTTCTGAGTGATTCTAAGAAATGTTGATTGAGAGAACTCACAGCATGGTCACCCAGAGTGACCATTTCTCATAGTTAATGTGTTTTTGTCTTAGCTGCTGTCTTAGGAGACTAGGGGTCTTTCTCATCAGTATGTTTCTTTTGCTTACTCTGTGAGCCTGGTCTTCCCCTCTTGTGAAGTCTCTCCTGTGACAGCCTATAACATGTGCCAAATGGTTGGCCTCTACTGGTGTCGCAGTAATTACTTCAGAGAGAGACTTCTGCATAAGACATCACACAACATTGAACTAAGGTTGATGAGATGCAGTAGCAACAGAGTGCTAAACCTGCCCTAGGCAGGTCTATAAAGAGGCTTTGTTCTGTAGGGAAATTCTGTAGACTGATGAGTTGGACAGTTTAAAGCATTTATTGAGGCCCTGTAGTTACTGAGGATCATTGAAATAGTATACAAATATATGGCTCTTCAAGAAGGAATTTGTATTGAGACTTCAGCTGTTTCACACTCAGATATGCCTACTAGTGTTTTGAGGGACTGTCAGAGGAGACATTGATGTTATTTGTGGCTAATTCCATCCTGTTTCTTTAGGAGATGATGAGCAGAGTGATTGGTTTTATGAAGGAGAATGTGTTCCAGGATTCACTGTCCCCAACCTTCTTCCCAAGTGGGGAGCTGATCACCGATCCGAAGTGGAGAGGATTGACTCAGGCTTGGACAAACTCTCTGTTTCCACCTTCCTTTTACCCTCACGGCCAGCACAGAGAGGTGAGGTCCATAAGGAATTGTGTTTGAGAACTTTTGATGTGACGGCAAGGGAAGATTCTGTTTGTAGGTGTTGCATTTTAACTGGTAATGGTGATCTGTTTTGGTTTTTTTTTTTAAGATCCAGTTGAGAAAAAGCTGCACTATTGGAGAGTTTACTGAAATAGTCATACCATCTGCCTGCTGGCAGTCTTCCTTTTTCTAAAAGTAAGGATTTTATTTGATGTGTGAAAAAATTGGCATATCTACATCTTCGAGACTAAAAAACAAGAGACAGAGGATCTGATTTGATTACTGAACTAAAGGATTTTCCTGGTGGTTTTGTCAGGAAGAATCTTCTTGTTCATTGCTCAGTTTTTCTGCATTTGGTTTTCAGGATTTCATGCCCGCCTGAATCGCCTTCCAGGAGCTGCTGCCCGTTGTCTCCGTAAAGGTCGAAGGAGGCTGGTTGGCAAGGTATGCCCTTTTGAAAGATAGTAATTTTGTATTTGAGATTCTGATCAGTCCTGAAGTACTGTTCTAAGATACTGTGTAAATTGTTTTCTGCAGAAAGTGGTCCTGTATATTTTTTGTTTCATGTATTGTTTGATATGTTTAACTGCTTTGACTGTCAGAAGATGATTGAGTGACGAAGTGGATTTTAAGACACTTGGAGTGGCAAAGACAGCTGATCAGTGCTAAAAGCAGTATGAAAGGAAGCCTGAAGAAGAATGACAGGGAGCATAAATATCAAGAAGATTTAGACAGAATGTAGGGGAAAATGATGATGGCATGAGACCTGTGCGTGCTCATCTGAGGCTACAAGAGCAGAGAGTTGGCTCAAAGGTGAAGGTAGGCCAAATTTTATATAGGGAAGAAAACTGATATGAATGGCAGCAAAGGAAGGTGGTTTTAACAGTTCCATTTTTAGTGGGAAGACAGGAGAATAAATAGGTATATGCAATAAATCGAGACAAAGCTGCCCAAAGCCAGGGACTAGTTTTATTATATGTAGGGTGAGCACCAAACAAAATATCAGTCCTTTTTCTAAAAGAAGAAATAATACTTTGCAGATGTCTGTCTAAAAGTGAGGAATACACCTGGTTGGGTCTGCACCATGGAGTGATGAGTGCTGCTGTTTGTTGTAAAAGATGATTCTGAGAAGGAAGGTGGTAGCTGTGCTTGGCTTTTTTTTATTTGTGATGTGCTCTGTGCTTTTGAAAACATTGGCATAAGTTCTGAGCTGGCTGGCTGTAGTCTGCCAGCAAGGTGTGTTAGAGGGGCCTGGAGTCCAGAGGAGTGTGACAGCTGCCTTCTGTTCAGTCATACTTGAAAGATCTTTGTTTGCCACTTCTTTCTTCCACTCACCTTGCTTAATTGTAACCGGCATTCAAAATATGAATCCTCAGCTGGTAAGAAACTGACTTTAGGAAGGGCTCCTCAGGCCACCTGCAAGTGACTGGGCCTGGCGGCACACCTCTAATGATCCAAATGAGAAGGATAATATTTACTTGTTTAATTCATCTTCATCACCTTAAAGGGATCTTTGTCATTTGCAGCGGAGGTCACTGCTCCCCCTTCCCCATCTCTCTCGAAATTGTAATCATAAATAATGAGTTTCATTCAGAGCTCCCCGCCAGCGAGCTGCTAATTACCAAAAGTACGGCTTGTAATTTACACAGTAATAAACCGTAAATTTAAACATTATGGCACTTTAAGTTAATAATTTTCCTGCTGTAACAAATAGCCCATCTTTCACCCCTGCTGCTACAACTGCCCCCAAACTTTGCGTGTGTTTTGCCTATGTACCTGACACAAAAGAACCTTACCTGTGAAAGACTTTTGCCCTCATCTTCAGCCCCTTGCTGAAAAGTGCAGTTGTTTCTTGGAGGCAGTTGCTATGCAGATATGAACAGCTGGTGCTTCAGGCTGTGTGTATGTGTATGCCGGCATCGAGCATATGTGCTGGGCAGCGTCTTGCAGGAAGTAACGTGCTCCCAGAGCAACTCCTTTCTCTACAACCTACCTTTTCTTTAGTTGCTAGAGGTTCTGCTGCTGAATTGCTGCTTTCAGAAAGGACAAAAGCATCATGCTTTCGCTCCTTATTTTATTCATTGGTAGCTGGTGAATCCCCACTGTTAGTGGGACAGTGTAGTGTCCTATCTCAGCCGGTTTCTGGCCATCTGACCCCAGTAACATGGAAAGAAGCACTTCCCAGCCATTTTCTGGGCTCTCATGCATCCTTGTGCTGCATACTTTGAACTAGTCTAGTCCCTGGTGTGCTCCTCTACAAAGTCATCACTAAAAATAAAAACCAAACCGCATAAATAAAATTGAATGATTTTCTGCCATTCTAATTATTTAAATCATCTCAGGTGAAGGTCTAAAAGGAAGGGGTGAACATGTTTAGCTGAGAGTGGGCTGGTAAGGAAAGGATGTGACCCAGGGGAGTAAGCAGCAAGCTATTCTCTGCTCACTGTATGAGAATTTGCAACCTTTTACCTGTCTTTGTGTTTCAGGAGACCTCCATGAGCACTCTGGGCACCGAGAGGCTAGGTCACATTGTTAGTGATCCGCGTCAGAAAGAGTAAGGCCCTTACAGCTGTTGTATAGAACTTCAGGAGGGGAGGAAGAACTATAGGGTCCTCTTCCCTTCTGGGACTGAAGGACATGAAGAGCTGGGTGGACACTCAAGCATAACCTGTGGAATGGGAGATGGGATTATACTGATGGCTTCTCTTTTTCTTACTCTCAGTTGCTGACTTCCCCTTTGTTTTATATATATCTATGTTTATATAAGGCTGCCCCAGTGTGTGGGCACTAATCAAATGCCCTTTTTTTTGCAGTCAGCTTTTTCTTTCTTCCTCCCTTATAATGTGCCATTGTAGTAACTGCAGATCTTTTGGACATTAAGAGAAGACTGAGCCCCGTATGTTCATTTTTTAAAATGCTGCTTTGTGGAGCCACACTGTGGGTGCACACCTAGACTCCAGAAATGATGCTGATAAGGCAGCTGTGAAATTACTTTTTCTTTCTTTGATGTTCTGTCTCCTTCCCCAATTAATGTATTTAAATTGTAGTCAGCACTGGAAACAGTCATGATGCCTATCCTTTGGCATCTCCCTAATGCTATTATGGGGAATGGGTAGGTTAGGATGGCATGTCTTGACTGTAGTGCAGTGGGACCAGCCTTCACCAGCTTTTGATACCTAATTTTCTTCCTTGGATCTGAAATTTGTTGGTTTTAATATGACTCCTGATGATGTTTAATCTTTTTCCTTCTCCCTTCATCTTTGTTTTTCCCTTCCCTTTCTCCTATTACCCCCAACCTCCTTTTTTTTCCCGCCGTGTTCATTCCTTGGCATTGCTACCACCTGTCCTTTCGACTCTGCCTCCTTCCAGTTTTTGGTTACCATCCATGGGGAAGAGAGATCGCAACCAGGTAAGGTGACTCTGCTCTTCTTTTTTTATTATCTTGGTTTCCTTCTCTCTAGAAAGAACACAATGCTGGCTTCTGATTTCCCACACACTGTGGCCTGTGCACATGAGGTAAGGCAGTCCTGTCCCTTCTCATTTTGTTACCTGATGTCTTCTGGGCTTTGAACACAACCCATTTCTCAGGCATTGTATTCTCTATTTAAACTGAATACCTCAGGAACACTTTTTATTTATCAATAGCTCAGGAACTCCTTTTATTTATCTCCCTGTTTCAGGTTAGTGTAGGCCTTCTTTTCTGACAGTGAGTGTGAGGGAAAATGCCTCTTGACAGGAGGAGCTTTGGCCTCTCAATTCTGTATGAATTGGAATATTTTTCTCTTTTTAAGTGCTTTATTTTGCCTTGTTTGGCTCAGAGTTCTAACTGATAGTCACATCCACAGAGAATGGAAAAAACGGTGAGCTTGTAGTTAAATAGCAGCTGTAACAGGAAAATGTAAGAGGTGATAAGCAAGAGAAATAGGCATTCTTGTAACTGAAATTCTTGTGTCTGCACTTTTATATTCTCCAGTAAGTCTTTCTTAGCTTCAGTGCTAGAGGTTTTTTTTACTTAAGATAAAAAAACTCAGGTTCTTAATAGCAAAGAGCAAAAAACCGATCTTCCATTCATGTTGTAACAGTGTTGCTGGCCATGCACACTCTTTTCTCTTCCTATGCAAGTTGTTTTATGGTTGGTGAGCAGTAGGACTGAAATGTGTTTTACCTTTCAGGTGCCTAAAAATATGTGTATGGCAAGAAATAATTTTCAAGCCTCTGTGCAGTTGTGTATTTTCCATTGATGAGAACATTTTAAGATTGCTTTTATATTGCTAAAGATAAGAGTAACTACATAAGCTTTAAAATGACCAAAAGTAAATAACTTTTGTTTTTCTTAACTGGGCTTGAATCAGCCATTCCAGTAACAGAGGGTTCCTGGTGGTTCTTCCTACTGTGTAGTTGCAGTATTATTTCACTGACACTAAATGAGCAGTCTCCCTTGAGGAGTTCCCTGATAGCAGCAACTTTGTGGTGCATCTTCTTTCTCAGAAAGATGGAGGATAAAGGGCTAGTACTGAGTTCTGAAGTTGCAGATAGCTTGTGTGATGAGTCCTGCTACAGGTGTGGATTGTTCCTTTGTCCTTATTTAAAAATGCATCAGTAGTCCTAGTAATACAAGAAAAGTGTTCTGGGGGTTGGTGTAGCACTCTGCAAAGCAGAGAGAAATTCATTTCCTGCTTGAGATGTGAATTGTAAATAAAGAGGAAATGCTGAATGGAAGTATAAAGGAGGTATCCCAGAGAGACTACCAGTCTAAAGCTTCTGTTTACATATTGAGCAAAGTCTGTTCCATGCATTGATTGACCAGATTATTCCATTTCTGTCCTGGCCATTAAAAATCCAGACCACTGCATCTCCTACAGCAAGCTATCTTGTGCAGGTTTGATGCCCTCAAGATTTGTCTAGTGTATGTCTAACAGAGAATCTTAGATTAGCCTGGCCATGCATCGTTTTGCAAAGACAGCTTGTGAGGCTGGTTGGGGGTGGAAGGAGCAACTCACTTGCTGTGGAATGAACTGGGAGCCTGTTGTGAACTTAACCTGGTGGATCTGAGTCTTCTAGAGGACTGTTTTGGTGATAAACACAACCCTTGGGAATATGGAACTGCTCTGTGGAAGGTTCTGTGCTTGCACAATTCATAACAGTGACTTTTTTATCTACAAAGTGAAGGTAGACAAGAGGCTTTCTGAAAGAGAAGCAGACGTTTTTTCTCATGGCATGCAGCAATAGAGAACTTATGCCCTTAGTCAACCAGCATTTTTAATCATGCAAGTTGGAAGAGGAGTGTGCTAAGGCTGTCTGTTGTGAGAAGGTGGTTATGAGATCTGCTGTTTCACCCCTTTTGCCAGCCTTTTGTCTGAAGTGAGAGTCTCTTCTCATCTGGTCTCACCCCTTGAGGTGCCAGAATGGTCTCCCTATACTGTATGAACAGCTAAAAAAGTAGATCTGAGGAGCTTTACCTGCTATTTCTTTTAATGCTTTGCTTAAATAAAATCTCTTGACTTTCCAGTTCAATCCATTATCTCCTCTGTACTCTCTGGATGTGCTTGCTGATGCTTCCCACCGAAGATGCTCACCAGCACACTGCACTGCCAGGTAACTCCCTTGCTCTGCTCTGTTGGGGTTGTCTCACTTCCCTCTCCTGGATGTCTTCAGTAGTGCTCTGTGATCTGAGCAGTACTCATAGACCTGCAGGTTAACACGCTTTTCCCTGGGAAGCCCATGTTCAAACTTACCATAAAACATAGCAATGCAGTTTATTTGAGATTGCGAATAAACCAAATGCTTACAGTACATGAAACAATGTATGACAGGCAGTGCTGTTCCTTTAGAAATAACTGCAGTCTGTTCTGAAACATGCAATGAGTTGCTGCAAGTCTGTTTTATAGGTCCAAATGGATATAGTATCATTGCCCACTATTAAAACTGGAAAAAGATGAGAGGGAAAGTGCTGACAAACTCATGTGGGTGACATGATGAAGCATTTTGGTATCCTAGGTGTCTAAAATAGACCCTTTGAGCAGATTAAAAACTCACCTGAGGTGACCAGTAATGGCTTGATAACTCTCTATAGCAATAGCTGAAATTTAGATCTGGTTTGGCCAAACGTTGGGTATATTTGAGTCTGCATAGTTGGGGTTAATATACTATTCAGGCACCTTCTGCTGACTAATCCTAAATTAAATTCAAGTGTTGGCCTTAGAGGTGACTCCTGTTTTTGTGCTGCAGGTGACTATCTAAAGATAAGGTGCCCTTGAGCTCTTTCCTTGTGCAAGTAGACAAAGCCTTGCTTTGGACACAATTCTGCTTATGTGCTTGTACCAGGGACCCAATCTGAAAGAAATGTCAGGACTTTCAGCTTCATGGCTTTCTTTCCCTTGTTAATTAGCAAATAGAGCATGAAAAATGTACTAGGGTTGTATGTGTCTGAACAGAAGCTTGGCACCCACCCAGCAAAGCCTCTCTTCCCACTGGCTTCTGCAGGGAATTTTGCGATGTCGCACCATGACCTCATGCTGCTGTAGCCAGCATGTTAAAGCTGGAAAAAGGGAGGGAGGAAGAAATCAGCTCTTAAATGTTCAACTGGATGAGCATAAAAAGAATTCACAAGATTGTGCATCAGCAAATTGATTCCTTTCTGTGCTTTTGCCCCCACTCTGGGAATGTTTTCTGCCTGTGAAGCAAAAAGATTGAATGGTCTCCTCAATTTCAGCCAGGATAACTGTACTTGAGCCTCTGGTGTTTTTCTTGGTGATTTATTGAAGTTTGGAAGGTGGGCTGGACAAATCCTGCTAACATATTCAAACGGGGAAAAATCTCTACCTTTATGGTGGTCAATGAAGGCCCTTTCCAAAGCCAAGCTCTTTGCAAGGGATTTCTAAACCTGGAAAGATTGTGTTTGCTAAGTTTTTCTGGGTGTACAGTCTAACCAGTTAATATAAATGGTTCCCTCTTCTAATGAACAGGCGTCTGGTGTCTTGACAAATGTAATCACTGATGAATTTTTACTGAGTTGACGGAGAAACTGTACCATCCCAGATGCAGTTGTGTTTTTAAATGCCTGGAGTTTCAGAAAAGAGTTCCTAATTTAGTGTGAAATGTGCTCAAGAACCTTTATAGGAGAAAAAATATGAAAAGAATGAATGTGTTTTGTAGCACCCTTTATGTGGCAAGGGTTGAACTTTTTGTTACAAGGAGCTTGCTTTATGTAAAGATGCTGCTAAGGGCACAGAAGGAAATTGTTCCTTCAGAGAAACGTTTTCCTGATAGTAGTTGTTCTTTAGCTTTTACATGCCAAGAATACTAGTTAGTAGTCCATTTTCTTACAGGAGGTTCAGGTGATCTCTGTAAGCTCAGATAAGCTGTTGCCCCAGTTAACATCTCCTGCTTTTAACACGTATGGAAACAATTTCAATACTTTGTGCTTTAGGAAGCTTCTAACTCTAAGGTGAGCTTGCACCTCATCCTGGAGAAATTCAACTCAGAAATTTGCCAGAATGGGATGTGTGTGTGTGGGAAGCAAATCCTCTGAAATAATATGAAACATAATAGAGAAGAAATGGTCTTAATGTTGTGGCCATCCAGTTTCTTCAACCTGATGCCTACTGCGCCATGCAAAATCGCCTTTCTCTGCTTAGTTGCTGCTATCATGGAGTGTGTCCAGTGGAGTATAGTTACCAAGTGGAGTCTTTTTTCTGCTGTGGAACTTTTTTCTTTGTCTCAGTGGTGGATTTTGGTGCAGTTCATCTGGAAGACTGGTAACCTAGTACTTTTGTTAAGACAGAGCTGAAGGCCGGAATACTGAGCGCATTTGAGGGTTGAGAAAGAACCTCCTCCTTGACACTGACAAGCCTATGTGGAAGGTTCCTTGGGAAGTCTTATTTGAAAGGCTGTATAAATCATACACTACCTTTCTTGATTTATGTCTGTGATGAGAAGAGCTTTCATTCAAAGTGTATGCATAGCACTGGGAATTTCACACCCGTCATTAGAAGCAGTTTTGTGTGTGTGGTGACTGTTATCATTAGTGGTATAATTTTATTTTGTGAAGCAAGGAGAGTTTTCTGCTTTCTTGCACTCCTCCCAAGGGATGGCTGGTGCATTAATTTGCTGTATTGCCTCCTGGCTGTTCCCAGACTGTTTTTCCTCTTCATCATGGAATTTTTAATGGCCCTGCTGCCTCTCGGGAGGCATGCAAGGAAGAGTACCTCAGGGATCTCTTCTTTTTTCACATGCCTATAATTACTCTCCTTTAAGAGCACAAAGCGTTTGCTAATCATGTCTTGTCTGTTAAGGTTTCGATTTCACGATGCAGACTACTAAAAGCAGGCAAGTAGAGACTTGCATGGGCAACTCAAGGGATCTTTCCCACTTTCCCCTCTGCCTATTTGCCTCTCTGGGAGGAGTGGTCTGCACAGAATTTTGTTGTTGATCTCCTTCTACTTAAGAGGATTTTGTATAGGCTGAAGTTGAATATCTTACTAGATTTTGGTTATTCAGTATTCTGTTGCTGAGAAGATGTAGTCTGTTGGTTGATGGAATGTTATTCCCTTGAGGCAGGCTAGGAGTTTCAGAAGAGCCTAGAACCAGTGTTGCCTTTAATTTGAATAGCAGGCAGAATAAGAGAGGAAGGTAGAAGTTAAATTGTCCCTAATGCCATTTATTACTTGCCTAGCCTTGAAAATAGGATTATGGGTGAAAAAAAGCAATTAAATGTTCCCACTGGAGGTCACAGGAAAAGTGGACCTTGAATGGCAGGTAGATGTTGAAGGTGGAGACTTGAAGAATTGTATTAGACTTTTAAACAGCACAAATAAAGAATATTGCTTTGCATGTACTCTGTTAATTCTAACTGTAAATCTAGAGTTTAATCTGATTTAGAAACAAGTCTGTCATCTTGCCTAGAACATGGGATAAAGATGCAGAGGTGTGAGTGATCTCTTCATTTACTGCCAGTTGCCCCATATCCTGGGTTTGGTGGTACAGTTAAATGGAACAGACTTGAATGTCTCAAATTCTAGTTCCAGCTCTAGAAATACACTCGTGAAAATAAATCTTGTTCTGTCACTTCTGTGTCTATGCACAGAGATCCTAATATTTCTGCCTCTTAGCCAAGCATGTGGAAATACAGGGATTGCCTGCAATGTCAAACCTTTTCTGAGGCAGCCAAAGGAGCAGATGTCCACAATTTCATACTCTCCTGCTTGATCAGGACAGTATTCAGTTCATTCTAGGCAACGTATCCACACACCATTATCTGCCTGGAATATGCTTTATGTGAAAATGCCTGCTGTCAACTGCTTTAGACATCTTTCTCCCTATTTTTTTTTAACTCTTTTTCCATTTAGCTGGAGCATTTTCATGTCTTCCTTTGCTAAAGCCTGGCTAATATTCCAGTTGGGAATATAACTGAATTCTTCTGACAGGCATGCAATGAACAGCAGCTATCAACCTAGTGTCACATGCAGTTGACTGAGGCCTGATGTTCCCATTTTGATGAATCCTAATTCTCTGGAGTGAAAAATAAATTCCTCTTGGCTTCAGAATTTTTTTACTTGCTATTTCAAATCTGTGTACTCAGCAGATCTGGCAAATAGTAGGAGTCTTTCTGGCATAGATACAGTGTGATTCAGTGTGAAAATAGGAAGTATAATATCTGGGATCACATCATCTCTGCTTAGAGTGCTTACATAGAAAACAAGAAGAAAATGTGTTCACTTGCATTTGCCACATGTAGACTTTTAGGAATGAATTGCCACGTCATTATAGTGCTTATTGGGCAACAGACTGCTGCTGTTGAAGACCTATAAGATTTGGATGATTTAAGAAGTGAGCTGACCTATTAGTAATTTTGGAATCTGAAAATGTGCTCTAGAAGCCTTCCCATGAGGCTCTGCAGGGCATAGGCGCCTGCTGTGCATCGGGAATATCTACACTGGGCTGTGATAACGAGAACCGCTTGTGTGTGTGGGGGCTTTGCGTGCACATAGGATGAGCAACTTGTATTGATTTACACATGTTATGTGCAGATTAGACTGGTGCCCAGCTGGCTCTGTAGTCAAAGAGGAGGAAGAATTCTGCTTTTACTATTAATTTTGTGAAGCCACCATCAACAGCCTCAGGTAACACCTCAGGGCTTAGAGCAAGAGCCTTTCATTTGGTTTGTGTTTGCTCTGAATAGAGCATCACAACAGCAACAGCTGGGTTGTGTGGAGTTTTAGTAGCAGTGTCTTTGTTAAAAGGCAGTCTCTATTAACATTCACTTTAACATGAGGATAATAACATCCCTTGTTTTTATAGTCGTAGACTAATGACTGCCTCTCAATTTCACTGCATAATCCACGTGCTTTGCTTCTTCTAAGGATAGGGTTAGAATGAAGAGTGTAAACAGGCAAGCTGGATGATGTGAGATTACAGCATGAGGCATACACCCACAAGTGTGCAGTGTGCCTTCTGCCTCCAAGAAGGCCACAGACTATTACACTTAGCTCTGTATGGCCTTTTCAGAGACCTTTGTTGTGAGACTCAGCTGGTTTTTATCCTGAATTTTAAGAGAGTGGACTTCATGCTACAATTTAGCCTTCACAGACAGTGAAGTTTTCAGGGGCCTGATGCTGTTCAGTAAGGTTCTTTGTTGGCTGGTGTCTGCTTGTGCTCTGTACTGTCTCCCACAGATTGTGTGGCCAGTCTTAATTTTCTGTTGAAATACTGTGGTAGATGTAAAACATTGGCAAGCTCCAGTGCACGGTCATCTCAAACTGTAGAAGTGAGATGGGAGTCCTGTGTATGCAATTACTGGTCACTAAAAAACATGTAAATAAAGTCATTGAATAAATATGTGGAAATGAAAGGAAGCATTACTTCTGACACTTAGAGACTACCATTAATTTTGTCTTTCTGAATAACAAAGCCTGTTTTTTCTCCAGCATGAACTGTGTTCAGAAGTGGGAATCATAAGTAGTATGTTAAAAACAAAAGACAAATCCATATTTCCTGAGTAATTCTTTTAGTTTGTGATGACAAAAAATATTATCACTGTCAAAAAGACTATAGACTTTTCATATTGTTGAAAGCCATTTTTCCTATACGTGTGTAATTTTTCATTCACTAACTCCTGGCAGTGACTGCTGTGTGAGTTGAATATATTGCAGCCAACAAAATAGCCACATTTTGGATCCTGATGTGTTTCTCTTAAGTGTATTCTCCTTTTTCTCTTCCCAGGTTAGAATTTCAGTCATCTCTAGATTGTAAAATAGGTTTTCACATCAGTCTCTGGTCACCTGGCAGATCCACCTGTGACTAAGCGCTGTGACTTTGTTTCTTATCCTTATGATCAACCTGTCATAGTCCAAAAGAAACCAGGGAATTATTTTCTCATTACTGTTTATTCTGTGACTCTATTTACATGTTTTTTAATGACCATATCATTGAAGAAAGCATGGAGGCCTAGCAGAAGAGATTGAAGCCTAGTAAGGACAATGTAAGTCCTATTCTAGTTTGTCAGTTTAGACCCAGATCTTTCATCTCATAAAGTTCTGGTCTCAAACTTCTTCACAGAGGGTGCTGTGACAATGCACACAAATATGCATTTTCTGTCAGCCTTTCCTGTTCTAGTTTACTCTAGGGTAATTTTTAACTATTCAAAAGAGTTGTTAAAATTCAGCTTTGGAAGAAAAACTAATTCATCATTGCAACTTGTCAGTGATATTTTCACATTTTAGAGTTCAACCTGTCCACCACTATGTTGGGTGTTGTGCATATCCATGACTTGATTTTCCTAGTGGTGGTGGTGTTTGTAGGAGTCTATAGGAGTCTGCTGTTAGGCTGGGATTCATTAATTCTATTATCTCTCTGATATAGACCTGCATGTAAGCTAGTGATTAGAAATTTACATTGAAAAGTGTGATATCTACCAAAAATGTGCATATTTCATAAGTTATACCTCAGACATCCTTTCTGTCCATGCCTTAATGAGGGCTATCATCCCTGAGTGCAGTCTTCTGTTGTTCTCTCTCCCAAGGTACTTAACACCTGGAGATTCCCTGCATGCAGATTTATGGTGCTTGTAAGGTGCACCAGCCACTTGAAACGACACTTTTACCACTGGGTCAGTCAGAGCCAGTGAGTAATCAATAGCTTCCTGATTTACTAACTGAAGTGTGGGTGATCAATAAGGGATAAACCTGAATGAAAAACATGTTACAGAGACAATTTATGACCTCTGAGCCTTTGTATCTTAGAGGCAGGGCTACTAGATACAGCATTCTTGCTAGTAGTCTTCAACTGAAGTATGGTTCGCCTTTACTTTCACTACGAGAAAGGATTTTGAGATTCTTCTGGTTTAATTTTTCTTTTTTTTTTACATCTTGTGTAATCATCAGGAAAGGGTAGATGTTTGAGTATGTAGCTGAGAGCCAGGAGCTCATATGCAAAATCTAGCTGTACCATTTGTGAACTGAGAAAAATTACACAAAGTCTCTTGGAAATGATAGTGCATACTTCTTTTCTAGTCATACTGATTCTCCACCAAGGATCAGCAGGTAAATGTAGGTGTAAGTTCATGAAATTAAAAAGGGAACTACATATACAATTATGTAGTCATGAAGTTACTAATCTAATATTATGTCACTGATGCAGAATAAAAAATGGAATCTTTTCCTCAGGCTGTGTGTGTTTAGATGTTTCAGAATACATTGTTACAGCTAGGTTAAAACACTGCATAGCCACTATTATTGTCATGTACAAAAGCAGGTTTTAGCATATGTGAATTTACTTAAAGGTGAGTCACTTCAGTGTACAAACATGAGATAAGCATTCTATAGATGTGGTGGTGTTTTTGAAAGCTTTTCACCTCCAGGGATGGTTTTTCCAACCATCTCCCTGGGCATTCCATTCCAGTGTTTGACAACCCTTTCCTTGAAGAATGTCCTTCTAGTACCCAACCTGAACCTCCCCTGGTGTAGCAGGAGAGTATGTCCTCTCATTCTTTTGCCAGTTGATTGGGAGAAGAGACTGGCCCCCACGTGACTACACCTTCCTTTCAAGTAGTTGTAGAGAGCATTAGGGGCTTCCCTGAGCTTTCTTTCCCTCAAGCTAAACACCCCCAGCTTCCTCAGCTGCTCCTCACAGGACTTGTGCTCCAGACCCTTCATCAGCTCCATTGCCCTTCTCTGGACACTTTCCAGCACCTCAGTGTTCTTGTAATGAGGGGCCCAGACCAGAACATAGGGCTTGAGGTGTGGCCTCACTGAGTACAGGGCAATGATCCCTTCCCAGGTTCAGCTGGTCACAATATTCTTGATCCAAGCCAAAATGCCATTGGCCTTCTTGGCCACCTGTGCACACCTGGCTCATGTTCAGCCACTGTCGATCAGCACCCCCAGGCCCTTTTCCTCTGGGCTGCTTTCCAACCACTCTTCCCCCAGTGTGCAGTGATGAATGGGGTTGTTGTGGTCAAAGTGAAGGACCCAGCACTTGGTCTTAGTGAGTTTACTGAGAGTACACTCAATCCCCTCAGGAGACTTCTTTTGTCTGGTTGTATTAATACGTGTTCCCAGATTTTGAAAAACTGTCTCTCTGTGAAACTTACCACCATGTGAAAATTATTGACACTATTCTTCAGTGTCAGATTTAGAGGACATCTCTTATAGACTTCCTGTAGAACTTCTGAATTTTAGTTGGGAAAACGGAACGGTAGGTATTTTCTTTATTTTGTGGTTGCATTTTTTTTTACAGGTAAGTAGACCCAGCAGCATTCAAACAATTTATAGACTGGACTAGTATAGGAATTTTTTTATGGTCCCTACACTGTTCTGTACAGATATAATAGCACAATTGGGTTTTGCATAAATACAGTATCTAAAATTATACATATTGTAAATATTCAGCTTTGGTTTTTTACTAGATTTTTGTCATGGAAATAAAAACCCGTGAACTTTTCCTTATGTTATATTGGAAAGGTTTTAGTATGTGGTAAAAGTGTTTAAACTTACAGATTTTTTTTTTTTAGTCAAAATAACAAGCTTTGAAGACACAGAAGCTTTTCAGCACTTAATCATCAAAACTTGTGTGGTTCCCAATTTTACACTATGTGAGCTCCTCACAGTCTTTAACTGCTTTTATTTACACTGTAGTTCTGCATTTTGCATGTCAGATCTCATGCTAAGAGTGACCAAGGAACTTGCCAAAGCAAGTCTGCTATATAGGACAAAGAAGGGATTTGAACCCAATGTCATTGCTAAATTATGCATTTGTATTCATTATGGATAGTATTTGAGAAGGTTCTCTGGTCTGCTGCAGAGACTCTTATTTCTGAATTAAATTTCACTACTTCCTACAGGTATATGACTTGGAAGAGTCCTCAGCTCAAGTCAGTTCCAACAATACAAGTTTCTACTTAATTGACATATGATTACTTCTTAATTGGCAAATTATTAAACTGAAATGGCCATCAGTAGGCTTCAAACTTAACAGTTGATATTAACAGAACAGATTATGCCTTTCAGCCAGTTTAGAGATGTGACAAGGTTGCTGTAAGTCAGATTGAGCTGTTTGCACAGCACTTTGGTAAAGAAATAATGATTTAGAAAACGCATGAGACTGTTTTGTATTCCTAACTTTATGAACTTACTGCTGTGGTGGAAACAATATGTATGGACATTTGGCCTTGTAGGTACATTCTAAGATCAGTCTACAGTACCAAATAGATTGCAAAATAATTTCTGACTAAGGAGCAAATATCATTACACAGTATTTAAAGAGCAATCTTGCAGACATTTGTTTTTCTTGCATGGAAGTAATGGTAGGACATGTCTTATCCACTGCTTGACCATATCTTTATGTGTGCAAGGAGTTAGTTTGAAATGAATACAAAACCAGATCCTTTAAAGGCTAAGAAATTATTCTTCTGAATAGTTTATGTGTGAGCTCTTCAAAAAGAAAAAAAGGGGGAGCATAATGTATATTGACAAATAATGTGAGCAAAACTCCCTGAGAAATGTTTGGTTTACGCTGCTTACTAGTTAAGAAGCTGATGGGAAGGTGGGAGTTGGAAGTGACTGTCAGTCTTACAGAAATGTGATATTGGAACGGAGTTTCATTTGTTTTAATTTCTCCATAGGCAAACAAATGTCCACCTGGGACCACCATGTTCAAGGGACATCAAGAGGAAACGAAAGCCAGCTGCAGCCTCCATGTCTAGCCCAACATCAGGTAACCTGCCAGCATTTTTAAAGTCATGTCCCTTTTGGGCAAAGTGCCATAAGCAAAAGTAGTGTTACTTTGGTTTGAAACTAATGAAACATGAGAGAGGTTATCATGTGTTTCTGCATAGCATCGAAAGCTGCCTACTAAACAAAGTTTTGGCAATGTAGGGATGTTAAGTTAATATAATGTACAGTGCTTCACTGTACAGTGAATAATAATCTGCTTCTTCATAAGGTGTTATTTCCACTGTCCTAATTTATGCCGTTTGTGGTAATAGGGAGTTGATCAGTATGCACAGTGTGTTCCTTCAGTGTTGGGCTGGCTTTAGGTGGTGGCTCTGATGCCCTTTATCAGGGTATTTGTAGACACTTTCGCAGTAGCAAAAATCTGGCAAGTTTTGTATCATCACTGGGGAGACCACTTACTCCCTGGGGATTTTCTTATTCTTCTGGATGAAAATAGTTACCTTTTTCTTGTTATGGGGATGCAGTCATTAAAATGCTGGTCTATTTTCATGTGGCAGATTTCTGAAAAGTTATTGATTTGTCATCAGAATATGAAAGAGCTTTAATGTGGAGAAAACAGAGGGTTTTAGGATGATTTTTTCTGGCCTTTCACCTTACCCTGTTTTGTGACTATCCATCAACACATGTTCTTCCTACTATTTATTAAAAAGCTATTCCTGTAATCCAGTAAAAAGGTAGTGGATAAGATGATGGGAAAAATGGAGATGTGAAAACAGTGGGGAAGAGCAAAGAAACTGATGATTAATAGGAGGAAGTTTGTGTTTCTTCCTTGGGCTGGTAGATAGACAGTAGAATAATGATACAGCAGAATAATGATACAGGGAAGAAAGTTGAACTTTCTCTCCAGGTCACAGCTCTGGACTTTAAACTGTCAGAAAGGTTCTGTATTAAAAAAGAAGAGAAAAGAACATTATTAATCTGTTGTTCAGCAGAAATCTTATATATTATTGATTATTTATTTAGGTTATTCTTGCCCGGCTTTTGAGTATTCTGTTTTGGGATATTCAAACTTCTGTAGTTAAAAGGGTTAGTATCTGTAACCACAGAATTTTAGCACTGGAGTACTAGATTTTCTTGGTATGAGTGCTAATGTCTCACTGTCTCCTGTTACCTGTCCACTTATTTATTATTCAGAATGTATTCTGTACTGCATTGCTGGTCACATTCTGTAAGGAGATCTTCTGTTTCTATGCCTACATGTTTGAAAATACTATTTAAGTTGTACTTACCTGATTAGGCAAATTGTATAGTGAACACTTTGGAGAGTTGAGAGTACATCTGGAGTGGACCTTAGCACTGGAAAATAGCACAGGGGTTTGGAAAGCTTTCCTATTATGGATGAGGAAGAGAAGATTATTATGTATTAGAAAATAAGGGAGGAGTGTAGTTAGCAGAGTACAGACAGCATGCTTGTGCTGATCATCAAGAAACAAGGTCTGCAAAGTCTTTAATGGTCAGGAATGGTAAAGATCTTTCCTGTTTAGAAATATCCTCAGCAAAGTGAACAGCTGTGGGCAGGGTTTGCTACAATACTGACTTGTGGAAAGAAACTTTCATGATTTGGTAACTGAAGCTATGTCCTAAATAATGTCCTGCAACAGACTCCTAGTTACAGCTGGAGCACAACCTGGACACGTAACTTGGAAACTTCTGCAATCTGATGTTATTTCTGTCAGAGGGGATTTACCTATGGAATTACTAATGCTTAAAAAGATATGTACTGTTACCCTGCAATAATCTTAATTGGACACTCCTAAGTTTGTTGGATATTGATGAGATAAAGATTTTTTTCCCTTGCCATGCATCTACTCACTCCTTTATAAATGCCATATACAGGTGTGCCTGAGGAATCATGGCAGCCTCATTTTTTCACTTCAGAGACTTTTTATGTTCGCCGTGTTTTACTTCTGCCAAAGGTGAAGCACAGGTAAATCAGAATGCAGGACCGTGCCTGTCATGCAGGCACAGAGTGCTGGATTTCTTCACCTTTGAATAGCTCCTTAGCTGAGTCCAACTGCTCTCGTCTCACTTGTTGACCAGGTCCTGCTTCAGTGATCTCCTTTTTTGCAACCTGAGTGCCCCATGGAGGTGAAGGACACAGCCTGAGCTGGCTTCATCAGTCAGCAGAACAAATGGGCTTGCTCTGCCGAACATCGGGCCATCTCGGATTCCACCTCTTTTATAGAGATGAGTGAGGAAGAGGGGCTCGTTCCGCTTTGCCGCTGTATTAATACACATCAGGGGCCAGCTCCCGGCACTAAATCACGCTACTGCATACATCTGTTATCGGACTCCTCACCAGTGTGATGAACAAGACTGCAGATAGAGGCTTCCTCGTGTCATTCTTTATAGGATTTTCCTAAAAGAATAAATAGCTCAAATCTCTGCCAACACTATCCCCTGTCATTGTGATGAATTTAGCTTCTTTCTTAAACATGCAGCTACAAATCTTCCCATATCGCCTCACCCCCTCCCCCCCACCATCCACAGAAAGTTTTGAGTTGAATTTAGCTGAAATCAGAAGATGCTAATAAAAGGCAGATGCGATGTGGATGCTATTTCCCTCCTTGGTGCAGGAATGTGAGAAGGGAGCTAGAGATAATGTTTATTTGGGAACCAAGCAACTAAATTTATTCCATGTCTTCTCACATACTTTCATGAATATGAGTATTTATGAGTTCTGGTAAAGTATATTTTCCCAGAGACCCTTATATGAACATCAGAAAACTGCATTACTGTATAAGAAGTTTCTTAGGCCTCTATTGTATTGCTGTAGCATTAAACTTCTGGTATTAATCCTGCTCTTTAAGGCTAACAGGCCTAAATACCGTAACTGAGATAGCTGTTGAGAACAACAGAAAGTGGCTAAAAAATTCAGAATTAATTTGCACTTCAGGGAGTGACTGTTATCAAAATTAACTTGGGCAAACTTACACAAATATTCAGAGCGATTGAAAATAAAAGGTAATGTTTTCCACACTACACAATCAGTGTGAGCCCTAAAACATGAGGCCTTCACCAGATAAGAAGAGAAGTCTGGCTGGTGTAGTTTGGCAGTAGAATAAGGAAATCTGGAGGAAGTTAAGGCTGACTGTACTGGATTAGACCAGAGATTCGTCCAACCTAGTGACCAACAGCCAGTGCCTAGGGAGGAAGAAAATCTGTGGTGGTTAAGTGGTCTGAGACTTTGAAGCCATGGATAGTGTCCTTATGTTTAGTTACTTTTCATTGCAGTACAGAAGATTTGGAATAATATCCCCAGTGGCACAGTAGAACTTGAAAGAGGGAATACTGCATACAATGTTATTCTCATGGAAGTAATTCTCTGCTTTGAAAGGAGTCTGATGAAGACTGTCATGTCTGTCTTCAGTTTGTCAGAATAGGCCACAAGTACAGGTGGTTGTGCAATAAATGGTGAACAACTGTCGATCTTTCCACTGATGTTTTTAATGATTATGTGGTTCAATCCTCTATGTATGTAGCAATGCACATGGTAACTGGCATCATATTCAGCTATTAGAGTGAGGCTGGGGTAAAAATCTGCATAAATAGATTTTTGTCTGCCTTGGCATGTATTCACACTTAGCTTGTAAGAAAAGGTGACAGTTCACAGGTGGCAGCCTGTGAAACTACTTATCAGAGAACAGTCTGATGAATAGTGGCAATTTGGTGAATTTTCCCTCTCCTATTTCTTGCTAATTATTCACTCTTTGTTATACCCAGAAACAAGAAGCCAGTTTCAGTCCTTTGCTGTTTTTCATTTTATGAGGAAAGATGGAGAGCCTGAGTGGGGAGGCTTCTAGCAAGGGGGACATGGTTTAGTATTGGTGCTGACTGTGAGTTTAAGGACTGACTTAGTTGTTGGGGGTTTTTTCATGTTTCATATGACCTTCAGATGGAGGAAGATGATGGGCTAGATGTAAAATTGCAATGTACTTTTATCAGCTGTGTTTTAGCTGTATGGGAATGAACCACCGTTTTGGATGTATAGAAGCAGCACTGTTGGGGTTCCAGATCCTCCTGAGTGTGGAACCTTAAGCATTGAACCAACTTCTTATTTAAACTTCAAAGCTATCTGTCCTCTAGTTGAGGCTTGCTGTGGCCTCTATCCTTCATCCACTACAGAGCAGCAGACAAAACTTGTAATTAAAACACACAAACAACTGTTATCTGTTGTGAGACTACAGTGAAGAAATGTGTTTTGTATTGAAGCAATTACTTGTTGAAAATACTCGGTTTCTGCCAAAGACTCCTATGGCAATTACTCTTCTTTACCCTGCCCTGTTCTGCTTGCGAGGATTGAGTGATTCAGGATACTGACAGTGGAAGTAAACTCACATATCTCTAGGTTTTTTACAATCCTGGAAATTTGGGCGACTGTTGGGTTGAGCGATGGATCTGCAAATCTCTCTGGCTATTGCAGCCTGTTCCATTTTGAAGCAGTGGTTGTATTGAGAAAATGAGAATGGAATTCTCTCTAGCTTTGCAAGTAGCTTCTTGTCATAATATGCTGATATACCATGTTGGATATATGTGGAGGTTCATGGTACTGTTCTTACTGGGTGAGGAGAGGTGTGTTTTCCTCTTTAAATGAGCTTAGCAACCTGAAATTTGCCACACCTCCAGAGACTTTGAAACAGTCTCAAATACAGAGTTAATTGAATTTTACATGGAGTCCAAGTTATCGTCAGATGAGTGATTGTGAATTGATTCAGTTTAAATATAGGACAAATATAGGAAAATCCTGTTTGATTTTCAACAGGAACTCTTACTAAGGGGAGCAGTTAGTGGACTGGGAACTTAGAGTTTTGAGTGTATGAATTATTAGAGCACAATTCTTAATGCTATGAAGAATCTCTGTTTCAAAGGAATTTGGATAGAGAACTTTTAGAAATTCAATAAATATTATCTTCATAAATGAAATTATATATATGAGGAGTTTGCCATGAAGTCAGTTGTTCTAACTTTTATTATTGCCCTTTCTTACTCTCTTCCTCTGTTCCCCCTTTCCTGCAATTTTATATTCCAGCAACTTTATCTGTCCACATGGATGCAGCAGAATCAGAGCTACCAGCAACACCATCCTTGAGATCCCAGAACGCTGAGTGGACTGGGAAAACACCAGCAGCTGAGAAATCTACTATTGCTGCCTCCAGTAACTTTTTTAAAATGCCACCAGAGAAGAGCCCTGAATACAGCTAAAAGGAAGCATTGCAACTGTAAAAGCTTGCTCAGTTTTGGAAATGTTTGATTCTGGTGTTTGTCTGCACCAAACATCTTGTTTGGCAGTAGTGGTATCTTCAGTATTGGTGCGTGATGTGTGCCATCATCCAGGCTGGACTGTGTGCCCCACATACCTGAGTCATGTTTGTGAATCTATGTTTAAGAAAAGGTAATCAGTGTTGGGACTGCAGTGGCTTTTAGAAATTCTCTTGCTATTGTTGTATTTATTATGAATTCATCTCTTTCTCCGATGCCAGCTCATATGTAATGGGTCATGTACACGTTCTTTTGGGTTTTCAAATCTTTATCCAACCCCTGGACATGTTGCTTGCTTGTGTATTTGGCATTTTTGGGGTGAAAGTCCCACTGCCATTCAGGGAGGCAGAAGTCTCCCCTGCTTTCTTCCAGGCCAGAAGGATTTGTTGACTGTGGAATGAGGAGGGAATACTAACACATTGAAACATGGAACCTGAATCCTGAATTAGCAGAATGTTTTCAGGCCATGTGCTAATGGACTCGAATCATGTTGCTTCTAGCAAAGCAAATATGGTGCTTGTCTACGGAGAAATTGCCATTAGCTCACTGGCAGCATTGTCCAGAAGACTTTTCCCCTCTCCCTTTTTCTGAATGTCTCCAGTCTTTATTGTGTATTGCATGTTCATTCTTAAACCTCCCACTGGATAAGGACTTGGGAGAACTACTTGCACATAAATGTGCAAGCTGGTGTCCTAGACAGAAACCTGGACCCTTGAATATTGTTGGAGTATGGTAGAAGATTATACAAAACTTCCATATCTCAGTGTATAAATTAAAAAATGTCTGTCAGTGCTTCTAAGGGATGCTTGCTGTTGAAGTTAACATGCCACTGAACAACAAAGCCATTTGAAGTGTCACCTGAGTACAGAGCATTATGGGTATGGATCAGACTCCTTCTGTATCATGCTTTCCCTCCCTTCAAAAATATTGTCTGCTATACCTACTGGAGGTGTCTCCACCTGCTGATGATTGCACGTTACACTGCAGTGTACACTAAAGAGATTTCTTCATAGAACTTCCACTTGGTCTGCTGTTACCTTCTGTGTTGCAGAATATATGGACAGGGATTTCTTCCCTTTTACTAATCTGGACCTTATCTTGGACTATGTTTTAGAATATGTACCTGTATAGCATGTGCCAAGGAACAGCTCACAGCTTCTTAAGTTCTCTTAAGTGGCCTCACAGCTTCTTAAGTCCTTTAAAAAGAGCATCTATTTGTATGAATAGAACTTTTTGCTTTCCTCATTGTGTGGAACTTTCAGACAGGACTGCTTAAACTTGTAAAATTTCTTTTGATTGTGAAGGTGCATCTAGCACTCTTAAGCAGATAGCAAAATTTGCATGATTTTAGTGGTTTTGCAGTGTTCTGCTCTCTTATGAATCAAATGGTTGAGGGACAGATTTGATTGGAAGAATATGAAGCAGTGATTTCTATTAACTCCCTATTAAAATGTGAAATGGTCATAATATACACAAAACAGAAATTGGATGACTTGCTAAATCATGATTGACAAATATAGTTAGTTATACTACAGGCACACTGTGTCTGATCCCCTAATACCTACTTATTCTTGGGGAGACATCCAAATTGGATTTATATTTTGCAGCCCAAGCAAACTGTCAGATCTGTCACTATAAATCCTTCTCAAAATCCTCTTTTTTCTTTTTTTTTTTTTTTTTTTAATTTGGGTGGTACCTTTTAGAACTAATTAGAACAGGGAAAACCTTTTTACCTTAATGGAGGAATACAGAGGTCCATTTGGATTACAGGACAAGCTGTAACAGTTTGTGAAGGGAGACGTGTTCCCGTTATAAAGTTGTCATGGCTTTGTCTTACTTGTAGCTGTTTTGAACAGTGGTGCCTAAGGGGTAGCACAGGAGGTTTCTGCACTGGAGGGCCTGTAATCTAAAATGTGAAGAGAAGGTAAACCTGAAGAGGTTGACTAATAGTCATGAATACAGTGGATGGGAAAGGTGGTCGTGTTCTCCTGACAACTTGCAGATAAAATTTAGGATTTGAAGCCTTGTAATCTAAACTGCATGCTGCTTGAATGATAGGGAGTGGTTCCCTAAAAGAGCATTTGTGAAACTTAGTTATTTTGATCTCATGAAGTATCCTCCACAACGTCTCTTGGTTTGAATCTATTCAACAGACTTACTCAGATTACTGATCATTTAGCTAAAATTTTATATTTTAGCCATTGTATTCCTCTTTTAAAAACCAATTGTGATATATCTTGCTACATTCTGAGAATTGTCCAAAGTAGTTTTTTCTCTTCTGTGATGTCAGGAGGGTTTTAAAACTTTTTCAGGAGTGTCATCTCATTGCGGTGGTGGAGGGATGGGTTGCAATGCTTCATGTGATTTTTCTCTGGGGGCAGGGAAAGATAATTTATCAGATTTTCCTATTGAGGTCAGTAGCACTGTTATCTGGTTAAGCCCTTACTTAGGCTGTAAGCTCCTAGGAGGTATTTCTTGTCTTAAAGACTGATTGTACCGGTGGCAGTTCTGAACAGTTAAGTGTGGCCAGTCTTGTCTTGATAAGCCGTACTTCTGCCAGCTTTCTGGAAGTTCCAGGAGACTCCAATTATTGCAGCTTCCCTGTCTTTCCTATTTCTAGGTTAGACTCCATTTACAAGCCAGATTCTCAACCAAATTTGATTTGCCTGAGTTGTAGGCAAGCTAAATGAATCATTTATCTTGTATTTATCAAAATACGTCTTCAGACTTCAGGAACTTGATTCGGATTTTGATACTGACCGCATTCTTAGATGAATAAAGTAAGTCCATTCTTTTGTCTCTTTTTCTCTAAGGCAGATTTCTTAGAACTCACTCTGCTCACACAGTACTCACTGTGAAGGATACTGCTTCCCATGTGGATTACTTGAGTAGAAAGGAGTAATAACATGCCTTGATTTGGTAGCTGTGCTTCTGCAAAGGTGGTCCAGAATTTGATTATTGCTTCAAAGATACACAGCTCACTCATATTCCATTTTTTGTCCACCAGGACTCCCCAGTCTTTTTTCAGTTTCATCTTCTTTCCATTTGTCTTTCTTGTTGTCCTTAAGGGAAACTTCAACTGTGCAGTCATGACCTGAGAATACCATACTGCTGTGATGAGCAAGTCTGGGAAATTCCTGAAGTATGTTGAAGATAATCTGTAGTCACAAGTACTCGGTGAGCCAACTAGGAAAGATGCCTTTCTAAACCTGTTATTTATTAATAAAGAAGGACTTGTGAGAGATATGATGGTAGATGGCTGCCTTTGCCACAGGATCTTGAAATGGGTAATTTAAAAATTTTTTGATGTAATGAGGAGAACGTTTAGCGAAGTTACTACCCTTGATTTCAACAAAGCTAACTTCAGGTGACTCAGTGAGCTAGTTACTAGTGTGCTGTTCCATGAGTGCTGGTCAGTTTTTAAGAATCAGCTTTTGAAAACACAAGAGCAGGTGATCTCTCTGTTAGAAGTCAAACAAGCCATGGAGAAGACCAGCTTAACTGAACAGGGAACTCCTCTTGAAATGGCTGCTCTGTGTTTTAAATGGGAGTCATGCTCTCTAATAGCTTTATATCCTTATATTGTGACGCCCAAAACTGCACACCCGACTTGAGGTGAGATTGCACCAGTACAGAGCAGAGTGGGACAGTCCAGTCCCTTCCCTTGACTAACTCATGATGTATTTTTAAAACAGAGCAAATAATAAACAGCAAGTTGGTGAAAGAGCTGGAAGGTGTGTCCTGTGGGAAGTGATGAAGGAATTTGGGTTTTTCTGGTTTGGGGAAAAGGAGACTGCTCTCTGCATCTTCCTAAGGTGGGGGGGGAAGTGGAGAGAGAGATGCCAGTCTCTTCTCCCTCATGTCTAGTCACAGGACACATGGGAATGGTTCAGCGCTGTGCCAAGGGAGATTCAGATGTGACATTAGGAAACACTTCTATAGAGAGGGTGGCCAAACACTGGAGCAGGCTTCTTAGAGAGGTGGTTGATGCCCCAAGCCTGTTGGGGTTTAAGAGATGTTTGGACAATGCCCTTTAACTTCTGTTCAGTCCTGAAATGGTCCGTCAGTTGTACTAGTACTTCCAATTGAACTATTCTATTTTAATCATTAAATTAATGATGTTTCTGTCTTTTCATTTCTCCAATCTGTCCAAGTCCTTCTTGGTGGTACCTCCACCCTCCAGCATATCAGTGGCTGCCTTCCTCAACATGCCATCATTTCTGATCTTGTTGAGAGTAGTGTATTCTGTCTTTTTCCACTGGGTCACTAATGATCTCTGAACACTATCAATCCCAGTATTGTCTTCTGAGGCATGCTTTTCATAACTGGCCATCATGCAGATTTCAAACCACTGATTGTTTAACCTGGACAGCTTCTCCCTGATCTTTCTTACTGGATGCCATCCAGTCCATACTTCCTGTACCTGGCTGTAAGGGTGCTATGAGAGACTGCATCAAGAGGCTTATGAAGTTAGTGTAGACATCCTTTGCTGCCCTCTATGCATCTTCAGAGCCTATCATTCCATCATAGAAGACAGGTTCATAAGCTTGATTTTTCCATCATTTTATCTGTCTGTCTGTTCCTAGTCACCTCCTTGTCCTTTGGGTGCCTAGAAGTGGCTTCCAAAACTTGCTCTGTAAAGCTACAAGGGACTGAGGTAGGGCTGACTAACTTGTCACTCCACTGATACTCCTTACTGTCTTTTTAGAAGGGTGATGTATATATACCCCTTCTTGTCTTTGGTGACCTCATGCAATTGAAAGAGTTTTTCATAGATGACAGAGACCAATCTTAAAATAACATACTTTTGTGTGTACGGAGAAGATGGACACTCAATGAAAGAGAAATCAAGAGCTGAAAGAAGCATGTTTTCTAGTTGTTCTTTGCGCATTTCCAGTGGGCTCTAGTCAGGCTTAATGCCCAGTTTGATAGGTATTGGAGAAGACTGAATTGAAAGAAAGTAGCTTCTGTCCTGATGGATTTATGATTTTAAGGTACAGTAAGGAGTGAAGAAGGCAACAAAACAGGAGCTTGAGAGAAACTTGTTAGAGGCTAAGACTAGTGCTACTGAATGATAGATTAGCTTCATGATTGTGGTATGCAGAGGTGTGTCTTGCCAGCATCATTCTTGAATAATGACATTGAGTAGGTTAATGCTGTCCTTCAAACTGTAGATGCTCCTGCTGTTATTTTGACCTGCTTAGTGGGCAGAGGATGAGAAGGGAAATTGTAGGAAGGGCAACAACAAGCATGATGGAGTGCCTGTTTTATTGTAACTCCTTCTGTACCGAAGAAGGAAGATGCTACAAGAAACAGTCTGTGTGCCTAGATATTGAAATTATGTTAAATGGATAAGAACTTGGCTGTGTTTTCTTGAGGAACAGTTTGTAACCAGAAAACTTTTCAGTAAAGCAAAAGCGAAGGATGCTACATTTGTTCAGAAAATGTATTTTAATAGCCTGTTTAGGATACTATCAAAGGATGATGAACTTCCATTCTCATTGTGATACTTCATTTCTGTGTCCTTGTTTCCTGTATTCTGTTCCAGTTTGTGTTTTGTCATTGAGACATCCTCCTTTTGTACCATCTAATACAAGAAAAATACTTTACAGTAATGCTTCTTAAGGCATAAAGAATAAGGGGATACTTGCTGTACAGAAGGTAAAACAAGATTATTTTAGGCCATTAACTTTTACCCAGTAGAAGGCTCGAACTCAGCATAGAGGACATAATGTCTTCATTATATCAAAGCATCTCTTGTTTAAGAAAGTGAATAGTGCCACAGGCAAGTGCAGGGAGACTAAACTGGCACCAGTGCCTGGAGACCTACATGTAGCTGGCCCTCAGTGATATAATACAGACTTATGCTGTGGAGACAGAAGGAACTTGCAACATCCTTCTCAATCTTAATCTGTCTGGAATGCCCTCCCAACTGCAAACATGGCTGTCAGTGTGAGTCCAGTGAGTTGAAAAGATGTGCTCACTAGCATACTAGGTAAAGAGAATTCTTGTACAAACTTAAAGAATTGGTTAAACTGGAAAATGGACTGGGACAGCCTGTTATATCAGAGGAAGAGGCAAGATACTTGCAGACAATAATCAGGAAAAGTATTGCTGAGCCCTGTGTGTTACGAGCTGGAGTATTCAATGTCCTAAAGCAGAGATGCCACTATTATGAGGATGGTCAGGATTTTGCAAAGCTGCCTTTTTGTCCTTGTAACCTGTGAAGGAAATGGGATGAACAGTATGAAGAAGGCCGTACTGTATCAGACCAAAGGCCTGTCTTGGTAGTCTGTCTCTCACAGAGACTGTGTTTGGATACCTGGGGGTGCTGTAAGGATGAAGTAGTGATACTTTTTTTTTAGTATTCTCTTAGCCCAATGTCCTGAATCAAAAAGATATACAAACTTTCTTCAAGGCTGGAGAAAACTTTTTTGAGCCTTTGGCTATAGTATTTATCCTTCAACTGGATTCAAATCTGTTTTTACAAGGACATGTCCTGATGTTTGAAGACATCAAGTAAGGATTAGCATATCTTTCTTTGTAATCAGTTTTCTTATTCATTACCCTCTTTATAAGTAAATTACATCTTCCCTTGTAATATTTTTTTTCCTAGTATCAACATCCTGACATTGCTCCTTAAAATGCTTTTTTTTTCCCAGCAAGGCTGAAAAGTCTTGTTCTTTCTTTACAGTGAGGCTTTTTTGACATGTATACGTATGCCCAGTCAACAAGTCCTATGTAATCCACTAACCCATATAAGTCATTTTTCATAAGCTTCATACTTGTAAAACTTGTCATTTAACCTTTAATTGTGCTCCTGCATGAAAATCCCCAGTATTCCACATCCATATGCATTCACTTCTAGTGTCTACACTTAAAATATTCTTCAGAGTTACAGATTAACTGTAAGAGTCACTTATGGCACTTCTTACAGAGTGTTCTTATATTGCTATTCAGGCTTCATTTACTCATATATCCAAATATGCTGCTAGCCTTTGCTGCCCAAATGCTGCTGTAACACTACCACAGGAGGTGATATTCAGGCAGTTGAGTCCAAACCTAAAGTTCTTACCACTGCTTTTCAATGTACAAGGTCATAGAAAGTAAGGGTTGGGCTTTTTTTTTAATTCCAGAGTTTATTGTGTTTCCTGTAGCAATATTACAGTGCAATTTTGTACCAATCATATTTATAATTTGCAATACTTAAGAGCTCAGTCTGTTTAGTTTTATCAGAAGGGGATCAGAGGTGTCATGCCTGTATGGTAGAAAACCCTTTACAGAATTGGAAATACTGAGTATTTAACCACCTTTTGTCTTGCAGATGGGTATAAAAATGAACTTGGAGCCAAAGCCTAGGTTGCCTAGATTGGTGCATGTGAGATTTCATTGCTGGAGGCATTTCTAAAAGGGCAGTGATCTGAGACTGGTCTGACCAGAGCCCTTGGGCACTGCTGAAGTCCTTGAATTTTCCCTCAAGTTTTGACAGCACCAGATAGTGAGCCAAAGCTACCATCAGTTGCTTTTTAGCTTCCACCTTCTGTCAGAGAGGGCTCTCCTAGAGATAGCTCACAAACAGGTCTACTCAAATTCTGTGAAGAGCTGCCTTGTGCATGTCTCAAATATTTTATGAGATTATAAGATTTAGCTGTTTGATAGGGGTTGGACTCCGGGTTCCTGGGACTCTATTTTAAGGGCAACATGTAAATAAGAAAGATTCCTGCTTGTATTCCTGTTTTAAATAAGATGTGTATTCTCTGAATGAGGCTCTTGCAGAATCTCTGTTCTGATTATGGAAACTGGAAATAAATCAATATACGAAAGAAGCGTTTTATCTGATACAAAGCGAACTGAGTTGAGAGTGGGGGAAGAGAGGTTTCGCTGACATCTGCCTAGATTTACAGTATTGGGCTGTCCATTAATCTGCATGCTTCCTTGACCGCTTCCGTAAGTATAAAGTATAAACTGTAATCTGAAGGTCTGTAGGGAGTTACTATGCTTTTCTTGCTTTGAATTGCAAACTTGAGTGAAGGATTTGAGGTAATTTATCATGTCCATTCTTTGGAGTTTTTTTGTAATGATTTTGTTTCCCAGTTTGTCAGGACATTGTCTCTAGACAAGTGAGATGCTCCCTGTTTGGAATTTGAAACAATTCCAGAGTTTCTTAAATAGCCTTTCATTTCTAAGTCACTGCTTCAGATCTGCCCAGTCCCAAATGGGATGTCATTTAAATGAGCAGGTCAGTTTCAATTGATAGTTTAATGGATATCTATTCATTTTGCCAGCATTAACATCCTTTTAAGATAGATTGGCATCATTCTTTTTTACCATGATAACAGTGACTTCAAAGATCAAATGAACAGAGGACTTTGAATTTTCTTTTGCCTATGCTTGTGTCCCAGTATTAATAGCTATGCATATTTATGGAAGGAGCAACACAGGAATCTCTTTACCTTAACTGTTCCAATGAATAAACTGTAAAAAAATTAGATCCCAACTGAATGTTTTTAAACAAACTGGACTGAATGTTTTAAACAAAAAGATCAAGATCCTTTGGAAATGGTTTTGAGTTTTTAACACCATATTGGGGGTACAGAATTGTCCAATTTTTAAAAGTGATTATTTTCCTCTCTCATCTACAAGCTGCACCTGTGGGAACTGGGAAGTGTTGCCAGTGAAATATGCTGATTTTGGTTACATAGAAGGAGTTGGAACAAGGAGCAATAGATTGTCTTTTGGCAGTTTTGGCAAACTGTTGATAATGTCAAAAATTTCAGATGTCTAAAAGTTATTATTAGCTGGTTTGATTTCTGGAGGGGGCCATGAGCTGTGGCTTTTGTCCTGCACTCAAGCAATGTAAGGGCTATGTGGGGAAGGTGGCATTTCATCCTCCTCACCACATTGATAGCCTGCATGACTCTACACCCTGCGTTTCATGTGCTTACATATGTATTCAGACATTTAAACAAGAACCTTCTTTAACACTGCTACCCACCCCCCAAGTAACAAAGCAAACAAACCAGAAAATTTGTGCTCTGATGACAAGGCTGCAATTTGAGTGACCCTTGTTGCTGTAATCAGTGCCCTTCTGCATGTGCAGTACAGTGCAGTCAGGCACTTGAATGATTGTTGTTGGGTTTGGGGGTTGTGTGTCTCAGCCTGTCCACCTGCCCCCTTTCACACAAGGTTCCTGCCTTAGTGTAGGACACTTGAGACTCTCTGATTGTACAGTGGTTGGCTTGGATTTTCTTTCTCCCCCTCTCTTAGGCTGACTTCAAGCTTTATTTACTGCACAGCATCCAGACTCCACTCTGAAGAGGAAAGAAGTAATTTCCTTGTTAGTGTCTTCAGGGTACCTCCTGCTATGACAGCTTAGAATGTTAATGAATTTATGTGCTGAGCATTTGGATGTTATTGTCACCCTTATTGCATAAGTGAGAAGTTTGAGACTGAAGCAAAACCCAGGAGTTACCTCTGAATTTGAGGAGCCTAAGATGAGATATGTGGACATTGGCAATTTGCAGGGACTTCCTTTGTACCCTTTTGTAGGTTTAAATCACATTTCCTACAAACTTCCTTAGCAGCTATGAGTGCTCAGAGCTTCTGCACATCCAGCTGCAATTACTAGTGAGGTGAGGAGTGCTGTCCTTACTGCTGAAGTCTTTCTCTGGCTTCTCAGCTAAGAGAGAGATGGCAGCAGGCAGGCATCTCTCCATGACTGATGGTCAGTTGCTTTCATCATGACAACTTTGCCCTGACAGCCTCCTGCTTTGTCCATTCTGTCATTGGGTCTGACTCATTTGCTGCTGATCTCCTTCAGTGCTTGCCCCTTGCCTCTCTGGAGAAGTGCATTCTGTGCTCTGTATAGAGTCTCAAAAATAAGCTCTGTAATGATTTGATTTAGCATTATTGTAAAGTGTATGGACCAAGGGACAACTTAGGATGGCAGGTAAAAGGGATTTTCTTCCCTTTTGAGTATTTTTATCTGTAACCAGATAGATGTATATCTGTGTGTATATATATTATTTATTTTTGAGATGGGACTTTTTGGTATGTATTCACTTTGTATTGGAGTTTCCTTATAAAGGTATTTTAATTCCCCAATTATATTTTGTCTCTGGAAATACTATGATTCCTGGACTTCAGAGGAATTGAAAGAACAGCCCCAAATGCTTAGTGTCGTAGAGAATCTGCTGTGAAATAACTTGTCTACTACATGTCATGAAAGAGCAATAGGTACGTGAAAACTTGCTATGGAATAGTCAGACTTCATGTGCTTTTACTGGAACATCATAGGATGACATGAATTTTCACTCATGTCTTGCAGTGATATTTCAAGTATTGTCCTCACGATTCTTTTCTCTAAACTACAATGTAATGATTGTCTAGTGAAGTAATCCTGACTGTTGTTTAACAAATGATAGGCTGCCTGCTAATGCCCAATTCAGCAAAGTTTTAAAATATCAGAAGTCTTAGTGTATATTTTGGGAAGAATGCCTGTGGAACAGAGATCCTCTTTGGAACCCGAATCAATCATCTGACTGAGCTGCATTGGAAAAAAAGGAGAAGGGTATGAAGAGAAAGTGGTACTAACTATTGTCTTTTATTATCCTATTTTTTGTTCTGTTCTCTCCATGGATTCTTGGTTTACATCTTGTAGAGAAATTAGTGCATCTTTAAAAAAAACAAAAAGACAAACTCAACCAGCCTCTCTCTACAAGCTTTTTTAGTGTTTGTTTGTTAGATGTGGGTTGGAAGGCTGTTTGCAGTTGAATACCCATTTTCTGATGAAAACAGATTCCATTAACCTGAAAGATGAAAATCAGAATGTTTGAATTTCCATTAATACAATTTTGGGACTGGACAGATAGCTGCAATTGTGATTTTCTTACCCTCGCAGTAAAGTACTGCAGTCCACATCATTCCTTACACATTACACCTCACACCTGTGCTAAGTGGGCATTTTCTGAGCAAAGTGCATTGTTTGCTCAACAGAAGCATAAAAGATGACACGTGGTATGTTGCTGTACACATCTTCTCTCTGCTCTTTGCTGTGGATAAAGTGATGATGATGCACTACCATACGACTCAGAAACAACTTTGCTGAAAACCACACATTTATTTCAGGTAAGTTACATCCCACCTGTATGTACACTTAAATGTAACTGTGTATTTGTTCCTGGGAAGAACCCAAATGCTTGTCACAAAACTAGCAGCTGGAAGCATCAGAACTGGTATATTCAGCATGTGTCTACTCTCTGTCATTCTGCAAGTACCTCAAGTGTTTAGGATATGGATGAGTACAACTTCTACTGCTTGTCACTGAACTACTGCTGGTAATTGAAAATTGGAATACAGTGTTCCCTGGAGAGTTTGTCATGGAGCTCAAGAGGTTAATATGTAGTTATGTGATGATACTATAATTTTATATGCATCTGCAGATACTGTTAATAGACATTAAAGTGGGCATTTACATCCTTATTATGGGTCAGTACTTGATGTCATAATAAAAAAGTCACATCAGAAAAGTACAGGATAAAAATCTGATTATGCACATTTTGGAATGTAAATGGCTTTAAAATTCAAATTGTCACCTGGTGGGAGGATCAGGAAGGAGTCAGGACAAGGGCAAAGGGGCAAAGCTGTGAGACACAAGGGGCAAGATAAACGAGGAAGAAGAGACAGGCAGGAGTAGGCCTTTGCTTGGGTAGTTTATATCCATATGAATATACCCCATTACTTAAGCCCTTCATGTCATCTCATTAAACATAAGCTTGAATGAAAGGTGGACTTCATAATGGGGTGTGAAGGTCAGTAAACTCCAGATCTTCTGTCTTTCCATAGAGTTCAAATCTGCTCAGTGTTGTGAAGGCTAAAACATCCTGTATGTTCATGCAGGGTGTTTATTTGGAAAGCAGCATCAAATCTAATGAAAGTTTCAAGGCAAGACACAGCTGAAACTCTCATGAGGCTGCAGTAAGTAAATATACAAGGAATTCTGCAACTACTGACCCCATAGCCTGAGGAGGGGAGGGTACTGAGGAGAAAGACTTTGAGTTCTGACGGGCTGTGTAGCTTAAAATCAGTGGAGAAGTACCATGAGGACTAGAGCAGCATGTATGATGCATCTGCAGCTGGATACATCAGGACATGGTGAGTCCAGGTGCAGATGCACTCAAAAGGGTTTCCAACATCACCTTGAGTATCTGTGGGAGCTGAAACCATGTAGCATGTGGAAATTGGAATGGTGTTGACTTTTCTATCTCTGCATTACTTTTTCATCCAAATACATCCTAAAGCACTCTAAAAAGTCTTTGCAGTTGACTGAAGTTTTAGGGATGTTTGCTTTGTTGGAAAGAAGGTGCAAGGCCATCAAGTGAGGTAAACAGTTCATGACTGCTGGAAGGAAAAGCCTTGTCCTTCTGTCTCCACTTCATTGTTTCTTCATGCTTGGCTGTAAGCTCCTGCTACTTACCTTTCACTCCTTTGACTCCTCTGAGTCACATCAACCACTTTAACTGCAAAGAATGACTTGATTTCTGCTGGTTTAGTCAGTTGATTTGGCTCAATTGATGTGTACAAGGAGTGTTGGAGGCAGCCCAAGGCATGATGGCAGGACTGGGACTGGGGAGTTGGGTGGGCTGGAGAAAGTCTTGGGAATAATGGTTTGAATGAGGGAAAATCTTGGCAGCCACCAGGATTTTAACTTTGGCTCAGTTGTTTACAGATCCGTGCCCACCTCCACATGGTCTCCAGGGATTCAGCAGCTCATAGGAAATCCACACAGAGCAAGGCTGCAAGAGGGGCTTTGAGGGGGTCTTAAAGTCACATAGCCAAGAACTGTGTGCCCCTCTTCTCCCAGGTGTTCCTTAAGGGTTTTGACACTATCTTTAGCTGAGGTGAGAAAGGGACATTTCCTGTGACATAACTGCGTATGCTTCTTAAATAGGGATTATGTCTGAAAGGGACTTGCCTGCTCTAGAGAACCCAAAAAGTCATTTACATGGGTGTCTTCTCTTCCAGGGTCTGATTTGTTTATCTGTGAAGCACAATGAATGATAAGGCAAAATAATTGAAAATACTTAGTCTCTCCACATCATCTTGCATGTGACGAGAACCAGCTTTTCTGGTAAATGAGAATGATATTAAAAAAGGCATCTGTCTTTAGCACCAGATTTCAGTGAAAGTGCTGAAATGTTGAGGCCCACCAACAGCCTGCTCCGCAGGTTTTTGGGATCTGATATAAGGCAATTTTCTCAGGAAAAGGAGTCACAGAGAGAAGTTAAAATTTTGCAAGGATTATAGGGCAAATCTGTAGCAGACATGAAAGGCTTTTGAAATTGCATCACTAGAGGCCTTATATTTATGTGTCCTTACACTAATGAGGTGCAAATAGAACTCCAAGATCCACTCCATTCAGTGGATCAGTCAGACACCAAGCAGGCTGATGGCCATCAATCGGCTACTGAGTCATTTAGCGATTAATGGATCCTAGTTTGTGAATGGACGTGTCCCTTGGCTCAGATGGCTTTTGGCTGCTGAGAGAACAGGAATGGAGAAGTCCATCCCCCTGTTTGCAATTAGTGTTTGTTATTAAATGCTGACAGTGTGTTCTCTCCTCTCGTGTATCTCATCTTTGTTTATGCACTGGATGTTGGCACAGGCTTCTATGCTGTAATGTCTTGAATTAGCTGCTGTTGAAAGGAGTCCAAGGAGCAGTGTGCTCTGAGGAGGACAGGAGGGTGGAAGACTGGCTTGGCACCAAAAGAGCAGCAGCAATTCTGAGGGAAAGATGAAAATGGGTTTAGTTAAGTGGGAGGCTGGCAAGGAGCAAGCAACAATGAGTCCATGCACATCTCTGCTCTCATATGTGATGCCAAACACTTTGATGGGAATAAGGAGCTAGATAGGAAGTGTAACTGATGGCAGGAAGGTGAGTTAGCCTTGGAAATGGTTTGGTAGAAGGTGATTTTAGCAGACATGGTATCTTCAGGTAGATAGATGGTGCTTGACTTAGGAAGCATGGGACCTAAGAGGAGGAGTCTGCAATTACTGGAGATCACCATAGGGGTAGAAATACATAGAGAAGCGATAACAGAACTCAAGCTGTCTGTGGAGGATGAGGAAGAGATTAAAAGCAGAGAGAAGAATGGATTAAAAAAATACTGTAATCTCTGGACCCCCAGCTGATATGAAGGGCAGACTGTTACTAGGTGTGTAGGACAAGAGAGTGGCATCAGCCCTCCAATTGGGAGAGCAGACTTATTCCAATCTGTGGGGTTTACCCAGCACCTAGGAGGTTTAAGATGCAACATCTGGGGTAAATACTAAGGCAGGTGCAATGGCTGCAGCTCTCTGCCTCTCTCTGTGATGCTGCAGCAGTGCATGGCACAACAAGCAGTCTGAGTTGGCCATTTTGTAGGTCAGGTCTTGCATCTGTTTGTGTGATGAGAGAAAATGTGCCAGGACCAACAAGGAACAGGTATAGTTTGATTATTAGAGGCCAGGACTTTGAACTCTTGTCTCCTGCAGCCCATCTGCTCGGAATGGCTAAAATGGTTGTTTTAAGATGAGAAGTAAACTCAAAGGAAGTTGATTTTTCTTTCTCTAGGAGCTAGATACCATCTTTGCCACTCCTCTCCTGCTTTCTTCAGTAAGGGGATGAAATGTTAAAAAGAAATAAACAATTAATCTTCTTGTAGTGCTACTTGAGTATAACGCTCGTGTTTCTTCATGCAGTGGGAGTAGACAGGGAAGGGTAGCATGAGGCCAGGTTTGCCTCCATTGGATGCATTCACTCACTGTGTCAACCTGTGGCCTGACTGGTCACAGACTTGTTTGGTCCATCTGAGTCACATTCCTATAATACGAGTAGCTTTGGCAGTTGCACCAACTAGAGCCTTGATGCTCACTGGTCACCCAGAATGGGACAAACAGCATTATCAGGTACTGTTTATTGATCACCAGGTGATCTGTGTGTAACTGCCCCTCTGTGTTTTGCTCTAGTCTCTGCAAACTTTTCTCCAGAGTATCTCTGACAGCGCAACCAACTGCTTCTAGTTACCTCACATATTTTGGATGCATAGCTCTGTTAATCCAGAGCTCATTTGTTGGAGCAAATTGAGAGCCACATCACCAGAAGGATACCTTGCTCCAGTCAGTACTCATCTAACCCAGTCGGAGTGAGCATCTTTATCTTTTCCCATCTCTTACATAGTCACTCCTGGTCTTCTCGTCCCTCTGATGCAGCTCTGCTTCTCCCCCATAGCCCACATTCTGGTGTGGCTCTTTAAAAGCAATCTCTGTCAATATTTGTCATTAATCTGTTTCCATTTTTATTTATAAAAGAAAGAGAGAGAGTGAGAACAGAACGGCAGCAGTAGCAGGGCAATTGCAGATGAATAATGAAAGGATTCATCACAGCCATACCAGGATATATATATTTTTTGCAGCCAAGCGAGACGGATTCCCATCACAGCTCGGGGACTCGTTCCACACAACCACTCATCTTTCATGCTGGGGGGAAGGGAAAGGTGGAGACAGTATCATTATGGATGTAACAGGGCTCTGAAGTGACTGGTCAAGGTTGCTGCTTGAGTTGCAAGGAATCTGCTTACAGGAATTTTCTTTCCAGCAGGTGTTATTACCTGGCAAAGTGGCCTTCTACAGCACTCTGCCACTTGTGAAAGGGAGGCTTAGGGTTTGCTAGTGGGGATGCTTGCTAAGCATTCGAGTCACCAAGGAAGGACACAATGTCCAAGTGAGGATTTCACAGGCGTGACAAACTTGTCTGGGACGGAATGAGGGACACACTGGGCAATGCAGGTGTCACTCTTTCTCACATTTTTGTCGCTTGAGCCCACTCTCAAACTCTCTGTCATATCAACAAACAACTCTTAGCTTGCATCTAACTTTACAAATCCATCTGTCCTGTTGAACACAAATATTTTGTTCTTCTTGTTCCCTTTTAGTAGGTTAGGTAGATGAAAATTTGTCAGGTGGGAGTGTTGAAGCATTCTGGGGTCTTGAAGGACTCCGTTAAGCCAGAAGGGAAAGAACTGCCATTTATAAAGGATGAAAAAACCCCAACAACAACCAACAAACCAACCAAACCCAAAAAACTACCCCACAAACAAACATGAACACAAACAACAAATGTCTGAAATACGTCTGATTGATTGGGGTGTGCACTGAAATCCAGAAAGGTCTCTGTTTTCTCCTATCTTCCAGGTCCAGGGTAGCAATGTCAGTGCTTCAATGCTGTTTGACCTTTGCCTGGGTGCACACAGATGTAATGGTTACATTCCTCTGCAACTGAAGAGATAGTCTGACTCTCCAGCTCTCTTGTGCTTGCAGTGAGGCCACCCAGGCAACACAATTGCCATCTGAGGCAGAGATGAGCCGTGCTGAGTAATTCTCAGATGTAGAAGTGTGGTTACTGTCTGCTCCTGAAGCTTGGAGGGTCTGGGATTAAGGAAAGAGCATAATATGTGGCTATATTTTTCCATCACGGAAAGCATAAAGCAGGTTGATTTAAAGGACAGGATGGCCTTATTTTCAGGTGCTGCAATGAGCTGCATTAGTAGAACTGGTTATCAGTTCTACTTCCAGAGACTGCATCAGCCCATAAAAAAACACAAAAGACCTTGTCCCAGGGGACTGTATATTTGTCAGGTCTCTTGGCATCCTGGCATACTTTATGCATCTCTGGCAAGGCATTAACATCAGGGTATTCCTGTATCAGATACTTCTTCCTCTCAATTAAAACTACTGGAGGCAATCCCTGTTGGATGGGAGGGTCCAGTACAATGCTACAGCTGAAGTGATCCTTGAAAGAGTAAGACAAGCAAATATGTTGCTTTGTTGGGCTCTTAGGACTGTCACCTTGGCAGGGAGAAAAACAGCTGTGACTCTTTGTATTCCAGACCCTGCTAGTTCTCAATTTTTTTGCCAGCAGTAGAGGGATCAGGGAAATTCATGTTTCTCAAGCAACCCCTCCATTTCCCTTTTGTACCCAGGGAATGCAATGCAGGCTTAGAATCTTAGACTCAGTCTATGTTTTTTACCATTCCTGCTCTAACATGTATCTCCCTTTAGGAAACCATTTGGTCCATTTCCCCATATTCTGGCACAGGTTTATGACATGTCATTCAGTTTGGCTACATGATCCAGCTCTATTTACACATCCTACTCAGTCTCCATTCCCATCCATAAGGACTCTCAACACTGAGAAGGATTTTCTGTTGAATACGGAAATTCTCAGGATATACAAAAGGAGGAAGCTTCTACATGGGGTGCTTGCTTATTAAAAAA
>VXAC01008756.1:464856-486260 GCA_013399225.1 Rhipidura dahli | reverse complement strand
GGAAAAGAGAGTGCCTCAGCCATGATAAGTCTCATACAGGTGCAGATGATTCTTATATAGCCTGTGATTAGTGGCTTCTTACTTTAGTCCTGAAGGAGCCTTTTTTTTTTTTTTTATCCCCATAGGATCAGGTCCCTGAAAGTGGTTAAGAAACTGTTATTGCTAATGCTCACCTCCTGACCTTGGCTGGATATAGCCAAGTGTTTGAACATTAAGGGAAAACAAAAAACCCTATCAGCTTACTTGTGTTTACAAAACTGAGTTTCATGGGCAGCTGAGAATCTTGAGTAGTTCTGAAAATGCTGTGCTCCTTCTGTTTTTCTAGGTAGCATTAGGGATTATTAATGGAAAGCTTACTTTGTCACAGCCTGGAAGATTGCCTTGCTTCTAACTGGTGCTTTCCAGGTAGACATAAACTTGATGTATAATAAATATGTATAATAAATATGTAGTAATGTGATTGTGGGGGAGAAGGCTCTCTTCTGGCTCCTACCAGTGGATGGTTTATGAGATCTCATCCCCTGGTCACCTTTGTCCTGGTGATACTCTGACTGAATTCTTTCATTTCAAGTTTTTAGTGGCTCCATGCAGTGTCTAACTTAGGGCATTCATTGTTTGGTCTCCATGTCTATTCTTTCTAGGCCCCTTCTCTTCCTCCAAACACTCCCAATCAAACTAGTAGCTTGTGACTGCATTCTGTTGAAGGCCCCGGGCTCTAGGGCTTCTTGCTGTGTACCCTTTCATACAGGCAGTAGCACCATGGCACAAGGTGATGGCCAATTCTCTATCACAGGGTATCACTGAGATATTTTGCATTTAAGTAATAAAGGTAGATTTCCTTTAGCCTTGAACAATCTGTAAAATATTGCATGTAAGAAAATCATTGCTCTTGCCAAAGGCTTGTGATGCAGCAGCATACAGTTTTTTACTGGAGATGTCTCCTCCCAAACATGTAGGCTCTTCTCAGTTGGAAATATTTAACACCCTATTAGCTTCTGATGTATGCTTTAATATATTGGTGATCTCGATATTCCCTGAGAGGCTTCAAATTATGAGGATATAACCAGCTGCAGGTTTGCATAACCTACTTTGAAATGCTTCACTCCATCTGATCCAAACTTAGGCTATTTTAGTGTGAGTGTGCTGAAAAATCTACACAGTACCAAGTCAGTGGTGGATGAAGAGCTCTAAACTCCCCCAACAAAGGTTGTATGAAGAAAAGTGACTAGGTGGTCTTCTGGAAAAATAGTACTTCAAAGAATCTGAGGACCAAGGTGCCCTGAGCTACTGCTGTAGTCTGTGGGATCATTGTAAACTCAGTCTTCCCTCACTTTCTACTATAGTCCCTAGAAGGTTTTGGTCAATATTGAAGCCCATCTGACACTGAGGCTTTACAGACTTTGAATGGGAGCGTTTACTGTTCAGAGCACATACTGTCCAAGCAGAGAAGGACGTGGGTGTAGGCCACAAGTAGTAAAGATGAAGAAGGGCAGAATGATGCATGATCTGTTATGACATCAGTGTGGAATAATATGGCAAAAAAAGAGATACTGCTGAACTGTTGATTGCCGAAATAATTGTCCTTAACTTTCAAGACCTCAGCCAGGGCATCTCAGGATGCTAGCTAAAGCTCACTGAAAGTCATCAGGGAATATACATGCATGAAGGTATGTGTAAGCAAGAAGAACCAAGATAAGAGGTAGATGTGTTTTGAATAGAGATCTAGCTGGAGAACAGAGCTCACATTTTGCAGATGTTAACAGAGAAATATGATTTGGATTGAAAGCTGAGCAATTTTTAAATTCCTTGTATCTTAACCTATTGTCCACTTTCTTGGGTTTTTCATTTTGAAAGCTAGACTACCCTGCTGACTGGGTGCATGCATTTAGTTCTGTGTATGCCCTACCCAAGCACTGGGAGCCAGCTAGAGAATGGTTTTTGCCTGTGCCCAGACTTCCTCCCTTGTGTTCTTTCTTTCTGGTGAGGGAGGCACAAGAGGAGACCCAGGCTCAGTATAGATGCACTTCAGATTTGAGGCCTGAGTTGGGGACATGCTTTGCTGGTGACAGTGGCATGGTGATGGGTGGTGTTCTGCTTTCTGCAGTCTCCATTATTTGTGTTTCAAAACTGCTTTCAGTGAAGAGGTCCCTCTTTCTAAGAGCAATGTTAGAGGCCAAGCTGTAACCTGTGGCAATAGTATGTTCTGGGCCAATGCTGTTGAGTGGCAGCAGTTCAGCAGAGTCTTCCCTGAACAGGTCAGTTGCCCCAGTTGTTGCTTACCCAGGGTTGCTCTCAGGTGACTCCTTCCCATATCTGATGGCACGAATGCAAAGTGGATCTCTCCTTGCTGATTCCTGCAGCAGTGAGAAGAATTGAGGAGTTGTAATGATTTCAGCCGGTTTCTGCTCTACATTTGTGGTTAAGCACCTAAAGGCAGTGCTGGCATCAGGTGCATGGAGCTGTTGAATATTACTTTGCCTGGGTCTCAAAAGTTGTAAAACAACAAAAAGGGCTGGTTCAACTGTTGTCTGCAACAGCTAAAGTGGCTGGTGTGCTCAGCTTAGCCAGTGCAGAGTCTTTGGGTTCTATCTGAGGAAGCATTTGAACTCAAGAAGACTTACAAGGACTGAAAGTCTGGCAAATGGGCCAGGCCCTCCACTGTTTTGTTTTGTTCAAGAACAGATGTCCCAGATGCAGAGATAGATTTTTCAAACAAGATACCAAGAAAACACAGACAACTTTTCTAATACTTTTAAAGTGAATACATAACATCAAAGCAATATTAGCACCTTAATTCACAAAGTGAAAGAGAGATCAGAAGCTATTTGCCCCCAATTGCTATTAATGGAAGTTACCCTCCTTCATTACCCCTTTCCTCTTGCAAATCACTGGAGTAAAGATGATTCAGTGGTGGGGTTCTGGATGTCTCATCAAAAGCCAAGTCATGACTGGGACAGTGAAACAGGATCATCCTAGCACAAGATGAAGATCTACTTAAGAGTGTCTGATCTGTGTCCCTTTTGAGGGTAGATAGTTTCACCCTTTTTATTTGGAATTTGTCAGAGGTGCTGAATTTCCACTGAAATTGCAGGGAACACGTGTCTTCTTCAGGCTCAATTGAGTCTTATCAAATAGTCCAGCTCTCCTAAAAAAGGCTGCTGTCTTGCTGATCTGTGCCCAGAACCAGGGGCTGCAAGAAGCATGTGTAAACAAGGTGTCCCAATGTGTTATCTGTCAGTCCCTGAATTTCTGTGTTTGCCTCAGGAGAGTGGTGAGGAGAAGCTGGGCTGCTTAGTTTGACCTTGCTTTTTCATTTTTTCCCTGTTTTTTGTTTTGTTTTGGTGTGTGTGGCTGTGGTTTTTGTTTGTTTTCCTCTTTGCACGTGCCTCTAATTGATCTTGAAAAGAAGGGACAGTTAAAGAAGATGTTAAGGTGAAATTAAGCCATAACTGTGACTGGAGACTTTTATTAAGTGTGGCAAAGTTCCCTGGGCTGTGTATAAATTGTTTATTGATTTTGGTATGGCTGGGTGCTCTGGAGTAATCGCCTGCAGAACCACTAGAGAACAAGCAGAGAGGAGAGGGCTTTGCCAGGTCTCTGCTGCTTCCTGCCCCTGTCTGCTCTTCCTCCTGCCTGTGCTGGTGGTCTCTTCTTTAACCCGTAACCAGCAGTCCCAGCTGGATGGCTCCAGTGGCCAGCTCCTGCAGCCCAGAGTGGGGCTCTGCCCTGCTGTTCCAGAAATGGTCAGTGAAAGAATATAGTAAGAGAAGAGGTGGCTTTGGAGCATGTATCATACAAGGAATGGTATTGCTGAGACTTAAACTGCCCTGTGGCTCTTCCACCTGTTGGTTGTTACAGACAGAAACCTGTCTGTGACAGTCAGCAAGTTTAGTCATCTCTGAGCCTGACCATGGGGCAGGTAAGTTTTGTGACAGGGCAGAGACGAACTTGTTCCTGTTTCTCAATAGTGTCTGTGCTGTGAAGTTTTGCCTCAGTATCCCCTGCTTGCTCTCACATGCCCTTCTGCTCTGCCAAAACTGCAGGATGCTGTGTGCAGTGAGCCAGTCTGCCTCCCCTGTGCCTGTCTGTAAGCCCAAGAAAACTTCTGCCCTTCCTGGTTTTTCCTATGCTTTTTGTTACAACATTAGGGTGGTTTTACGGCTCTATTTCAGTAAACTACTTTATACAGAGATTTTTCTCAACCCATCTGGGGAAGTGTCCTGGCAGAACTGGGTTTCTGTTTTGTTTACTTTCCATGGAGATGTTGCACATTTTCTATGTTACTTTTGCACAAAGGCAATGAATTCCTGAATTGTTTCTTATCCGGAGTGCTGTGACTAATGTATACTCCTAAAATATACTGTCCCTTCAGCTCCAAGGAAGATATAGAAAGGGAAGCAATATTTTATTGACATTTGATTGGGAAAGTGAGTGAATTTTCTGACACGTTGCACAGTTCATGACACCCCCTCTTCTTCTACAGGTGCTGGTAGTCAGTGGGAGGGTTTATTCTCTGTCGTTCAGAGTCCATATTTCTATTGCATGGTAGCATAGATTGGTTTAATTTCCTTTCTTCTAGAGAGGACATCCAAGGCCTATAGTAATGTGGCCATTAGGTGAAAAATACTCAGATGTAAATCTCGGTGTGGAAAGAAAAGGAGGACTTGTCCACTTTGTCCTGAAAGTCTGCTGAACTTTAGTAGAAGTGTCAGAAATTCTGGTTTTAGAAGATGCAGTAACAAACCATGTCCCTTACTTATCTCATCTGTATATGGAAGTGGGAATATGAAGCCAAAGTAAAGGTAAAATCCTCTTTTGCATCACTGGGCAAAATTTTCAGGAGATCATGTAGATTCTATAAAGAAATGTTTTTTGTTTTGCATGCACATAATGTTTCTTTATTGAAAAAGAAGGGTGAATGTGCATTAGCTTAAAATTTCATTTCCTGGAGGGCATAATGTTAATGGAAGGCAAAATATCTCTAAAGTGTTCGCAATTTAACTCCAAGGTTTTGAAATGGGATAAAATAATCTAAATAAAAATTTGCATCTACCTAGAGAGTTCTCTGACAAAAATGGCATGTGAACATTAATGCTAGGAACAGCAATAACTGCTTCAGCTCTGGTCTTTTTGATTTTTTTTTTTTTTAATCCCTGTAATAAAGGTCAAAATTTTAACTTACTGTGGAATAAGGACTGTGAATTATGCTGATGTTGGTCAGTGTACTTTGGCTAGGAGATGGGAATGCTGTAACAGCATCTGCATTAATCTGCACTGGTACTTCAAAGCATTTACTGTGTATGTATATCACGTAAACTTTTGTAATGCTTAGTTGCTTGAATGAACTAAGATGACTGATTTATTCTCTGTCACAGAAAAAAAAAAAAATTCTCCTGGTTAAAGCTGCAAAACTTTTTGCCATGGCTTGAGTTCCCTGACTACAAGGTCTTGCTCACAACTGCTGTAGATTTCTGATTCTGTTGCTTGTCTTGGAGATTTTTGAGCCCCCACCCTTGGGAAGAGCAGCCTGGCTTTAAATTCCTCAGTCCTGCACCTCAGACTGAAGGAGTTATTTTTAACCTGTCTTGACCTCTGCCTGAGCAAGAATAAAATAGGGATTGGGCAGAATATGACACAAATCAATAGGTTATCCCAACAGATATGATCTTTGGCACCGTTTTGCCTTGGACACTTGCTGCAGTAACAAAGATAAATGGTGATTTGTTAACATTGTGATCTAGGTACTGGGTGGCTCAGTGGATCGTGTGGTGGCCTCTGACCTCTGGGTCTCCAAGCTCTGAACATCAAGATGAAATCTCATTCTGATAGTAGGAAGGGAAAAAATGTCCACAGGGGCTGGGTGATTTTGGTTCAGTGCTGATCACAGCACTCCAAAATCATTCCAACAAGGATTGAATAGACAACACCTCCTGACAAAAGGGAATCTGGGGAAATAGGATGGAAACTGTTGCGACACAGAGCTAGTGATCAGTTACTGCAGGCTAAGACTTTCAGTTGCTTTTATGGAGTGATACTACAGCACCCAGAGCTACTTTGTCTCTTTGCCTACCTATCAAAGAGAACTTACATCACAGATAACTTGTGGTGGCTCCAAGTAAAAATGAAATTTGTTTTATGAAACAGCTTTCATTTCGTTTTCTGGGACAGTATCTGCATGTCCTTTGATTACTGAAATAGAGTGATGAGGGTCTTTTGGGGAGCTGAAGTATTGGAAACAGCAGATACAGGTGTGATCCAGTCATGTCTCTAGTAAACTTACGTGATCTGTTCTATATCTCTAGAGTCCTGTTGCAGGGCCTCTGCAGATAGCTGACTTTTAATATGTTCTCAGACATGCATGGTTTGTCTTGTTTCAGCAGTCCAAGATGGTGTATTCTCATCAAGTGAAAACAGATTCCTGCCACAGAAGTTCTTCCAGGTCATCTGCAAGGATTGGTAAGCAGTTTTTGAAGACAATTCCATGTTGTTACTTACCTCATGTAAGGAGGTGTAAGCCACTGTGAGTTTTCTTCCTTGGCTGGTGGGTAATTCCCCCTGCCATTAGGAGGCAGTATGGTAATATTTCATTCTGAACTGAATCCATCAACTTCAACTTTTTGGCTCTGTATCCCTTTACAGTTCTTTCTACAAGACTGGCACTGTGCTCTCAGGTGCTTTACAATGGTAAACACATTCTCTCAGTCTTGACTAGTCAAGGGGACAAAAAACTTGCACATATATGGGACAAGGGCTTTAGCAACTGCCTCGTTGAGTTATGCAAGATGTTTACACAGTGCTTTTAATCTTTTCCATGTTGTAGATCCTAGGGGTACATGAGAATTCATGCTGTGCTTGGGACACCCAGATTTGTCTCTGTGATTGTCCCCTGTAGCATCCAACATTATATTTTGCACTGAGCTGTGCATTGCTAGCTTATAGAGAATGATGTGAGTCTTGCCATCAAGAGCAGCCTCTTTTCCTTGTTTTAGCTCATCCCATCCATCTGTATGTTGTACCAATACCAACGAGTTGGAATTGCAACAGGTCAGTACAGACTTGCATTAACATCTGTGTGCAACATCATCTTACCATTGACAATTGCTCTTGAATCTCAAATAGGAAGCCTGTTTTTAATCCATGGGTTGCTCACAGCACACATTCATTACTTGAGATGTCACAGAAGGAAGTTTGAACCAAAGAATCTTGTCCTACATGTTCCTCTCCTCTTGAGGTTCCTGAAAACTCTGCCCAGTGTCTTCCTTGCCCCAGACCAAGGCACATTTTTTCATCCTGCCCAGGTGCCTGTTCTGTGTCACATTGCCCCGGGTTCATCACCTGTTTCTGCAGAGACAGGGGCTGCAGCCTGGCCATAACCAGAAACCTCCTGCTCTACCCCTTTCCTTCCATGGGAACGTAGATTGCCCTGCCATTCTTGCATGTCAGTCCTTGGACTGAAGGCTGTGTTCCTCTTTACTGCAGCCCAGCCCAGAGCTTGCTGTGGCTCCAGGATGTGCAGAGCAAAGTGCACTGGGCAGACTGAGTGAAAGCAGCACATCCAGCTTGCTTTCCCCCTGCAGCCAGCATGCCACTGTCATCAGACTGCCACTGCTGCCTGCCTGTGTACAGAGGACGTTTGGGGCTGAGCTTGGTGCATGTACTGAACAGGGGCAGTAGGGTGTTTTCTGGGCCAGGGATACATTAGGACCTGCCCAATGCATGTGAAGTGACACCTAAACTGGCCATGGCTGTAGCCTTGCTGTAGATGCCCGGGTATGCTGCATTAGCCCAGCTGTCTTTACCTACCAGGCCTACATTCATATTTTTTTTAAAAAAGTGTGAAAAAAAAAAACCCAACAAAAAAAGAACTGGAGAGAGAGGCTAGCAGCCTAGCAAGACCTACTTTTGACTATATTTTTAGCCTCTGATTTTATTTTTCCCAGTATAATTCTGGATTAACTGTTTCATTGTTTGTTCAGGTTAAGATAAAGTTCAACTGATCTAGAATTCACTGCCAACATCCCTCTTGTTCTTTTCAAACTACAGGATTTTCACTATCATTACTTCAGTCATGTTTCATGTTGGGTAGGTTTTTTTGTTTATAAAAAGGTGTTAAGTGACATCTGTGGTAAGTTCTTTGGAGTTCCAATTGAAAGTTTTTACTTTTGAAAGATATTTCCTCGTCTTGAATATAAAAAACAAAGGATCTCCTTCATCATAAGATATATGGCATAAGCCATCCTGTGTTCTTTGGGTTTTAGAGAGAATTAGTAGCTACAAATTTCTGCCATTTCTCCAACTAGCTAGGCCTAGACAAGGATATTCTTGCTACCACAATATCTAGTTTTATAGAGAGACAGCTCTATGTGTGTGTTACAAGGAAATAACATTTTTTTAAAGATGCAAAGATAAGAAATAAACTTCTCCAACTTCTTTGCGATGCAGTTCTGCCCAAGGCCAAGTTTACTTTGCTCCCATGGAAATATATTTGCATAATTGCTGGTACAAGTAGCCTTTTAGGGGTTTTCTTCTGAAGGATTTGTATTCTTATGGAAAAACATACTGGAGAAGTTGATACTTGTACAGCATGTTGCATTCAGAGCTCTGCTGTTGCTGGCTGAGTGGTCAGTGATACCTCTGATAAGGCATGAGCCATTCCCTCACTGGTACTAGAAAAAATGGCTGTAGTTTGGTGGATTTGGCAGTGGCCAGGGTCAGGTCTTCATCTTAGAGCAGCTGTTTTTCTCTCTGGTCGTGGCCCATCTGCTGAGAGGTGCCATGAGGAGAGCTGAGGTGCAGAGGCAGTAATTGCAGAGCTGGTGGGTCATGTTGCTCCTTCACCTGCTCCCACTCCATAAATACCTCTGCAACAAATTAATGTCTTCTGCAATCTGCTCATCGAATCATTGAATTACAAAATAATTCAGATTAGAAGGGATGTCAGGAGGTTTCTGATACAGTCCCTTGCTTCAGGCAGGGTCTGCACTGAATTCAGACTTGGTTGGTTGGGGCTTTATTGAGGTTAGATCAAGAAAGCCTACAAAAATGAAGGTTGTACAACCTGTCTGCACAGCTCATTTCAGCTTGGTAGACCTATTGCTGGAAAAGCTTTTTCTTCTATCCAGTTTGAACCTGTTTTGTTTCCCTTTGTATCTGTTGTGTACTGCCAGTACACAACCCACTGTACAGAGCCCATCTCGGTGTTCTTGGTAAGGTGCTTATTGAAAGCCTGCTGGTAGGTCCCTCTAAGGCCTTCTCCAGGCTAAACAAACCTGGGTCCCTGAGTCTCTCATCATAGAACAAATGCTCCAAACTGCTGATCATCTAGCTCACCCTCCATTCACTTGCACCAGTTAATCAATGTTTCTCTCGTAACAGGGCCTCAAATCTAGACAACATATTCTAGATAGAGTTTGACAAATGCCAGGTGAAGTGGAAGAACTGCGTCCCTTGAACCTGTGTGGCTGTGGTTCTGTGAATACCATGCAGGGCACTGCTGGCCATTTTTGCTGCCAGGGCACACTGATGGCTGATATTCAGTTTAAGACCTACCAGGCCCCCAGGTCCTCTTCAGCAGAGCTGCTACCCAGGCAGGCAGAGCCTAGTATGTGCTGTCACAGTGGATTATTTCTTCCAAGGTATAGGACTTTGCATTTGTCCTTGCTGAGTTTTGTAAGGTTCATGGTAGCCCTGCAGCCTCTCTAGGGCATTTTGGATGGCAGCCCTGCCTTAAGCATATCAACTGGTCTTCCCAGTTTGGTGCCAAGTACAAGCTTGATAAGAGTGTGCTTTGTTGCATCCTCTAGGTCATGGATACAGATGTTAAACAGCACAGGTCCCCTGCCTGTATCTTGTTACTGGCCTACAGGTGGTGTGTAAACATGGCCCTCTAAGCTTCATCATCCAACCTGTTTTTAACTCATCTGATAGCCCTCTCATAATGGTTTACTATCAGTCTTGAGGCATTCTGGGAAACTGTGTTGAATGTTTTGCTGAAGTCAAGGTAAATGCCTTCCATGCCTCTCCCCTTGTCCACAAGTGCTATTATTTTATCATAGAAGAGAATCAGGTTGGTCAGGCATGATTTATTCTTGGAATATCCACACTGACTGTTCCTAATCACCTTTTTCTCCTTTGTGTGCCCAAAATACATTCTAAGGGCACTAACTACATTATTTTCCCAAGGACACAGGTGAGGGTGGTTGGCCCTAGTTTACTGGATTCTTGGACCTCTTGAAAATGGATCAGAAGGAAGTTATAGGTCAGAGAAAAACCTGTAGTCTGTAAAGTCAGCTACTTTCAGCTGCTTTTCCCTCAGTCAGCTCACAGCCAGTTGCTGGTAGTGTGCATGGAGGAGGTAAGAGAGCTTTCTGTCTGCCTCAGGTTTGTTACCAAGGGACATGAGAAGCCAGGAAGGAAGGGCTAAATTGCAGGTTGGAGCACGTGGAGAGTCTTCTCATGAGTTGGACTTTAGGCAACAACTGATGAAGCTGAATGTTTGCTAATTGAGAAAACCTAATCACAGGCTCTGAGCAAGTACATTTATTTCATAGAAATTAAGATCTCTGAGGAATCCAGTTTAGGGGTTTTAAAGGCCTTTCCCTGCAACTGCATGCAGTGTCACTGCCTTTTACTGAGGGAGGTCTGCTTTCATGCTTGGGCATCTGCCTTCATGCTGGCTCTATCTCTCCCCTTCCTTGAGGAGGAAAATGGACCTCTGTTACAACCCCAGAAAATGTCATGCACATTGGAAAGACACATTTTCCTTGCTCTCTTCCTTGAGAGAAGTTCAGATAAAAATAAATGCATGGTTTTTTGCAAGCCCCAGAGTGAGACAGTACATTGGTGTTATTTCTCTCAGGGCAGCGTGTTAGTGTTCCACAGCTTAAATGCAGCAGTTGTAATCAAAGCTGCAAAGTTCCCCTGTATGTTGAGAGGCTTTCTGTGTTCACTTCCTTCTTGCAGAAATCTAGAGAGATAATTCCTCTGTTGGCAGGCCAGGAAGAATGTTGAGAGAGGAGAAGAGGTGGTTATTGGGAGCACCTCTTCAGCCTCCTTTGGCCTCAGGGCAAGAGAGCAGGTTTCAGCCCAGTATCAGGTGTTGCTTTGTTTTTGTCAGCACACCTGCAGTGGCCTCAGGTGAGAGAAGTAGCTCTGCTGAGAAGCTGTTCTATTACTAGCGCTTTCCCAGAGGGAAATAGAGATTTCCATGTGCTTCCAAATTGATGTATTTGCAGTGAGATGCTTTCCGGGGCAAAATGTGACCCTCAAATCCACATACATGCCCACTTGTCAAAATGCAAGTACCTTCAGCTACTTTTTTCAGATACCTTTATGCAAATCCTTGAATTCTTCAGCATGTACTTTTGTTCTCCCTACCCCAGCTTTTCATACCATCATAGAATATCCTGAGGGGATACTAGGTGGAAGGGACCTACAGGGATTATCAAAGTCCAGTTCCTGGTCCTGCACAGGACAGCCACAAGAATCACATCATGTACACAAGAGCATTGTTCAAACCCTTCTTGTATGCTGTCAGGCTTGGTGCTGTGGGCACTTCCCTGGAGAGCCTGTTCCAGTGCCCAACCACCCTCTGGGTGAAAAACCTCTGCCTAATACCCAACCTAAACATCCCCTGACTCAGCCTCATGCCATTTCCTCAGGTCCTGTCACTGGTTGCCAGACTGAAGAGATCAGTGCCTGCCCCTCACAAGGAAGCTGTGACTGCAATGAGGTCTCCCCTTGGTCTTCTCTTTTCCAGGCTGAACAGACCAAGTGACCTCAGCCACTCCTCATATGGCTTCTTCTCCAGACCTTTCACTATCCTTGAGGCCCTCCTTTGGATGGTCTTTAATGGCTTAATGTCTTTTTTATATTGTGGTACCCAAAACTGCCCCCAGCACTCGAGGTGAGGCCGCCCCAGTGCAGAGCAGAGCGGGACAATCCCCTCCCTTACCCGGCTGGCAATGCTGTGCCTGATGCCCCCCCAGGGCAAGGCTGGCCCTCCTGGCTGCCAGGGCACTGCTGGGTCATGGTCAACTTGCCAGTGACCAGGACCCCCAGGTCCCTTTCTGCAGCACTTTATTCCCTCCAGCACCTCATTCCCCAGTCTTTACTTACATCAAGGGTGGCCCCATCCCAGATGCAGAACCTGGCATTTCTCTTTCTTAAACTTAGTATGGCTGGTGATTGCCCATCTCCATAATTTTTCTGGGTTTCTTTGCAGGGCCTCTCTGCCTTCAAATGAGTCAACAGCTCCTTCCAGTCCTGTACCTTCAGCATCCCGAAGATGTCAAAGCGAACTGGACGAAGGATGGTCCGAGGACTGTGAAACCCCACTAGTGACCAGTCACCAGTCTGATGTCACCCCATTCACTGTAACATTTTATGCCCAACCCCTGAACCAGTTGCTCACCCATCTCATCACTTGTTTATCCAGCTGTGTGCTGGACATTTTGTCCAGAAGGATACTGTGAGAGACAGTTTCTAAAACTTCACTGAAATCCAAAAAGTTTACATGGAGTGGCATCCCTTGATAAACCAGGTGGGTTACCTTGTCATAAAAGGAAATCAGATTTAACAAGCAGGACTTTCCTCTCATGAAGCCACACGGGCTGTGACCAGTGACTGTGTTGCATTTCAGGTGTTTTTCAGCACCTTCCAGAATAATTGTCTCCATAATTTTACCAGTCACTGCTGTGAGACTGACAGACCTGTAGTTTCCCATGTCATCCCCTTTGCCTTACTTGAAAATTGCTACAGTGTTAGCCAGCTTCCAGTCAACAGGAAGATTCCCAAGAGCATTCGAAAATCATCGAGAGAGGCTTTGGGATGGCATCAAGCTGCTCTTCAAGTATTCTCAATGAATACTGTCAGGCCCTATAGACTTATAGGGATACAGCTGGAACAGCAAATCCCACACAAGTTCAAGGTCAGCGGGAAGTTAATTGTTCTCACAGTCATGGTTCTCCAGCTCAGGGCACTGTGTCTTCCTTAGGCTATCATCAGTGTTGAAGACAGAGGGAAAAAACCTTGAACACCTCTGCCTTGTCTCTCTCCCTGTTTGTGAAGTGACCATCCTCATCCTGTAATGGTCCAGTGATATTTTTGCTCTGCCTTTCATAATTAACATACTTTTTATTGTCACCCACAGTAAAAGGACATCCCCAAGAGAAAAGTGCTCGAGGGAGGATAGATAGGAGTCACTGATAGGGGTGGTGTAAGGACTTGGGTTCCCACAGTGGAGGTATCTCCTTGGAAAGTAAGGTGTAAAAGAAATAGGAATAATGGGGATCACCTGGGAGCAGGTAATGTCATCTATAAAGATAGCATGGAGAACAAGCTACATTGGGAAAGTGCTTTTGGCTTTGAGGTGTTGTTGCTTATTCACTCATGTTCTCCTTGACTAGTATTTCACAGGACTCTGATCACTGGTGAAGCATTTGATTCAACTATATGAAATCCCATTAGCACTATGGGGTTATTCTCCAGATAGGAGGAGGAATGGGGACTTAAAACTGATCATAGTATGATGGTGGTTGTAAAAGAACTATATAAACTTGAGATAGAAAGATCTGGTCTTTGCCATTGTGAAGCTGGTTGTTTAATAGCCTGAATGGTCAGTGATCACTGTTCAGGCTGGTATGATTAATCCATTTCATTAGATATACGGAAGAGGTGGTAAACGGACCATTAATTAAATGTACAAAGGATACTAAATTAGGAGCACTGTAACCAATGCCTGCAGTGTGGAGATGTTAAGGGATTTGAAATTAGAAGCAAAGTAAGAAAGAAGGGTCCCTACTGCCAGGACATGTGCAACTAAAACAAAACCACATTGAACGCAATATGTGGAGATGAGAAACTTAAAAAACCATGGTGCCAGAAGGAGATGCAGCCATGTCAGAGTATTCATTTGGTGTCTGGAAGCTGGTAATTTGCTGTCCATTGAAGGAAATCTGAGACTGTGCTCTGTGGAGAGAGAAATGAGGTTGCCTTATTATTTGAGGAAGCCAATGGAAAACCTCCCAGAGGCTTCCCAGAGGTTTGGTTATGCCCTGTAGACTGTATCTGAATGCTGATGAATGAGCCAGTGGGACAGTGGTCAGAAGCACTGTGTGCACCCAACTGAGTCAGTGTTCATGCTTTGCATCAGGGAACCTGTGTCCTTTGTAAAGGGCCCCACCTTTAGGATGTCCACAGGGCAAAGTACCTAATCACAGTGTCAGAAGAGATCTGAATGAGAGACAGGGGTAGGAGCAGAAGAATTTTGCTACAAGGCAGGAGCAGAATGACAAGGAAGAAAAGGAGTGAGATAAATGGCCAAATGCACTATAACCAACTTGCTTTGGCCTTCTCCAGTGCTTCCCTCCCAGCATGTCCAGAGAGCTGTGCAAGCATGGCCTCCTTCTCAACATGATACCCAGGGTAACCTTTGGTGGAGAAACAGAGGAGCAGGGAAGTAATGAGACCAGTACCAGGGAGCCACTAATGTCAGAGAGCCAGACTCAGGCCTGGGAGCCCTGGGCTTTTGTTGTGGCATTAGTGTATCATTTTCTGTGTTTTGTCCTTCAGCATTTGAGAGACAAAAGAGAACAGTAGAGCTCCTGGAGGTTAACTTTCACCCTTTATGTTGTTTGGGAATCAAACAACATTGTCAACCTAGACTGCTTTGAGCCATTGCTGCAGGATGCTCTCCCTTATGCCCCTGACTTTCCTGTTCAGCTGGGACTTGTGGTAAACATGCTCCTACATCTCCCCCCACTAATAGGTGGCAGCTCTGGTCAGTGAGGTTGGTGATGTGAGAGGACTCTGAAAAGCCACGCCTTGAAGAACAATTCTGCATGTCTCTCTCTTATGGCTGGGTGCCTTGAGTGCTGTGCATCTCTGTGCATGGGTTTTCCTGTGAGCAGGGTCATGGATACTCCCAGAGGTGCTCAAAGCAGTGATAAAGTCTCTACATAGCCTTTGTAGTGCTCAGGTGAGGCTGACAGAGGCTGAGGGGAAGCAAATGCACTTTCCTTGGGGTGAGTTGTACCATGCACCTTACCAGTCACGAGAGGTTCTGCTGTGGAGCAGGAAGAAGTGAGAAGATTAAATAGAATATATATTAAAGCTGTTTTGTAAAGTAGCATTGATCCTGACAGACTCAAGAATTGCTTTTACAAAAAGCTTTGAATGAAGTGTTGCTGCTCAGTTCAGATACTGGAACTGGCTGGTCCTGGCTCTTACAGTATGTGGGAAATGCTGTCTGCAAGGGGGGGACTTCAGCAGTGGTGGGTTGCCAGACTGTAAAGGTCATGGAAGGGTGAGGCAGAGATGGGAAATCTAACAAGGGAAGGAAGCTTATCAATTTTCCCTTTGATGGCTCTTTCTACTCTGCAGCGCTTTCCAGCAGTGCTTTCCAGCCTGGCCTCTGCAAGCTGGTTCTAGTGGCCAGTACAGTTGCTCTGCCTCTGGGTAACAAGGCAGACTTACCTTACCACACCTTCCTTCTCATCTAGAGAGACAAAGGAGGGTGGTCTAGATACGAGAAGGTGCAGGGGAATTACACAGAAAGGAGCCATCCAGCACTTGTCATAAAGCTAGGTGGGGTGACGTACAAGCACAGAAGTTATCATGCCAATTTGCACCAATTATCTCCCTGCTCCCGAGCCCTGTTTCCCAGCCTGCCTGATGCTTCAGAGGAGTCCAATTTGGAGGAAAGGCGTTTTTCTCTGTCAGCTGGTCTGAGGTTGACTTCAGCCTCCAATTTTGGATATTCTTTGGCTTTTCTCCAAGAAGGTGGGTCCAGCTGGCGGCACATTGGCAAGCTCAGAGGACAGCTTTGTATCTTCTCATCTCTTTTTGTTAGAAACTTAGATATAGAAACAGTTATTGTCAGTACACAAAGCCTAAAGACAAATCACCACTTAAACCAAAGAGCTGCCACCCAATTTATCTATAAATGTTGTGGAATATTCCCTCAGGTGGCATCCAGTCACTGATGTGGGCTTGAGTGCACTGTTATTCACTGATGTTCAGAATTTTACCAGCTTATGAATTTTAACTGAATCTCTGTTATGATGGTAATTTTATCTGAGGAGGCAGATTGTTCTGAACTACTATGATATTCTTGCAGCAAGTTTTGGCTGCCATCAGTGAGGAGAACTGAAGAGCCTGTATCAATCACACTGTAATTCAAATACCTATCTGATACTATTTTTAATCCTGCTTAAGACATGCTACTTAACTCAGTGCTACCTGGTGGGGTAAGTCCCATGAGTTAATGTGGTTTCATATGTTCTATATTCTCCAGAAACTTTTCTTTCTCACCTTTGCACTCCTGTTTCTGCTCTCTTCCAGAAGATATTCGGTGCTAACCAACTATTACAGATCTTTCCGAGGTTTTCTTTTGCTCTTGGTGTGTAAGGAAGGAAAAAGATGGAAAGCAGCAATATTTCTCCTGAGAGATTCCCCTGGCATACTACTGGAGACAGTGCTATGGTAGAGCTCAGAAGACAGGGACAAAAATACCTGTCTATTATCACTCAGTATTTCCTCCCTGGTATATCTGAGTAGGTGGTGGGTATTTTTCCCTGCTCTTTTTTTCTATTGTTACTACTGTGGAGTGAAAGGCCATTTCCATTTAACTGTCTATGTTTCCTGTATTCATTTGGATCTTCTGGGCATATTGAAGTGCTCTCTGAGGGCAGTCTGCATTGCCTGGCTTTGACTGATGCTGGATTTCACTCACAGTATTCTGCTTTTCTACCCAGCTTTGTCACTCTGAGGTTCTTCTCAGTCCACTTTTATGTTGATTATTTTAGATAAAGCTATCATCTGCATTTTTCTACCACCTGTTCTTCTCAGTTTCCTGGTGACTCATACCTCAGTAGCCCTAGCATAGACCCTGGTGTGACCAAGTTTTTGAGCTGTACTCATTCTGAAGACTAGCTGTTAATTCTTCACTAACATTTTCAGTTTCATCCACTTTCTCATTTGTGACAGAACTTTCACTCCACAGATGCTAGTTTTCCAAGAATGTCTCTGAAAAAAGTGTTACCTGAAGGTCTAGATTGTCAGCTGGTTTTCTTACAAAGCTGTTGCAGATGTGCTTTGAAAGAAGTCCACTAAACAGAAGACCAACTCTTGTTCAGGAGTGACTAAATTAGTAAGTTAATTCTTTGTGTATTGGTGTGTATAGTTTATACAGTTTTAATTCTTTAAGTTCATAATTCTAACTCCAATTTCCATGGACATAGGGGTCAGACCATTGAGTAAGGAAATTGAGGAGCTTCCCTTCAGCGTGGTTTTATTGTTCCTTCATATCCTTCATAGGTGAGCTCAGTCATTTGTTGTAGAGAGCCATTCAGGCACTCACTGGGAAAGGTATGACATACAGGGAAATGGCAAATTCTTCTTGAGCATTAAGTCATGTTTAGATGCTCTGACACCAGTCAGAGGGAAGTCAGAGGCTGATACAGTCCTCACCCACGGGAAGTGAAAAACAACACAGGGTACTTAATGAAGAGAATTACCTTTGCAGTCTTTCCTCTTGAAGAGTCTCCTTTAGGCTAATTTCTCAGAGAGGGAAATGAGTACCAAGGAGTTAGCCAGAGACTGGTTTTGTGGGACACTTCACCCCTGAGAAGCCACTGTGGAACTGAGGTTTTTTTTCAGGACTTATGGAGGGATGCCCTTGGTCTATCCCAATATCCAGTGCTTGACTCTTGTCTCATTCTGGTGTTCCTGGTTCCCTGCAGTACTGAGCCTTACAATACTGCTGCTATTCTCTGCTCACTGGCATGTGCTTCCCAGGTGCTTATACCCTCCTGCTTCTGAGGCTGACCCTGTGATGACAGCTGCCTGGCTGCCTATCAAAGGTTCCATTTAGAGTTAGCCCAAGAGCAGACAGAAGGCTGCAGTGTTACACCCCGAAATCTGACACAGTGTGGCTTGCCTGCTTTTCAGTGGGTCCTTGACAGCCTTTCAGCTCATGTCTGTCAGACCCCTGCCAGGCACACAAGTTCACTTCCATCTTGGAAGAAGGGGAGAGAGAAGTGACATTTCACCGAGTGGTGGGCATGCCGGGGGATGTAGGGAGATAAGGCAGGATCACAGAAGCAACTGAAATCCCCAGCGGATATTGCGTTGCTGGCTGGATTGACAGGTTAAATGCATTGCTGGGACACGTATCTCTGCTCCTTCTGTCCCAGAGGACTGTGCAGTGAGAACAGCACTCAATCCTAATGAATCTTGTCCTACATTGGGACCAGTTCCGTCGTAGTCTGGCAGGAGGATGCTCATGGAGAATTTGTTTCCAAAGTTCAACAGGAGTTACCAGTAGAATGGCTTTTTAAATAAGTAAGTTCACTCAGCAAACAGCAGCAGTAAATGAACAGAAACACTGATGTGGCCAAGGATGAAATATTAGCATTTTTCAAATCCGTTTAGTGAAGACAGCCCCTGGGCACTGGTTCAGGTCCTTGTGTTAGGGGGCTGTTTGCAAAGCACTAAGCTAACTTACAGCCAAAACCTGTCAGCTTCTTCCTGGAGCTCAGAAGGGCAAAACTTGTCTGACTTGTTGACAAACTAAGTCTGGTCTAAAAACTTAATAGCTTTGCATTTCTTTCATCTCAAGGTACTTAGGATACACCAGTCAAGAGCACAAATTTCAGGTAGTGTTTTGGCTGCTCCAGACTACAGGCAAGGAAAGGGAAAGAGTTTTGTTCAAGAGCAAACCGAGGTGACTTGTTTGAAGAGCAGCACTTCAGTGACTAGAGATGACTGTGATGCACTGAAAGGCCTCTCTGTTGCATCACAGCAGTAAGCAGCAGGTTCAAGCAGCCCTGGCTTGGAGAACATTCCTGTGCAGTTTTGAACTGCTCCTGCCCCTGAATTTTCTGGGGAGCTTACTTGTTCAAATGCTAATCTAGCCTTGACTAGTTTACCAGCTCTGGTGAATTGCAGCACAGGGTGGCATGGCTGGAAGCTACTGCCAAGCAGAAGTTTTCCAATCTTGGAAAGATATCACTATATCCTTGGGTAAGGTGAAAGTTGTATGGGCAGCCTTTTCTTTGAGGTTATTTGTTCCTACCTGATCTCTACCAGTAAAGCTGTGCTAGCTGTGTCATGAGAGTGGCAGCTTCAGCCCAGCACCCACTAGAGAAAATCCCTTGTACAGAAGCTAAGTTTAGGGCTCCTGGCCTGAGGAAAGTGGTGTCAGCCCTCAGGAAATGGATATCAGAATGGAAAGAGGGTCTTCACAAGGAATATCTCTGTTTAGTCAGTGGGGAAACACTGGTGGCTGACCAGTGCATGACCAAAGCTCTTACCTGTAGGTCCTAGACCAGGGCACTGTCCCAGGCAGGTGACCATGTTCCAGGAGAGGGGGAGGGTGCTGGGGGATGCAGCGGGGAGTTGGTCCTGCTGGGTCAGTGGTAATGAACCAAGCCAATGCAGTAGAATCGTGGGACCAAAGGGCTGTAATAAAGATGTCTGAGGCCAGGTGGTTTGCAGGGGCAGGGGGTGGAGGTGCATGATGCCTGGGGATGAAATACTGGGCAGACAGGTTGATATGGCAGTGGGGCAGGGACGTGCTGTCATCCTGCAGCCAGTGTGGCAAAACTGCACCACGGCACTGTGTGCCCTGCTAGCTGACCTCTCCACATCACCCTCCAGTCTCTGCCCATTCCTATACTTGGCAGATGGAGGCACTGCCATTGTTTTGTGCTGTAATCTGTGTCCTTTCTTCCAGGTACAGTGACTCTGCAGTACCTGCTGCCTGATGTTAATGCCCAGACTCTTCACCCCCACATCATCTAGGGTGTGTTGTCCACTTCCTTCCCTCCCTCGGGAGTCCCACTCTGCAGCTCTATTGCTCAGTCCTGTGTGCAGCTGTGCCCCTTGCAGTGCCTACCAAGAGTTTAATAAAGATCTACTGCCTGAGTTACCTTTAGCTTTTAGGAACTAAAAAATGCAAACAGCTTGTAAGCAGCATTCATTACCTTGCACGCCTTCAGCTGCTTATTGGATACACATCCCCCTCCCTCCAGCATCTCTCTCTTTTTTTAATATGTTTTTTTTTAATTTGTTTTGAATAATGAGTGACAACCCTGACACCCGATTCGCTGAGATTAATAGAAACGACACAATATTTACGTCGCGCCGACGAGCAATTATCCTGCCATCTATCTTTGAGATTATCTTTCTGATTGAAAACTACTCATCCATGTAATCGGAATTATTTGGAATTAGAAGGGAATTTATGGCCCCTCTCACTCTCCCTCCTATTTGCCTCTGTCTCCATCCTTCTTCCCCCTTCTTTAAGAGGGATCCTTTCTTCCTTCATTCCTTCCATCCTTCCTTCTTTCAGCCTTGTAGATGGAAACATGTGCTTTGCTGTACAAGGATGGTTGTTTGTGGAGATGGGGGAGACTGGGCCACACTGTGGCCAGGCAGACACCGGCGACAGTGAGGATGCACTGAGGCTTGGACAGCAGCCAAAGGATGAAAGGCTCTTCAGAAGAAGGCTGGCATGGGAAGTGGACATGTGGAGGATGTGACGCTGTGAAGGCTGACCAGGCAGCACTGCTGTGACATAATAACTGGGGGCACCTCACTTACCTTCATTTTCTCTGATTTACTCTTCCTTCATTATTACTTTGTTTTGAAGATGCCTTTCATTGGCCCACTACTTCATAACTGTGCTCCTTGCACATTTATTTTATTTTTCTGGGAGTATTTTTCCAGGTCACTCTGTGCAGGAGAAGGACCTGTTCTTGTGGGCATCTTCCTGCATACTGTGAACCTTTCTGCAGCTGCTGCTGGTGTTTCTGCTTCTTGAACAGGAAACATCCTGTTGTCCTCCAGGGTATGTGATGGAGAATGGAAGTCCTGCTTCAATACTGGTGTCCCCTAGCACAAGGCCTTCCTAGGGCTTCTAGGAAATACTCTTACTTATTTGTCATAGCTTCAAGGAGCTGATAGATGGTATAGGAACTATATTGTTTTTTTTTTACTGGGAAGAGCTCTGTCTTCTGCATTTTTTTTTTTTTTCAGAAACACTCGTGTTCCTCACACTTTATTTGCTTTCCATTTTTTTTCTGGCCTGTGATGCAGAAGAAGCATGTAGTCAGTCATGTTGTGTCAGGTCACCTCTAGAGGCAGAGGACATAACTCTCCCTTGTTGGTGATTCCAAGACAGGACAGCAAAATTCTCATATGCTTCCTCTCTTCTCTGGAAGTCCATCTCTGAGCAAAGTCCTTAATGAAGCATTTACTACCTTTCCTGTCTCCTGGGTGAAGGCAGGAGTAGAACTATCCTACTGCATCTGGAAAAAAAATCCATGCTGTAGATCAGTCAGCCTAAGAACTGCCCCTTCTCTGTAAAATACTTCAAAAACCATGCTTGATTTTTTTTTTTT
>VXAC01008756.1:407284-464830 GCA_013399225.1 Rhipidura dahli | reverse complement strand
TTTTTTTTTTTTTTTGCTAGTGGTTGTGGCAGAAACAGAGGCAGGGAAGTGGATGTCAGGGGAAGTCAAGCAGCAGAGACATTTTAAATGGATCTAGTAGCATCTGTTTCCTTTGAGAACCACAGTGTGCAAAGGTCCTTGGCCGGTGAATCCTGATGGAGAAGAGAGAAGGGAAGCCATGTAGGTTTCTGAACAAGTGCCATGTGCTAAATGAGAGAAACAGTCTAAGTGCTGAAGGAATTCAGCCTGAACTCGATTGCAGATACCAGTTAACATAGAAGCCACACTGCAAAGATGTTTGATACTGAGGACAGTGTAAACAGTTAATAATACAAGGATTTGGAAAAGGAAATGTGCTCTGAGGTACAGTTGCTCCATCAGCTCGAGAGATCTAGGCCCAGATGGGAATCCCAGATCCTTCCGCCCAGAAATACCCAATGTTGTTATTAATTAGTATGGAAATATTTTCCTTTCTTGAGAGAGGGCTGTTGAATTGCCAGTGGGATACTGGGGGGATGGGTGTGTACATGTGTGGGGTAGCTTATCAAGAAACTATTAATTAGGTTACTTCCCACTGCTGTTGACATGCAGGGGAAGGGGGTTGTTTGTGGGCCAAAAGAAAAAGGAAAGAGAAACTGAAAGACTGAGATCAAGAATGGAAAGCATGAGGAAAAAAAGGAGGTGGGTAGGACAAAGCACACAGGCTGAAAGAGGTATGTGTAAAAAGACATTCCTAAGATTCCCAAAGCAGAGGATGAAAATGAAAAACCAGGATATGGCTAGAATCAAAGGGGGAACTCCTTGGAGACAGCAGCAGCATGGGTTGGACACAGCCACAAAAGGACTGACTGATCCTCTCCTGCCTTGTTACTGGTTTTGCTGTTCATACTTCCACAAACTTGGCACCAAGGCTTCCTCATGTCAGAGCAGTGATATTTTATGCCAACTGTCACTATGAAACAGGAGAGAATTTAGATGAGAAACTTCTTTGACTGTAGATTACCCTCCTTTGCTGGCTGGGTTTTTACCCTGCTTCCTTTGGAATGGGATCTTTATCAGCTTTGATGAATAATCATAAAATATTACTTGGAATTTTTGCTTGGCTTTCTATATCATATTCACTTACTACTTTTATCAAAGTATTTTCTCTAGCTCTGTACTTCTGGTCATGTACTTCTGGTTTAGCCCTGGGAGAGGGCTGAACACAGGAAAACCCCAGCATAAAGCAATAGTGTAGCCCTGTATGTAAGCAGTAGGTGCTGCATTTACAGTTCTGAGAGAGTGCCAGAACAAGAAAGAGACAAGAAATGTATGTGAGATTATGGGTTAGAATAAGTGAAGGATCTATTCACAGAGGGGAAAGAAAACAGAGCAAGTGGGTTACCTAAAAATATCAGTGCAGGCTCCTGGCTCCTTTGCAGAGGGAAGAAATCAGTGCAGTTGTGATTATTCAGAGAAAGTGTTTTGGGTTTGTGAAGCAGGAGGAATGGGGTGATAAGACAAAGACATAGCATTGATACCTCATATGGGACCAACACCATCCAGATCTTTATTTATCCAGATCTGCCTCTAGAGAATGTTGCTGTCTGCTACATTTTCTTCCAAGAAACCTGTCTAGTACTGGAACATGCAGAGGATCTACCCACCCTCCTTGGAGTAATAGAGCACAGAAGGAAAAAAGCTATCCAGGTTGCAGCCTACCATCACCACTTCAAATCCTCAAGTTCCCTAAGAGATCTAGAGTGAACAGGGGTGGTTTGAAATGGAGAAACTGGTAAAAAGCAGCACTAAATCTGGAAGAATTTGGCTTTCAATTCAAGAGGTTTGTGCACGATACTGACAATTTATCGGCATGTGAAAGATTGTTGTCAGTCCATTCACATCTCAGGGGCCGGGGAACTGTTAGCCCTAAATTTGCCACCAATTACAGAATGCAGGATCACTCATGAAGCCCTTGCCTACCCTCTTCCTATGCTTCACATAAGGCAGAGTAGGGTTGAGGTGGGATGATGCCCATCAGCAAGTAGGGATATGGCAGCACTAGAAGAATGAAGCAGGAAGAAGCTGAGCACTGCACAGGTAGGGCTCCTGATTCCACATCCTGCTCTTTTAGGCCTTGTTTCATTGAGGGTGTCATCTGTCTGTCTGGTTTTGTTTTGTTTTTAAAGAAAATTAAATACAGATAATTGTGTTCCTTAGAAAAATGCCCTGTCAGTTTAATTTGAATTTATTGTTTGGCCTGCTTTTCTAAGGGAATGCTGAGTGTGTGATTGCACTGGTAAGTCTGTGTAGCTTTTGAGTATTTTATCTAATTTCAAATGCATTTTGCACCCTATCAGAGTCTGGAAGGTATTAAGTTCACACAAGTTTCATGAAATAGGTGACAGGTAGAGACCTTATTATTATACCTTAGGGAAAGACTGCAGAATGAGCTCATGCTTATTTGAGTCCAGGAAATCCACATGGGACAGGAACTGTCCAAATGCTCCAATTACAGAAGAGTTCAGTTGAGGCTCACATCTTACTGTGAGTGCATCAGAGGATCCATTTGTTGGTCAGTGTCTCGCAGGTTCTCTAGTGAATAGTAAGGCATGAGCTTCCTTCTTTCTGGACATTCATAATGCTGCTAATACATGTGGATTCCCTGGAATTTAGTAAGAGGTGAGTAACAGTGCAGATTCTACAGCAACAGAGTTAAAAAGCCAGTCAAACACAACAGAGGAAACTATTGCAAACAAGGCGTCTTTGTTTCAGATAGAAGATTCCTAAAGGAGTTAAGTTGAAGTGCAGATACAAAATTGCTGATGTCTGTACTGACTGTATCTTCTGCCCTCAACTTATGTGTGCCCCAGTTTTCATCTGACTCTTTGAGTACTTGTTTCACTGTGATTTTGGATCCCAGTGTAGCCAACCTGGTACAGTTCTGCCATGAATATTACTTTGGTAAGACATACTTAGTTCAGCATAGGTTCTTTGGAGATGTAAGCTAGACTAACATAAATGTGGTTATAGTTACATAACCTTTTTTTTCAGTGAAATAGTCTTGTAAAATCATTCCTGTAAAGTGGGATAGTTACATTTGCACAAAAATTATGTGGACAAGGCCTAAAATTACTAAGTACTTGCAGTAAAGACCATATTTGCATACTTACATATGCGTGGTGCTAAGTGTCAAAGGACCACAGGTTCTGAATGCTGCTTACAATAATAATAATAAGACCAATAACATAAAAGTCTGTCTGGGGAGTCACCACAGCATGTCTGTAATTAGTTGAAGTAAAAATTATCATTTATGAGCCATCTGGAACATTAAGACTCAGAGATGAACAGTACCTATGTAGTCATCTCTGTCATGGCACAACCTCAATGACATTTTTGTCCATGAACTTCCTTACTTTTGCTTGCTCTGAACACTAAATAAAGATAATGGCTGAAGAGCTTTGGTTTGCAATCTTGCTGTGACGTTGACCACTGAGGCTGTCTGTGACTCACTTAGCAGTGTTTGCAAGGCTAGCAGGTAACATCTTGCAAACATAATGTAGCAATGCAGAAGCAGTTTCTGGGCACAGTCTCACACTTTCTGAAGAAGGCGCTGAATAAGAGTTTGCATTATGGAGAGCCTGGCTGAAGAAATCACCTTTGAAGGAGGGAGTGAATGAGCAGTTCAGGGCAAGGGACTGCTTCCTTGTGGCTTTGGGTGTCAAGGCTTGTTTGCTTGTCTGCTCTTTCATTAAGCTTTTCCAGAGTGAGTAACAATATCTCCAGATGACTGCCACCACTCAGAACAATAGTAGTTAACACAGAAGTCTTGAACGTGATTCCTAAAGAACGGAGTGTTTTCTTAAATTTCATAAGAGAACCACTGAGGTTTAGGAAAGTATTTTCTTCAGGAATTTGCTGATACAGTCAAGAAATATGAAATGCCCCATGATTACAAACAGCAGTCCACATGTGTCTAAATTAGAGTCTCGTTTTCTGCCTAATGATGAGTGAGAAAATGAAAAAGAAATTAACTTTTTTTTTTTTAACCACTAACTGTTTTCTTTGAAAAGTTGAGAAGGAGACCTGAAAACATTTCTACAGGCTATATGTTTTCTAACATCCCATTTTTACAAATTTAAAAATATGGATTGTATCATCTGATTAAAAGTCAAAAAGAAATTTCTTTGGGAGAATGAGGCAAATGTAGCACAACAGCTTTGGAGAACAGGCTTCCAAAGAGAAGAAGATTGTCCTTCAAATTTCCATGGGGTTTCATCAGGCAAATGGATCCCAGGATCTCATGGCAAGGCACATAATGTACTCAAGAAAGAGAAGTTCTGTTCTTGTCTATATTACTTGAAGTGTATTAACCCAGTGATAATTCAGCCTAGATACAGTCTCATGGTGCTTTGCATTTGAATTAATATAGCCTGGATCCCATCTGGATATAAAGTCCACATGAATGAGGCTGTCTTTCTGCTGAAATCCAAACCAGCTGCTTTAGAGCATGCTCAAGTAGCCCTGTATAGCTTTGTTTTGCTAATGTACCCTTATTTGCTGTGTGGCATAAAAATGGGACTTCTGGAGTTCCTGTTACCTGGCTGCAAAGTGCTACTGCTGCCCAGGCTTGGAAATGTGCACGGGGCTGAACCCAACACTTCTGGCACAGAGATCATTGGTGCACAGAGCTGATAAAGGAAGGCTGTGATTTCACAGTAGGTTTTTTTCCCCAAGCTTGTAAGCACAGGGCAGTTGTGTGGTACATGATGTGTCGGGGAAGGTGCTGCTGTGAGTGCTTTAGATCCTCCTCCCCATGCTCAGCAGGCACTCGCAGCAAGGCGCTGTATGAGTGTGTGAGGCTGTGACACATTCCTCAAGGGAGGGAACAGAAGGGCAACTGGGCCTCACCTCCCAGCTGCAGCAGGGCCCTAGGCAGAAGGGATGGAAGGGACTGGTTATTCCAGGTGAGGACAGGTCCAGGTGTGGCAAGAGCACAGACTAAAGCAACAGCAAGGCACTGAGCAACCAAATGTCTGCATCTGGAACACGGGCTCATCAGAAACCTTCCTCAAGCAGCTGTTTCCAAGGGGCTTTGGGTAAATGCACTTGAAGTTAAGAATTTGACAATTTTTTTTCCCCCTTCTCACTTGGTGAATGTGACATCTTTGTACAGGGGGTGGGTGGGGGTGGGGAGGAGGAGGGCAGTATGGAGGGCAGTATAGCTTGCTATGGACTGTGCTATGCCTGATCTCCAGCTCAGGTTCCAGCAGTTTTGAACATCTCTGATGAACTGCAGGATACCTTTGTGCCCAGAAGTGGTCCATAGCACTTCCAGTAGCACAGAAGGGGGGAGGAGGAGGGGGATGTTCTCCATGGCACATGCACAAGGTTGTCTGCAGAGAAACTGTTGGAGTTTTGGCTCTTTCTCAGCTTCGCATTCTGTTGGCTGGCAGCACAGGGCTCCATCGGACTGTGGGGACAGCTGTGGTGCTCTTCTCTGAGCACCTGGCACATTATCCCAGTACTCCCTGGAACTGCCACCTCTCTGCTGAGCCACGTGTGTGTCCTTTCCTTCACATTCTCTCCGCGCAAAGCATTTTCAGACCAAGTCCTGAGTGACTGAAACAAGCAGTAAAGCTCTGCAGCTGTACAGAGTTCCCCTGCAGCTTGTCCCCTCTGTGTTCTGTACCCTTTCTTCTTCATCCAGGATGAGCTCCATGCTGAGGAGCTGAGTTTCTGGCTGTCTGGAGGAAAGGAATGCTAAATCCTTTTGTGAAACTCTTCTTTCTTGCACATACTGGTAACTACATTTAAAGTAAAGGCTCTTGCCATTCTTCCCTCCCCTCTCTCCACTCTCTTAAAGAGGAAATGCTCTGAGTTTTAAGGTGTTCCAGGCTGCAGAGCAGGAAGGGTCCAGTTGGGAGAGCTTTCAGAAGTGACTGGCAACACTGAGATGAAGAAGGACTTGAGGTGATGGAATGAGGAGGCAAAGAAGACTGCAACAGAATTGCAGTGAAGAGGAAGAAACCACCACACTTATTGCTAAGATGAAGCTGAGCCAAAGTTAAGCAAAACTTGCTATGTTTAGCCTAAAGAAAGAGAGACAAGGGAGAGAAGGATGCTACCTGGGTCTGTGCCTGTTCAACATTTTACAAGGGCCTAGAGCTCTCTGCCAAAGGCCTGGCAGCCGTATAGTGGGCTCAGAAGTGGTTTTAGATGGCACAGAGCAGAGACACTTTAGTTGGAAACACAGATTCCCATAACCCTGGAGGTGCAAGGGAACCTTGTTGTAGCTTTATGTGCTGGGGAAATTTCTGTGGGGGTGATGCTTAGCCAGCCATTTTGTGTTTGATTTACCCACAGTGAGGGAGGGTGTTATGGTGGCCAAACTTCACTGCCAGCAAGGGAATGGAGGCAGGCATCTGCATACACTTGGCTGTGTCTGTGGAAGTCGTGTGTGCCCTCAAGTGCCTCCCAAACACAATTGTTTCATTTCCTCATTAGTCAGGAGTTGTAGGTAGGGGTTTGGTGTGGTCTGTGGGGGAGAATAGTCTCTTCCATATTATCAAGACAGTTTGTAGTACTGTTCAGGGTTATTTTTGGTTGCCTATCTTCTCCTATCTGTCCCTGTGGCATACCCAGCCTGGCACAGAAAGCCTAGCAACATCACCCAGAGACCACCTGGCCAGGAGCACTTGCTTGCCTTGGTCTTGGGTACAGAGGGAGAGCTACTGAACGAAGCAGATTTTTTCCAGGCCAGCTGCGAGCTGCAGTACCTTCAGGAAATATCCACCTGCTGCCCTGTGGCCTCAGTAGGGGCATGGGGGGACTGTCTGCTTCAGCACCTGGAGTGCCTCCTTCCCTCCTGCTCTGACCTGACAGCCCGTGGGGCCATTTCTCACTCCTCACTGCCTTGCAGTGTTTTCTGCCCTTTCTTAAACGTGTTTTCCCTCAGGCACCACCACGGTGGCCAAGGGGCTCAGCTGTGCCCTGTGGTGGGCGGGTTGGAGCCATTTGGAGCAGGCTGTATCAGGCATGGCATAGCCCTGGCCTCTCCTCACTGAGGCTGCCCTGCAGCCACCCCACAGCCAGCACCCAGCCACAGACACCTGGTGTGGATATGCTGAATGACACCTGGCTGATAGCACTGACAGGGGCAAGAGCTGCACCTTCTCCTTAGACTGCTGAGAGTCCCACCCCCAGGACAGAGATGAGGGCTCTTTCAGACACAGTTAATGTGGCTGGGAGGTCAGGCAGGACTGAGATCAGTGATATTGCTTTGGAGGGGTCTCATGTAGGACCCACTGCAGAATTAGTCTTTCCTCACTTTAGAAGCTGCAAAATTTGCATGACACCTCACTTTCTTTCGAGAGCTCTGCAGAGTTGTGCCAGCCTGCCAGCATGTCCTCACTGGGAATGGAGGTAGATGAAACACCTCAGCTTGCATGCAGAAGGCTTCTGCTGGAAAGGCTTATTCCTCATCTGGGTGTCAGAATATTCAGCAGGCAGAATATTCTCTCCTCTGAGGAACTTCATCAATTATTTCCCTTCATTTTTATTTTTTAAAATAAAAAATCTTTTAATGAAGTACAACCCACAAAGAGCATGGACTCTTTCCCTTGAGAGGAGAAGAGAGAGCAATAAAAGCCCCACTGACACACAGATTTGGAAAATGGTGATGCTTTTTCAAGGGAGCTGAGCTAACACTCTGGCTGTAAGGAGTTTTGATCTGGAGCCAGACATCATGGTTAGGCCTGTCTGTGGTTATAATGTAGTTGTTTGGGTTTTGTAGAAGTTGTCTGAAGGAATCTGAACTAAGAGCAAAACAAAAACCCAAGGGGCAGCCATTTCTGGGAATCCTGGTCTCTATTTGATCTGGCACCAGAGCTGGCTTAAATCTCGCGTTGTCCTCCTTCTACTGATATCAAAATTGCTACCAGCTCTATTATGACAGCTACCATGCTTCCTCTCCCTCCCCGCCACGACAAGGTCACTGAGAACATGAAACACTATCTCTTGCCTGAAGCCGACCGTAGTAGGCTGCCGGGCTGCTTTGAGATTTGTCTGAGTGCACAGCTAATGCCCTGCCAGCACAGGTGTGGACTTGCTGGTGCTAAACAAGGTCCTGAGCAAGTGGTACAACAACAGTTGATGAGTTTCTGCAAAGCATCTGCAGCAAATGGAGAGTGCAGAAGGTGCTTGCCCCAAATGATGCAACTGAGAGCCCAGCGCTGGAGGAATGCATTGCAGCGTCCCGTTGGAGCAGGATGGTGGTGGTTTCCAGTGAGTGAATATTGTGGCTGCATAATTTAGGCAGGAGTACATCCAAGAATTCTTATTCTGTTTTTGGTTTTTTATTTGTTCATGGGTGCAAACACAGAAGCCCTTTTAGGCAGAGGCTGTGTAGTAGGAGTGAAAGTTTAGTTTGGATTTAAGTGAGGTAAGGGTAGAAGGGACTGTGTTATCATACTGTATGTGGCAGCCTGACAGAGGCTGTGTATTTACATGTAATTCAGCAAATGATTGTCCTAGTGCTTGCAGGCTTTAGTTAAATCCTTACAGATTTTATTTCTGTGTGTATGTGTAGAACTGAATGCTTGCTCTGGATAGTCTCTGCATGCACCCTGGTATGTGTTTTGTTGCTCAGGCCAAGCTATTTTTCATTAGTGAATTGTTATTACTCAGACTCAGAAAGACGAGGGAGAGGAGCATTCTTCTGTGCTTGCTCTTCTTCAAGCCAATGGCATAACCTCTGCTTGAGCAGCCACAGATGGTGCCTCTCCACAGTCTAATCCTACAAATAGCTGTGCCAGGTGAAGACTTTTCTCTGCCCACAGGTCTGAAAATGAAAGAATAGATTTGGGTGCAGCCTAATCCAGGAAAGCTCCTTAGTCCTAGCCTGACACGCTTTACTTGTAGCTATTCAGAAAGTTTGCAGGTTCCCTTCTGCCAAAGAACTGTTATAGTCCTGATCTCTATCTGGCCAGCAGCTAGGCAGTGCTAACATCTTTAGCTGGTATGGCTAAATCTGGTAGGGGACATGAGTTAAATCTTAGTAATTTTCACATTCCTGAAAAATAGCAAAATATACAGGAACTAAAGAAGAAGCAAAGTTTACAAGAGTACTAACAGAACAGTGTGACTTCCCCTGCTGATGACAGAGACTTGACATGGCAACATGGCATGCACCATCCTGGAGAGTACAGGAAAAAACTGGATGCAAACATGAACTTTGTGTTCAATATGTGCCACAAAAATGCCCCGCAATGGATATTGGTTGCAGAAAAAGAAAAAGAATATTGAAGCAATATGAAGTTCAGAGCATTAAAATCAAATAAGGAATTAAAACAACTGAACTCCTTGCAATAATATCAGCATTTCCCTCTTGAGCAATTGCTGTTTTTCAGAATATCTACTTTGTATCAAAATGCATACTATATTTAACTACCTATTAGATCTAAGAGTCACATGATGTGTGCCAAGCATCCAGAAGAGAGTTGCTACTCAAACTTTTTCACTCTTTTATCTTTTACCTCTTGTAATTTTCACAATCTTCGAAAGGGTTTGTTGGTTCAGGGTTTTTTACATGGATTTCCTCTATGTAAAAATTATCATTTTAGAACATCTTTTTTGGTGTGTAAGTAGTCCCTGTATGAAATCTGCAGCTCATACCTCACTAAATCCAGGAGGGCACTAATGCAGCTGTTCAGAAATGTTGGGTTTGTGAGGCTCTTTCAAAGCAGTGTGACTCTGATGAAGAAACTTTTTATTGTGTGTTATAATTATTTTTCATAGTTTGCGGTCTCCTTGGAAACTGCAAAGCTGACTTTCAATTTATCTTTTAATACTTGTATTCATACCTGCATTTCCTGATATAAAAGTTGCAGTGACTCTGCGGTCTAAACTTGCAACATGTGAATCAGATTTGCACCAAAGCATCCTGAGGCTCACAGGACAAAGATTATCTCTGTGGTTTAATGTATGGGTGGAGGGAATTGGAAGATTCCATTGATTGGACCAGTATTTTCAAGCTTCAGCTGTTTTTGCTTTGGCCCTATCTGAGAAAAGGTATGTGTGAATTTTTGTTTGTTTTTGTCTTTAAAAGGAAAGTATATTTCACATTCCTCTATAATAGCTAGCATGCAGCTGAGTGAATTCTGCCCAGATTTATATGTGCAAGACTCAAAGTCTGTGTCTGAACGAAATTAAGCACTGAAATTTTACCTCCACCATAGACTTGAGGATCTGAGACTGAAATACAGATGGATGATCCAAGTGGCCCTAGCAAGAAGCATTTTAAAAAATACTTTCTCAAGCAATGAGTAGAAAGTACTGTAAAACTGAACTTGCACTTCACAATGGCTTGTACTTGGGTACCTCAAGGAAAGAGGTGAGCCTTTATAGAGTTTGTAAGTCACTAATTTTTTTAAAATTATTTTTTATTAGTAGTGTATCTGAAGGTGCTTTTGAAATCTTCTGGCTTTCTTTTTGCAGTGTTTTGAGTGGGCATTCAGTGTTATGGTCTCCACTCTTGGATTCTTTCCCTGCCTCGCCCTGAGTCTGGAGTCTGGAATTAAGCGGTGTTTGTGCACAAGGGTGCTGGCAGTGGGGGTGAGGAACTTGTGTTTGAAGTTTTATCTAAAGCAGATCTTCTCTGGATTGCTGTAGGTACCCCAGTGGGGAGCAATTAAAGTCATACATCCTCCTGTCTAAAGGCAGAGAGGAAGGATGGAGGAATGCTGGCTCCATTCAAGGTTCATTCATAGTAGCTAACTGTGGCAGGCTGGCAGGACCTCCTCCCTTTACCCTTCAAGCAGAAAGTGGGAGAATGGGGTGCTACTGTATGCCCAGGACTTCCTCTGCTCTGTAGGTACAGGATGCCAATGATAAGCACTGGACAGGGACCTTAGAACTGGATAGAATTTCCCAGCTACCTGCTTGAGACATGCCCAAAAAGCCCCTGTGATTTAGACTACATCATGGGTTTTCCCACCAGAGCATCAGTTTGGCCCGTGGCAATGTAAGGGGGCAAGGATGATGCTTTTCCATACAACACAAGGCTTGACAAAGTATTTGAAGAACTTTAGATGTCAGCAATATATAACAGCAAAGATCAGTCTGGCAGTTAAAGCTAAGTTTTTCAGAAGTGGCTTTTGGATTTAGGTTTTGGGACCTTGATCTGCCTTCATCTGCCATGCCTCAGCCTGATTATTCTGTGTACTGCATGTGTAGAATTCCTTCTGATGGCAATGGGTAGTTTAAAATGCTTTCCAGCTCTCAGTATTAAAGCCCAAAATATCTTGTACTAGCCAGCCCAAATGAGAGGGCAGAAATAAAATTTTTCTTTGTTTATGGGGTAATTTTTGATCTGAGATCTGATTCAACTAGGTGAAGGACCAGAATCCAGCAGGGAGTTGAGGGTGTGTTTCCATGCTGGAGCTCAGCCTGTCAGATACTTTTTTCCCCCTCTTCATTTGTAGGTCTTCATCTGTAGATATCAAAGTGCTTTAAAGCACAGTGTTAAGTATTGTTATCTCTGGTTTTTTAAAGCTGAGGGATAGCAGCTGTGCTAAAGTAACAAGCCAGACTTCACACAGGACAGAAGCTCAGCTGAGGAAAATGATCAAACAGCGTGAGTCTTTGCCCAGTACTTCATCAGGCCCCTCTCCAGAATAAAATGGCATTTTTTTGTAAAACTCCTGGACTAAATCCTCCCAGCTTAGACACAAGGGACATTGATGCGAGGTGAATTAAGCATGCAGCAGGATTTGGCCCAAAAAGAGGAAATTACTATCTCTTCCTATATAATCAATAGCTGAAGTTGAATGAGACCTTGGCTATGATGTGGTGGATCCTTGCCTTGATTTGGGATAGCTGCTCTTGTTGACCTAACTTTCTTTACTACAGCAGCAGCAGCAGCTGCAGTGCGGTGTAGACATGCCTAAACTAGCTTAAATAGTTCAGGTACTGCTAGCCACTGAGCCAAAGAACCATGGAGTTCAGCATGGGCTTGGTGTCTGAGGATTTCATCCTGCTCTTTATGAGTTTAGCACTTCTTCACCCTCTCAGCTCAAGCAAGCATAGCAATATGTTGAAAAGAAGGCTGGTGGGTCTGGTACCCTGTTTGCACTAGTACTTTTGCCAGCAGAAGTGAGTGTGGTGCTAGGGTTGATTGTAGAAGATGTTGCCAAAGACAGCAGTGTCATGAAAGCTGTTTTGCCTCTCCCTGCCTACTATTCTCCCTCTTCTTCCCCATTCTCCCCCTGGTTTTCATCATTAGCTGCCTTGCCTTTGATTCCATTTGCTATGAAGCTCCCTCATCACTGAGGTTCTACTGGACATCATGAATATCTAGGAGCTGGCAAAAGCTTGGAGAACCAGCTGCCTGCTGGAAAAGTTACTGGCCTTGCCTGACTGTGGCTCTAACAGGAGACTCTGTAGGGACTAAATATGGGGAAATCCAGGACCATTACCCCTGTGTCAGGTTATGTGGACCAGACCAGAAGCATTTGTGATGTGTTGTCTCAAGTCACTGTCCAGATGGTGGGCTCCCAGCTCAGCCTCTGTAAGAGAGCTTTGCTGATATCTGTAACTCATCACTTTCTCCTGGCAGCCAAGGACACAAGCAGAAATGAGGGTTCAGTTCCTTTAGAGCTGAGTAACTTTTGCTGAGTCAATAGGGAGGTACCATCATTGGCCTCAGTTTTGTTTGCAGGAACAGCCTCATCAAATAGTGTTTGTGGGCAGAGACCCTAAGTAGACTGCCGAGCTGTTAAATTGCCAGCCTACCCACTAGTTTATTCTGCAGCAGAAATACAAGCATGCCTGGACCAACCCCCAGAACTCAACTCTGAACTCCTCTCTCGTTCTGTCAGAATTCTCAACTTGTTTTGAAAATGGCATTTATTTTTGTTAAACTGCAAAAGAGTTGGATGCAGCCTGCTAGTTGTGTTTTCCCTCTCCTTCTCAGTGCAGTGAATTTTGTTCATTCGCTTTACATGCCTCAAGTTGCTGTAATGCTGCTGGGAAAGTAATTGCCTTGCACTTTCTCTTTCTGATGCCCACGGGTGACTGTGGGGGACTCCTCCCTGGGCACAGTGCAGAGTTAAAAGCCCAGCTTTTGCTGCCTTGCTTAAGACCTGGTTATTTCTTTTCTTTTTTTTTTTTCTTTCCTTTTTTTTTTTTTTTTTTTTTTGTCAGCTGCCTGTTATATCAATCACAGAGCTGGGATCTATTTATAGGTTGGGACTCGGAGTACTGTGTCCTAGTCACAAAGAGAGGCAGAGACGCAGAGGGGACTGTCGGCTGGTGCAGGCAGAACCAAAAGATATTTAATCAGCAATTAGAAACACCTGAGGGCAAGGGAAATTCTACTCCAGCCTCGAGCCTCATCTCTCAGCCTGCAGCATGTAAGTAGCGAACTTCTACCTTTTATTGCATTTATGGGCTTGTGTTTTGTTTTGTTTTATGGGGTTTTTTTTAAAATACAAATGTTGCTCGGCACAAATCCTTTTATCTGGTCTAAAAACTGTGGCAGCATCTTGATATAGTTAAAGGTAATAATTTTTTTTTATTTTCACTCTGTCAAAGGAAGGTCAGTGCGACCCACAAGGAGAGGAGTTGGTTCAGAACTTTGTAGAAATCAGGCAGTTTCTCTGTTTGAGTGTGGCTTTTTCCTCTGGAAATGAGTAAATGAAAGTTTGAGTGGAACAGTTTTGTTTTGGGAATAGAAACAGCCAGGTTTGCTGGCATTCCAAAAAGGTCAATGTATAACGTAACTCTGCTTAAGGGCTTACCAAGGACAGGTGCTATTTATCCCATGCTGGTGAAGGCAAACCTGGAAACTTTAGCAGTCCTGTCTTAAAAGAACCAAGTGACAACCTTTCCTCTATTAAAAAAAACCCCAAACCCAACACCCCCCCAGCTGCATATCAAATCTTTTCTTATCAGACACACAATGAAATTTTGCTTTTACTGAAGGAGTTTATCACTGAGCAGTTGATGTTTCTTTAATTTTAAAAGTCCCAAAGCAACTGAAGTATCTTCAATGACAAAAGAGGGGTGCAAGTCTTTGCAAAGTTGGCACAGTGATAATCAGAGAGGGAACTTACTCTCTCATCACCAACGAGATGTTTGCTTTAAAGCAGCCAAGATGCAAAATGTTTAATCAATGATATATTTTCTGAGTATTTTTGTTAAAAGAAATACAAAGAGAGGGAGAACAATAATTATTCAGAAATTGGTTTTTGTTAATAGCTTTTAGTAGAAATACAAAGAGAGGGAGAACAATAATTAGTCCGATTTTTTTTTATTAATAGCTTTTAGTATAATATTTTTTGTCAAAGTAGAAGAGGTTTTTCTTGCTTCATATTTTTGCTTCAGAGGTTTGCGTTACATCTTTTTACAAAATTTAGGGTTTATATTTATTTCTAAGTATAGGAAAATGACCTTGTTATGTCTACCCCCCCAAACATTAATATTACAATTTTAATTTTGGTATGTCAAGTTTTTTGGCATAAATTTCTCCCTAAATATTTGTTCTAGAAAAGTTCCCCCCCCTCCCCACAATTTACCATTTTTGAAGGCAGCAACAAATAAAATGAAGCTAGACTTAAAATAATTTGGAGGAACAAGTGTCTAATAATAAAACTAGAATAATAAAACCAGAGCTGCCTCACAGTTAAAACATCAGGTTCTGAGAAATACTTGATAGATTAATTGCTTGGATTGACTGTAGAAGGGTGACAAATAGGCTTCTTTGTTAGTTGTTTATTTTGCATATCTTTGATGTACATTTTGTAATACTTAAAGCATTTAGCTTAAGTCCTAGGAATAAAAAATATTGAGTACATATGGATACTTTCTAAGTTTTTAACCACTGATATGAATGCTTCATTATTCAGCTAGAATTCTGATATAAGGAAGGCTTTTAGGAGAATATGGATAAACCAGATGAATTAATATGCCCAAATAATGCCCCAAAAGATCATTACAAGACATTGCCTGCTATAAAGCTTTTTTTCTCCTAAATAAAACAAAACTGTGAGCCCGATCATTCTCATCATATGAAGCTTCATTTTGATTATTATGGCTTTTTGCTTTACTTAAAAATGAATATATTTAAATTATTTAAGTCAATTTCTGTTTGTTTTGCCATGATATTACATTTATTGCTTCTCTGTTATTTTGTAATAAAAGGAGAGCAGATTTTTCTGAAAAGCATTAAAGGACTAAAATTGCTGACTCTGAAACTAACAAAGAATCTATCGTATAGCTGATCTGAGGTCCCACTAAAAATCAAAACCCAAGAGACTGAAAAAAAATAATTGAATTATTTTCTTCCTCACACAAAAGCAATATTAGCATGACTATGCTTGGAAATTACTGCAAAAGCCCCCCCTCATTCACCATACATTTTTGCAGAAATCTGAGCATTCCCAAAGAAGTCTTCCAAGTATAAAGCTATAAAAGCTTCAGTTTTAAGAATTTGTTTGGACTATTCTATAGTTGTGTCCTCATAATTGCTGGACTTTATCCTTCTCTTTCAACTGCATGTGAGTCTTCTGTCCTGTTAAACCTGCCATATCTTTTAATTACTGCTTTGGAAAAAAAAAATAACCAAGCACTTACTGTCCTGTGGCATAAAAATCAATGGTCTATAGGACCACTTTTATTTGGAGGGAAGGAGTTGCCTGTGGTTAAAGGGAAGACTGATGCATTATGTAGTAGAAAGTGGTTGTTATTTTGTTTCTGCTTCACTAATGCTTCCCATTTTGTGGGCTAAGCACCTATCAACCTCCAAACTGACTTACTGTACATATGCTGTTGCATGATCTTTATTTTTTCATTCCTTAGAAAAACCCCAACAAACATCTTTTGTTTCATCTCAGTTTATTTGTTTCTTGGACTGCAAAGTAATGATTGACGTGCAGATTCTCTTTTCCACGCCTCTCCTTTCATTGCTGAGTATGACATCTCTTGGGAATTATAAATAAAACCTGTGCCAAATCTGCTGCACAGGTGTCTAGAGTACAGCATGCTCAGGTGTCTCACTGTAAATCCCTGAGAACATGAAGTAAACACAAGCAGGATAAAAATACTCTTCTTGAAACAATTCTGTGTTTTGAGGGGCCTTCTGCATAAAGCCCCCAAAGCCAGCAGCCAGTTATTAAAGACTGTGTAGCTATCTCTCTCTCTTACCTTTTTTATCACTTCACCTGTACATCTGTCCATCTATTTCTCATCTATTTTTACATTTCATTATGCTATGCTTGCTCTCCAGCTCTCTTCTTTTCCTTTCCTGAAGACACATTTCTATCTGGCACAGAAAATAAACTCAGATTGCGGGTAGTTATGTTAATCTAATTCAATCCTCTGTGGGCTAGGAGTGAAATTCTAATAGTGGAGCTGTTGAGGGCTTTTTTGTTAATGGCTTGGGGATTACATTGAGTTAAAGGCTCATTTCCTAATCAAACAGAGAGGGAGAGAGTGACTCCGAATATTTATGAGTCTCCCAGCGCGAGTTAAACATTGAACTCCAAAAGCAGAATTTCAGTGCTGCAAGAAAGAGTTAAAACCCCTCAGGGCTGCTGTGGAGAGGGAAAAAAAAAAAAAAGGAAACCAGTTAAGCCATCAGCATTTTCAACTGCTGTATAACTTCAGTTTGAGAGAAAATAATCATCTCACAGAGCTAAAATGGAAACTGTAGCAAGATATTTAAAACAAAGTCAAGTGATGCTTCAAAAAGGCTCTTCTTCAGTGAAGCAGGATGCACGCAGTGCATGCAGCCGCCTAACAGAAACTCCAAATAAATACACTTCTAAATGAGAAGGATTGGAGGGTGGATTGTCTTTTTATTATTAATGCCTGGAAGACACAATTTAATTTTTTAATGCTTTTTATTTTTGTTTCTACTTAACTCTTGGGTAACCTTTTCTTTAAAAAAGAAAAAAACCACAGAACAGTATGGATGGGTCAGTATCTAAATGGTTCTACTTCTGTTCTGTAGACTGGTACCTTTTGAGGCATTTTTTTCTGTCCTTCAGTTTAGCTGGAGTCTTGCATCAAATAGTCTAGTTGAAGAACTGTATTTGCTGTGACAGGAATGATTGACCAAATTAATGCCTGATTGCTTTTGTGATGAGTTCATCATACATGCGCGGGCAGCTTGAGTAGACATTTCTGTTGCTGAAAAAGAGCAAGCCCAGGATCTCTCTGTTGCTAAGGCCTGGTGTGTTGTGAGCTAGCCAGCACTAAGCTTTTTACTCTGAGCTGGGACTTAGAAAATTTGTCTGCAGCAGGTGAACTGCACAAAATCAAGATTGTGCCATGATCCTGCCTCTCTTCTGGAAAGAGGTCCTGGAAAGGAATGGGGATAGAAACCTGTTGTTTTCTGACACATGGCCAAGTCATATCTCTGTGTTCCTCAGTTTCCCTGTCTGTAAAATGATATGTGACTGCCATCAAAATAACTCCAAGATCTACAGAGAACAATTTTCTACAAATCCCAAGTGGCTGATTTGCCCATGGGAAAAACTGCAAATCACCGACATAGGTGCATAGCTGAAAACAAATGGGGCTTGTGCTGGGAACAAGAGTTGCCCTGCTTCACTTATTTGTTGTTGCTGTTTGGTTGGGTTTTTGGTTTGTTCGGTTGGTTTTTTTAAATACATTTTGTACAAGTCACCTATAAGCACAACAAGCAAACAGAAGACTAACTTACTTTTCATGTAACATTCAGTGGTGTTTCCTATACATTAGGCCTGAGTTTAGTCTTAGTGACTCTTGCTGAGATGAAGCTCCAGGTTTATTACTCAAAAGTGGTAAACTCTGGCTAAAAAAATAAGTCACTGTTTCATCTGGAGCTGTGTGTATCAATGGTCATCCTGTATACACCAAACTTGGCATTTTTGCTGACATGTCTATCTGGATGTAGCACCTTGAAGTAAGATTTGGCACCTTGCCCTAGTTTTAAAATTATTTAAAACTGCGACCTGATGTGAATGCCTGAGGCCCCTTTCTCTTTGTGCTCTGTGCCTGGACCTGCTGAGGAGAGCACCATCAGCTAGAGTGTACTTTATTAAAAGCATTTGAAATACATATTAATTGTGTTCTTTCCCTCTAATCACTGGAATCTACAGCAGATCACTTTGAAACAGGAGCTTTCTGTGGCTAAGCTGAAAACTGCGTAACATTTCTTTTCCTGCCTTCTACTCTTTCCCATTGCAGTTTTCTTTCTTTTTGCTTCAACCTTTTCTTCTCCTGCACTATTCTGCCATGGCCAGTTTATACTTAGATTAGCAGTTTATACTTAGATTTCCCCTGCTGACCTTTCAGGCAAAATACACTTCCTTCTCTTCTTTTTGTCCTTTCTAGTGCTATGCTGAATCCTATGAATGACTTGCTGCTGTTTACCCTGAAGGTGGCTGCATTTCAGTGAAGCTTTGCCTGGCATATATACAATTTATGAAGAACTGGGAGACTGAAAATTGTTCTTCAACTTTCCCAAGAAAGCTACCATGTTCTTGCATGCTCCAAGTACTTCAAAAAATATAGTAGTATAGGAATTTCAAGGAAGGAAATACTGCAGCTCTAAAACTTTAAAGAACGTAGTTTAGTTGACATGATGTCCTCAAAGTAATGACAGTTTTAAAGTCTCAGCACTCTTGAAAGACTCTAGAAAAAGTGCTGCATCTTTAGGGGAAATTACTTTTTTTAGAAGGATGAGTCTTGCAACTAAATCTTGCTATTTGGATACTGGAGAGCATATGCCCAGCATATACGAGAAGGAAGCACAAGTGGCTATTTTTATTCATTAAGGAGTTGCTGCCCTTTCCTTTCCCTCAACCATGTGAGATGCGAATGATCTTGCTCACAAGAGTTTCACGCTGCTCTCAGAATGGATTCTCTTTTTCTTCATAATTGTGTTTGCTGGATCAGCAGGAAATATACTCCACAAGTTCCTCCCCCAGCCTTCTCTGATCCCCTCTTTGTAGTAGGCCTGAACAAATGACCAGTAGCCATGTACTAAAACAGGCATTTTATTGACATCCTCCTTAAGCTCACAGAACCTACAGGCTAACTTTCTGGGTGAGAAGAGAGTATGTCTTCCACCAGGCTTGCCTTTCTTTTTATTTGCTTTTTTTATTCATCCTCAGACATTTTTTTTCCCTCCACAGGCTCCCTGGACCTTTTAAAATTGCACTTACTGTCATTGGCAGATCTTCCTACTGCTTCCCTTTAAATAAGAAATTCTTCCCTGTTGCATCATGTCCCCATGGCCTGGTACAGGGGGTTTCAACCTTTCCCTGTTGGTGATGTGAACTCAGGTAGATTGGTGAAGAGCTCATGTGAATAGGATTTTCTCAGTCATACTTTTTTGATCCACAGTCTGTAGCAATAAGAGTGTGGCAATGCTCAAGTTATAAACATTGGTGAATGCTATCTTTGCATGGGAGAGGGAGGCAAAGATTTTCTGAGTGCAATATTGGCTGGGAGGAGATTACTTGCATCAGCATCCTCTCTAATGCTCAGAAAGACATTCTAGGAGCCCATCTCAAGCCCTACTGCTTTTCAGGTGGAAACTGCTGTGTACACCTTTAAACATGTTCATGTATCACTGTTGTTCTTCAGTTCTAGCTCTAACATGCTCCCTGTTCAGTTTAAGGTGGGCCTCTTCACTGGTGAGATGTGTTTTGCCCATCTCTTAACTGGGTTCCTGCTTCCCCATTCTCAAATGTCTATGGAGAATTGCAAGATCCCAGCAAAATGCTTTGTGTTACTGTAGGCTTTGAGTATGGTCCTGTTTTGCCCCCAGTAATCTCTGTTACCTTTTTCACATTGCAAATAATCACATGATTCTTCCGTTCTTCCTGAGCTTTCTTCCCATCCTTCTTACTCTCTTACATAGGATTGAACCTCACTTTTGTGTCTCTAAATAGGTTCCACTCTCATGACTTTCTGTAATGAGTGTTCATGCCATCTACTGCCTATGCAGCCTTTTCTGTGAGCATCAGCTGGTGCTCTGGGACTGCCTCACCGGCACAGAGAAGTAGCTGGGGATAGAGAGCTGCAATTTCTTTGGGCCCTCTGTCCTGTACAAAGAAATCAGACGTGAGGAAGCCTTTATGTGCTCCAAGTATATATAGATATGTTACTACTGATGAAGTAGTAACTAAGAAGTAATTATTAATTCATAAGTAGTACTAATGAAGTAATGGGTCATACGTCTTGGTAATACCATGTTCACCTGGATACTTCTAGCTCTGTAATCTCTGGTGGCACATGGGTTTGGGAAATGTGTGTTTAAGGAGGACAGAATTAATGGGGCTGCTGCTATGTTTGTGAAGAGTTAAATGGCGGGGGATGAGAGTCACAGCTTCTCCTGGGGAATAAGGACCAGCCAGAAGAATTGATTGTCTTGGCTTATTGATCCTTCAGGAAACAGCACTGAAGTGATAATGCTGTTCCTACCACTTTGAGGCACTTTGTACCAGCAACAACCTCTGTTTACCTAGGATAGTGCAAAGGAGGATCTGCACTGTTGCTAACTCATTCCAGAAAAACCCCATGCTAGACATGTTTAGTTTGCCACTTGTCTGTCTGCTCCCAGGGAGAGGTGACTGAGCAGAGGTAGCTCAGAATGTGTTTGTATTGAATAGTGCTTAAAGGAGATTGGCTGCAAATGGTAGCTTGTGCGTTGCTATACTGAGACTTTGCTGGCAGTGTCATGGTCTGTAGCACTGGTTGGACCAGATGATCTTTAAGGTCCCTTCCAACCCAAACTGTTCTGTGATTCCACAAAGTCTCAGGCTGTCAGGTCACAGCCATCCAGCTCTGCCATCCCTTTCCTTCCGTTCACCTTCCAGGTCAATTGGCAGTCACCACTCAGTTGGTCTTGCTTGTAAGTTGAACGGGGGTGGTACGAGTGCTTTTTATCCTGGGATCCCAATGCCGACTCCCAGCCAGGCTCTTGTGTGGGATGATGGCAAGTGGATGATGAAACATCCCACCTCCTTTATGCACTGAAGCCCCAAACCTGCCCTGAGAAGGCAGGCATTTCTTTCTGGCCTCAGGGTGGCAGAAGGAGAAACATCCACCTGATGCAGAGGTGCTGGAGGAGCAGTGCTTTTTGTCACTCAGCTACACCACCCTTGGGAGTACACAAAACATGTTAAAGGAGCACAGCAGAGCAGAATGTCAGCTCGGAGGATCTGTTGGGTGCTTCTCCAACCACGGGCCTGTGAGAGGTGGAGGCCCTGACTGTGTCTGTGCTCTCAGTTGTCCTTGTAGCACAGTGGGCTGGGGAAGCCCTTGCACTGTTGCTCCTGAAGCACCAGTTGCAAGCAGATGATGAACTGGGCTTGGCTCACAATGTTAGCTGGACCACTGCTGATAACTACAAGATTTGGACTCTCACCTGTAGAAATAAATGAGCAGATTGCTTATGATGCTCCCTATCTCCTTTTGTCTCTGCTTTGTACTTGAACATGCCTTGCACCATTTCTCTTTCTGGATGTGTTATTGTGTTTTGAGGAATGTCAGGCAGGTCTCTGCAGCTTCCCATAGCAAGGTCAAAAGACCAAGAATTCTTGGGACCATTTGAAGCATATTGCAAAATCTTGCACAAGGCTAGAAGGGCCAAAAGGCTATTGTGAAATGCTTCTTTATTGAGTCAGACCAGATTATATATAGAGATATGGAAATAAAATACAGAGCCATTTAATTACCCTACATATAATTTCTATACTTCATCCTCTTTGATGTTGCCAACAACTTTATTGCAGCACTTGATGTTTGACTTTATATCTCGACCATGTGAAACAAAATGATGAGAAAAATTGCAGGTTTTTTTTTAAAGAAAAAAAGTGTCTATACCACAAGGTTTCAGGGAACAACTAAAAAGTAATGCCAACTATAGTCTTAAAAAAAAGAAAAAGAAGAAAAAGGAGATTATATGAATAACCACCAATGCATAAAAGAGTACATAATTATGTTTATTTTGGGACTTGATCAGTAGTTGAACATTTGAGGCTCACAATAATCAATTTAATATAGTATGCAACATCACATGTTATGTAATATAAAATTGTTATCTACTACTTAATAAATCTCATGCTGTGACTGTTCTACTTCTTCTTAACTAGCTCTCAGAGTATAGCAATGAGTTGTACAGGCAGCTTTGGATTTTGCTTCTGTTTTGCCCTTGTTGTTTGTTTCATCCCCTACTGCTGGGGCTCCTGCATTTAGCCATGAGACAGCTTCTGTCTGAAAGTGCTTCCAACCTGATTCAAAGCAAGAGACTACTAAGGGTAGAGTCAGTCATGGAATCTGTGGCTAGAAGAAAGATGAGGATAACTGTGACAGGAATTTGTGGTAATGTGAAAAGTGTGACTTATTGGAGTACAAGTGGCTTTACTTCATACAGGCTTAACTAAAAGATACCAAGAAGAGCACAGGCCTATATTTTCCTGTGTAACACTTGCCTAATTCTTTGCTTTGCAAAATTAGCACCTCCACTTCCTTAGCTCAGAAGAGAGTTCTACTACATGTTCTCAGTATCTTTACATACATGCATGTTTTCTTTATTTTTTTCAATGAGGTAGTCATCTTTCTCTCTAAAAAGAAGTGTTTTAAATAAAACAAATGAGATATCATATCACAAAAAATTATCTTGGTTTTTTTTGTGTCATTCAGTGACAAAGTTATGTATGGATTCAAAAAGATATCCCCATAAAAGCATTTATGGGACATGTGGACTCATCAGTGGCAAGAACATGTTATGGTCTAGAAGGAACTGTCTAAGTCACAGGCTGCCAACATACTGGTTATGAGGTCTACAAAGGTCCAGCAAGGTTAAGAACAGGGGAAAAACTCTCCTTTCTTATAGTCTTTCCCAAAGCATATGTTAGTGTTTGATATCAGAGGTAGAATATGGGACTAAGTGACATCTTAACCTGACCTCGTGTAGTTCTCCTAATAACTTTTCTTACAACTGGATTCAGGGCTGTCACATTTTGCAGTTAATGGTTTACAGGATGGTTTACAGACATGTAGAATCTGTATTTTGGGGTATCCAATCTTGCTTACCCTGAATGTTTTGTTCTTGGTATAGGTAGTGTTTCCAAAGCTGCCAAAGTCCCTAGGATAGATAAACTATGCCATTTTTAAAGTAGGAGTGAAGATTGCAGCCATGGAGCAAGACTGAGCTAAGCAGAAACAATTCCTCCTGAATTTACCCTTTCCGTGCGGTACTGTGTTCCTTCCCACTGACTGTGGTTCTTGAGGTAACATTTTCAGGGCAGAAGTTAGGCCCAAAGGGAAAGAGGTGGTGGGTTAGAGGACACTTTCATGTACTTACGTTTAAGACTACTTTATGCAGCAGCTGGAAGTTTGTTTCGATGTATGGCATCCTTTGCTCTGCAATGTGGAGCTCTGCAGAAGGTTTAGAACCCTGGTGGGTTTTGGTTTGGTGGTGTGTTGAGGCAGAGGAGCTTTGCATTGCTCTGTCATCAGCTGGTGAAGGTTTCTTGAAGTAAATGATCACTATGTTAGAACACGCAGCAGGGCCTTTGTCTTGCTGGTACTCGTTCTTTGTAACTTTGACTATGGCTTCTGGCTTTGCCTTTCCCATCTGTGAGTGAGAGGGAGTGACATGCCTGCTATATGCCTGCTATACCTTCTTTCTGCAGTGCAGCATGTGGGAACACCTTCCCAGGTCTTACCTGACAGAGAAGGAATTTTGACAAGAAGAAGGTATTTTGTTTCTCAGGTGAGAGTACAGTGTGAGAAAGAGGAAGGACCACAAACATCTTGCACTCAGTGGTTATATGGTGGAACCTGCTTCATGTACAACACCTATCCTGTGAGCCCAGAGTACTGAAGAAGTGCCCCCTTATCTGCTGAAAACTGTAGCTTGATGTTTTGGCTTTTTTTCCCCCCAGGATTTCTTGGGCTTTTACCAATGCCACCATCTGTAAACTTGTAATTGTAAACCTGTGTAAACTTGGAAGCTGGTGTAGTCTCATGTAGTTTTGCTGCTGTACATCTTCAGTAAAACCTGAAATGCCTTGGGGCTTCTGAACACATTTACTTTCATGGGCCAGAATTCACCTCTGTGGTGAGAGGACAGATTTGCATCACTTTTTGGGAGCTAGAAGAGGCCAGGGAAGTGGCAGCACTACCTCCTATCCTGCTACACATGTAGATTGTAATATTTTGCATATTTCAGTATTTTGCATTGGTAGCTATTGGCATGCATGGGAATCAACCCAAAATGTTTTACACTGAAGTCTTGAAAAGCCCTCAGACCTGGAAAACTTGTGACAGGCCTGAAGTGTTGGGGAACCATGCTAGGTTTAGCTCTCTGTCCCAGCCAGAAATATTCCAAATTTTCTTCTTTGTTTTGAGCCCATCAGTAATGTGGAGCAATTATGTGGCTATGAAGACTGATTTGATATTGTACAAACATCTTTTTGTACCATTTTCTATTTAAAAGCGGAGCTAAGCAGGAATTTATGCTACTGGTTTCCCATTCATCTGGGAAATGCTGCAACTTTAGTAAAGGCACATTTCTGTGGAGAGGACTCGAGCTGCTAATTTGACTGTAGGAGTTTATTTCTGGAATGCAGCAGTGTTTCACCAACGGAGCAGCTGTCCTGGAAACACTTACCACATGGGGTCATTTTCCTCTCTGTGTGTAATCAACAAAGCCACCCCAGTTAATCTGAATCCTTTTAAGTCTCCTAAACTAGACCATAGGGAGTGCACAGAGATCTACAGGACCCTGACCTCCTTCACTTCCTTCTCCTATCATTAGGGAAGAAAAAATAGTCCCACACTTAAATGTCCCTTAAAGGGGAAGCCTATAACCTCTTCTGAGCGTGGAAAACTGTTTCTTAGCAGTAACGTACCACTGATTTGGTGGGAGGTATTTGTCCTCCATTGTCTGTGTATTTTGTGATAGTAGTACAAATCCCCTAAGTTTACCAAATATCCCAGGTTGTGAAATCACAACAGTCAGAGGGGGAAAAGCTTTTTGGGCTATTCTATTCTTTTTCTTCTCTTTGATTTGCTTTGCTTGCATAGCTTTCTTCCACCCTGTTCACTTCTGGGATGACAGTTCTGCAGGTAAATTCCTTCTACTACAAGAGAAATGTTCATAGTTATACATCTGAGATGATTTCTTGATTTTTTCCTTCTCCCTAGTTCTCTCTCATGTTGCCCAGTTCCTTCCTCACTGTTTACACTCTTTGATACTTTTTGGATTTAAGTCCTGTCTCTAAATGCTCTGCCTCCAGTAGACTCTGTGGGGTTGTTTTTTGCCCCCTGCTACAACCTTACATCAGTCTCTTGAACTGCTGTATAATCTTTATTGTGGTTCTATTAAGAATGTTTTACTCTTTGAGTTTCGTGACTCTTTCTTTGTTTTAAACCTGTCTTCAAGGCCAGTCAAAGGTAGCAGTTCTTTGTGTGTAGAAGGACATTCTCTCTCAAGCCTGGACAAGGACTTTTTCAGGAGGCTACCACCTGGCAAGTCCTGCACCTGTGATCTGGGCCAGCCTTGCTGCAGCCCCCATCACTGGAGCTCTGTAAGGGATGTCTGCCTCTGCCAGGATTCAGGGATTGCTTCTTTAGTCAGGTACCTGAAACTGAGAACACAAATGACTTTGATGATTGCTGTCTTCTCTTTCCCCAGGCTGTGCTACTGTAGCTTTTCAGATGATTAAGTATTACTTGGGCTTCCTAAAAATTAACAATATCATCAAGGACTTTTGCTCCTACAATAAGTTGTTTCAGAAAGTGATTTCAAAAAACTCCTCACTGAATTCAGCCAGAATATTTAATAGTTTCATTTCAGAGTAAAGAAAACTCTAAAATATATTCAGTAGATGTACAATTTCTTTTTCTAAGTTCTTTGCCTTTCCTGATGAGTGATGAGGTGAACAGAATTTGTCCTGGGTCATCCTTATGGAAAGGTGAAATCCACAAGGATAAAAAGGCTGGTGTGATCCCTTTAGACAAAAGGCAACACAGCTTTTCCTTTCTGAGAGCCAAGGGGCCAAGTTGTAGTAGAAAAGTGAGGTTGATGTTTGAGAGATGTTGCAGAGGGAACAGGTGATCAGTTTTTGAACACAGCCTGCAATGACACAATCAGAGGGGGTTGGAGAACAACAGTGTGTGCCTTTGAAAAGCCTTCAGTAGGCAATAAAGCACTAAATGAACATGTGATGGAGAAGATTAGAGCAGCATTTTCCCCAGTACTATGAAACAGTCTGAATTAAATTATGGGGGTTTTTTTAATCTGTTAAAACTAGAGCCGTGTTTGGTCAGCCAGAGTATGTGAGAAACTGGAAGAACAGTTTTTCCTCTCTTGTTTATGAGTATGTGTTACAGCAGAGTTCTCAGCTTGACTTCAGTGCACCTATACTGAAAATGAATACTGTAGTAGTGTAGGCAAACCTTGATAGCAAGGCAAACATATTTGGCTTGACTGATTGACAAGCAGCTCATTCCACTCTTTTGTAACCATGATGGGATGAATTTATAGTATTTGTTCTTACTGGCAACTTGCTGTTTGAAGCTTAAACTAAATTTCAAAACAGTAGAGGAGACTTTAAAAAAAATAAATCTCATTTTCCTCACCTCTAACCAACCCAAAGACTATTGAATCCAAGACATGAACAAATTTAACTGACCACTTTTCCTATTAAAGGTGTGTGCACTGCACAGCATTTGCCATTAGCCTTTATAAATTCTTTGTATATGCTTTATACTTCCTGGTAGATAAAGCATATGCCCTCTGGCAAAAATGTGTAATTTGTCATAGCAGGATTACTATAATGTATAAGAAATTGCCTTATGAAAGCCATGTATGACTCCTCTTAATTGAAGCTTATTGGGAACAAACAAGTATTGGATAGCAGACACAGCACAAACACTTAGTGAACAGCTTCAGCAAAGCAGATGCTATCTTTGAACACTTGTCTTGTTTTCTACAACTCTTAAAGAACCACAAGGACTAAACAGATTTTAAGGCAGACCCATACTACTCATGTTTTAGGCCTAACTCCATTAAAATCTAAAATCCACCTAGTAACTCCTGCACTTGTCTGGGTAACTTCTCAACATCAACATCTTCTAGAGAGATATACAACCTTGAGTTACAGACATTGTGATAGAATAACCAGCATGCCTCATGACAAGTGGTCCCAATGGCTGGTTCTGGCTGTTTAAAAATGTCTTTATTACTAAGTGAAATTTGTCTAGTTTCAGATACCAAGAATAATCTTGTCTTACATTCTTTCAAAGCTAGATTAAAGAACTTTCCACGATTAAATTTTCCCCCACTTACAATTAGATCAGGTCACCCCTTAGCCTATTCTTGGAATTAAATTTATTATGCTTCTCAGATCTCTCACCGGATAGGTTTTGTTTCAAGCAGGTATTAGTTTGACAGCACCATGCTTTTCAGTTCAGTAACTTATGTCTTTCAATCTCATTCTGTCTCAACCATGTCATCATTTATCTACACAAATGGGAACATTTTCAAAGAAAAATACCCCAGGTATGAATGCTTTTAAGAAACCCTTTGACATTGCTAATGGTTTCACAACTTCCACAAGTGCTGCATGTCATATGCCATGTACATTTGTGTTCAGCTGGACTTCGAGTATTCCTGCATGTGGTCAGTTTGCATTATGATAACCTTTTGGAATTTTTAACCCAGACCAGCTCCTCAATCTGAGCTGTACAAAGACATATGTTAACACAAGGGAGGAGGCAGGACAAATGTGGCTCGGTTGAGAAGGACAGTAGGATCTCCGCTTTCTGCAACAGAGGTGCATTAAAGAGCCTATGTAGTGGGACTTCATTTTTCTACAACTGAATTTGTAAAAGTTAAACTCCTAAAGGAAACAAATAGGCAGTAACAATGTAGTTTTATGCTCTCTGAATGTAACACATATTTGTGTCAAATTACAGGAAAAACTACACTTCTGCAGAGGGCAGGACAAGATGTTATTCTTTCATTGGTAATTTAAAATACAAAATCTTACACTGAAATCTACTGGAGAAAGAAATTCAGTACACTCTAAAAGCCTTTGGGGTTTGCCCATACTCTGTGTGGCAATATGTGGTTGTATTGCTTCAGGAAGAATTTGGGGAAGAAATCCTGGTTTGGGTGCTTTATGTTCATACTTTCCTGACTTTACACAGGAATGAATATTAAGAACACAGCTACTTCAAGGAAGTTGGGCTTCGAAAGAAAGTGAGCTTTACATGAGGACAGAACTAGTAGCCTGTTACTAAGGGCAGAATAGAATCAGAGAGAGAATGGGCTTTCTTCTGTCTTTCAGGATTTTAGAACATTTGATTATTTCTTCCAACATGTCCCCCTGCCCTGCCTGCTATAATGCCATGAGAAGACCACTTCCTTTCATCCCCCTTTGCTAGGATATTAAGGCTAGTCAAAATCAGGCCCTGTGAATGGATGTAGTAATGAGGCCCATTCATCAGTCTCAAATACAGGTGGCCTGTACATCCATAATTTTACCATGAGTTTTATTCCTCTTCTGTTAAATAAGAATTTGATTACCAAGAGCACAATGGTAAGTGCTTTACTAGAGAATTCCTGAACCAATTGGTAGGTACATTGAATTGCTTGTACATTTAGTATAGCTGTATCCCCATAATGTAAATGCTTGGATTATGAAATCAAGGTAAAGAGGCTTCATACATCAGAATAACAGCTGCTGCAGAGAAATATACCCTTCTTTGTACTTTCTCTGACTGTGATTGTTTGTGATATGGGCAATCCAAGACTTATGGAAATAGCTTCTCAGCTGGTGTAAACTGGTACAGCTGCAGTAAAAGCAAACGAGCTCTGCCACTGTACACCACATTACAGTTTGGCTTCTGGTGTTACTAGGTAGATGTTTCCTTGCTTTTAAGTGGTCAGGTTTTATACATTAGGTAAATACAGCATTGTCACCAACCTAAAATAACCCTAAGCATGGTTTTAGCAGAGGGTCTTACTTTCTGACTGTACCTGCAAGAGAGGAAATACTGCCATCAGGTAAGTGGAACACAGGTGAGAACTGAGTGAGAGAGTCTGGGGCAATGGTAGTGACAGACAAGTCTCATCTGTGTTGGCACTGCAGCATGTCAGGCCAAGGGGGCAGAGTGGGCAGGCTGCAAACGCTGGCCTTTGTATGAGACCTGGTTGTGTTGTGTGCAGGCAGGACACCAGGAAGCAGTGAGGGAGTGTTCTTGCTTGGTACTCCTCTGGTGAGATGCTCAGCTCTGGGCAGCAGCAGCAAAAAATGCAGAGGAAAGTTAGAAGGTAGTAAGGGAAGAACAACAAAAATGGTAACAGCTGGAGGGATTGTTTTTATGAGGGAAGATCAAAAGAACTAAATATGTGAAGCCTGGCTAAGTGATGACTAAGAAGGGAACGTGAAAACTACCTACAACTGTTTGAAGGATATAAACACTAGAGGTGAGCAAACAGCAGGGACAAATAGTCTGTGAATTTGAAAGTCATTTTCAGTTCAGCTGTGTTTCTGCCCTTTAGTGATCACTTTCTGTTAAGACTTGTGTTTTACTGAAAATATTTTCAGGGAATATTACACTCGTATATTCAAATGCTTCAGTATCTGCAAGGAAGTTCTGAAATGCAAATTCAGTCTTCAAATTTGAAATTTTCTTTAGCTTACATAAATCACTTAGTGTATAATGTATATATTGCACTAATCAACAGTATGCAAATTTTTTGCATGGCAAGTCAAATATATAGTTGAAAAGTGTATTTTCAGTTTTAATGTGGCATTTGTATACTCCCCTGATGAATTACATAGTTAACCAAGGAATGAGGGTTAGGTTCCAACCGCTTTCTGTCAGCTTTGCACAAAAAGGTGAGGCATTTGCTTAGTTGACAGGCTGTATTTTATAAATGGCAAGATTTGTGTGTTGAAATGTTGGGAGAGGTATTTTTTTCTTTGACAGGAGTTAAAAGTCACTACAGTCCGAAACTAGAGCACACTATGTGTATAAGGGCTGTTGGTGCAGTTTTGTGAAGTTGTTGAGGTGTGCTTGTGCACTGTGAGGGAGATCTTTTCTAATTTTTTGGTGCACAATTTGTCAGATGAGAAAGGTGAATTTAGCTCCTGTGACCCTCCATGGACATTTAGAGCAATTGAATTGAGAAGAAATTTCAAGATGAGTATAAGAAAACATTGTGTTAATGGTGAAATGTTCTCCTGGAGGGGTGCACTTGTCATTTAAAGCTCTTGGGCAAAGCAGTGGAAACGGGTACTGGGCAAGCCTCAGGTGAACTGACTAATTTGGCAAGTCATTTTCAACTTTGGTGATCTGTGAATTCAGGCATTAAAATTCTGTGTTAATACTCATCAACAGGCTTTTCTAAGCATCTTTTCCTGTTAATGCAGGATTGATGTGTGCTGCCCAGTGAATAACAAGAAATATAGGGTCAGCTGTGCAGACACCCACAGTTGTTTCCAGAGGCATTTTCTTCAAGAGTGTATGTATGCACACATGCCTCAATCCATACTGTACACAAAAACTACAGGCTTTGACCTATGCAAACACACACCAAATTATTGCTTTCCATAAACAAATTAGCGTACTTTAAAAGGTGAAAATCTCTATAAAATTGTCTGCCCTGTTGTTTATGGTGTGAGTAGAGGATGCACTACATTACAGAGGGGCTCACATTTCTCTCTTCTCCCCCCCCTCCCTAAATGGACGTGTGCTCCGTCCGTTTCACCATTGTTCCTGCCAGCCCGATCCCAGCAGGGGTTCCCTAATTAGCAATCTCTTCATTTCCAATCAAAGCACAAAGCGGCCCCAAAAGCCTCTCTTTATGAGGGAGCTGAGCAGTGGCTGGGGACGTGGAGTGGGATAATTGCCTTCGCCACTGGCAGCAGTAAGCAGCCTGGCTAATTCATTATTGTAATAACTTTGCTTGTCCTTGGGGAGGGGGGGCTAGGGTGAGGAGGACTGAGCCTGGCAGTGCTAGCTGAGGACAGGGGGAAGGGGGAATCCAGCCAGAACTGAGGTAGAAGATGGGAACAATTGGCAGGAAAGAAGAAATTGTTCAAGATTTTTCNNNAAAATAATTGAGGATTAAGTTAATTTGTGGCATGGTAGCCATTGCTCCCTGAGCAGGACTGCCATGAGCACCCTCTGCTCTGCCCTTGTCATGTTCAGAGAGAGGGAGGTCTAGAAAGGTGTGTAACTTGGCCCCAGGAATGCTGGGGAAGCTGGGGCTTGGTGGATTAGGAAAACTCAGGGATTGCCTCTCAGTTCAGGTAGGAAAAGATGACACTCAAGCACTGATAGATAGAAGGCTGAATGACTGAGGTACCCACAGTTTGTGGCTTTCAGTAATACGCAAGAACTCACCAGTGCCTGTGGACATTGCATGTTGTATATGGACTTCAAAGGAGTCCAGAGCTGCCAAATCCTATAGCAGAGCTTTGTTCTTATCTATTTTCTCTTGAAAATACATTTAATGTATGTAAGACTTGCCTGTCTTTCTGTGGGCTGAAGATCTGTGTTTGCTGGAGCTGTGTTGGCTTTCAGGGGCCACCAAGGCTCTGCCCTTGTGAACAGAGTGCTAAGCTGAGATGCCACCACCACTTCAGCAGCTCAGGCAGTGGTGGTGGCTACTTCCTCTTATCTGAAGGGAAATGTCTGTGGTGTGGCACAGTAAGTTTACTAGGGTTTTGGTTTTGAAAAGTGTACATATTTTAAGTAGGTAAGACCAGCCATATAATTCCAGACCCTCTGGTTCTTCTATTTCTTTGTGCATATCTCAAATTGGTATGGCAGGGTTTTGTTTATTCCAGAAGATTGATGGGACAGCTCCTTTTTCGAATTCCTTTGAGCTGATACTGCTGTGTACATTCATGAAGCCCATAACTCTGAGATGGTCACCATTCATGTTTCTGTACTGAGGTGGCTGGTAATGTAGCTATGTGTTTTACTGTCAGTTTCTTCATTGGAAATTATTCTTTCTGACATAAAATAAAACTAAAGAAAAAGTGACATCAAAATGTAAGTGCCAAACATGCAAATTTGTGTGCGGCAGGAGCAGTTTGAAATTAAATCATGCCTTTGTGATGATTAGCAAACACTTAATTCTGGAGATATTTGTATTGTATTTGTGTTATGGAGAGGCACACAAAGCAAGTCCTCAGCCTGAGGGGCATTTCAGTGATATGTAACAGATTCTTTGAGTCCCAAACAGTTTATCCACCTAAGACACAAAATGTTTACTGGGAGGAGATGTTTTTGAGGTAGTTGAGTAAGGCAATGGATAATTAATAAATATTTGGAGCAGAATTTATAGCTGGTGTCATCCAGATTCTTGTGAACAGTGATGTTTTCCCAGCCGCCTTACACCAGATGCTGGCTAGCAGGTTTCTCCACTTCTCAAGTAGATATTCAACCTCTTGGACACTGTGCTGCCTGCAGCCAAGGGAATTTCAGCTCAGTAAGTTGACAAGCAAGAACAAACTTCCTCTGCCTGCTACAAATGTCCACAGAGATGATGCTAAAGTCCCAAGAGAAAAAGTGCCCTTTCATTATTATTTTTCCGTGATCAGTGCTGTAGTCCTGATTGTGTTGTGCTTTTTGCTGTCTGATGTAAACACCATACAGGAAGGTATGTTCAAATAGGCCAGTGAGTGCACACAATGAGATTTATGGGGGATTTCAGTGGCTTGCTCTTTGTCCTGTGTCATTTCTATGCTTCTGGATCCTTTTTGTCAAAGTATCACTGTAGCAGTGGTGGGGGCTTTGCACATCTTTCCCAGCTTGCCCAGTTAAAAAGTTGAAGCAGTAACGGCACATAGGGTTGATGTGAGCTCATGTAGATAACTCTGCTAGATAAGAAAATATCCCCCTTTGTACATCTGTGGGATTCTCCACCATGTGGTATGTCCTACTCTTGGTTTGTGTTTCTCTCCAACCCATTTAGGGGACTTTAACTGTGTGGAAAGTGTGGTGACCAAGAGTTAAAACCATGAGTGGATAGATTTTTTAAATTAATTGTTTTCTTTCCTTGTGTTTCCATCTGCTTGGGAATGAGGATAATCTTGAATCCAGTTTGTGATGGTTTAAGATGATATGGATCCTAAGAGCTTTTGGTAGATAAACTGGGGAAAGGCAGTTCAAAGGGCTGAAAGACATCTGACATGCAGCACACTGTCATAAGTTTGGTGAGATGCCAGGGTATGGACAAGGGTTGATGAATTGGAGTAGCAATGGGCATTTTAGTCTTGACTTCACTTTTAGTCTGAGACCCTAAATTGTTGCATTGTTAGCAATTGCTTGTGGAGAGGTAAGAAATTGTGGCAATGGGCATGAGAAGGAATATTAATGATCCAATTTCCAGCGGAGTTCCACTCCAAGGCCTCGCTGGGTGATGTGCATTTTTAATCATAACAAACCAGAACGAGAAGGAGCTGCTTGCAGCAAGGCAGGCCTGTGTGTGGAGCCACAGTGTGTGACACCATCTCAGACCTCTGCCTGCTGCTTGGGGGGGACACAAGGCTGCTCTGCTTGCTTGAGTGCTACTACAAACTAGGTTGGACTGTGACAGTGAAACTTGGATCACCATCCGAAATGGATCCAGGGAAGGAGTGTAGTAACTGTCTTGAATAGCTTAAAGCTCTTGACTAGAAGAAATCACTGAATTCAACTGGAATTTTAGGTCAAAATAGGCCCTGACTCCAAAGAGGCAGAAATGTAATTCCTAGATGCTAGACAGCATTGTGCTATAGCCATGTTGAATTTCCTGCTAGCTGTTTTTTGCAGTCTTGATAGTTTCTGTGATAGGGTCTTCTCACTTGTTTGTGTTTCTGGAAAGTGATTTCTCTGCCTTTTGAGGGCATGCAGTCTGGCTGAGTGATATACCCAACAGCAAGATTTCTTTGATCTCTCAGTCTTAGGTACTCAGAATTTGGGAGAACCCCAGAGGTTTTCTTTTCTTCTGAGGTGCTTTTCATTCTGAACTTTCAGCTACAGAGAGCTCTGCAGTACTACTTTGGGAGCCCATCATCATCTGTTTCAAGTAGCCAGTAGGAGTTGCTGCTGAGGGATGTGCAGGCCTCCTTACCTGGGGAAAAGTATTCTATGGTCATTTAACAGTGGGACATGCAGCTCTGTACTTGGTGCATGTTTGGGAATGTGCCAGCTCTGTATCTTAACTTACCTGCTGAGCTTCAAACTCCATGTCTCAGGACAGCTCCCTCTGTACTTGTTCTTAATATTTTGTTCTGTCTTGGTGACTACATAACTGCTTTTTCTTTAGGGCTAAATGGCTGGTAGTCACTTGCCCCACTATAGCGCAGGAGCTATGGGAGGAAGAAACAGTTGTCTCACATGCCCTCAAGTGTCTATTAAAGCCAGAAATTAGAACTGATTTTCCTCTTAAGAGTTTTCAGCAGCCATTCAATTCTTTCTCTGTTTGTTAGTGCTAACCCAAACTAGGGAAAAGGGCTGAAGTACTGCATGCTCAGCCTTTGCAGCATCATGTTTTGTGTATCTGGCAGAGGAAAGGTGCCTGGTGTTTGATATCCCAGTACTCTTGCTCGTTATTTTCAAGTAAACAAGATGAACCTGAAAGATATATGGGAAAACTCCTGACCTGCTTTTTATGCCATTAAACTGGGAGCTAGCATTCTCTGGGATGGTCTGTGCTGATGCAGCCATCTGTACTGGGCAAGCAAGGGTTAGAGCATCACTGCAGAAAGATGGAATGCTTTCTGTAATAGAATGAGTTTCTGAAAGAGCACACACACCCCCCTGTAAAATCAGAACCAGCCAGGCCACTAGGGCCAGAGAAAATGCCAGCAATTTAAAGACTTCTGTTTTGCTGAGGAATAAATGTTACACTATTTGTGCACAAGGGAGGGAATTCACTGAAGTGGTTGAGGAGGGAGTGTAGAGGGGAGGGAGGAGGTGCCTTTCACCATACAGTAGGTGCTGCCTCTGGCATAAGTGCAGGACAGTGAGCAGTTCATACATGTTGTGTTCATGCAGCAAGTCTGGCCCTGAGAGAGGCACCTTTCCAGTTGGCAAAGCTGCCTCGCTGCTGCTGCTTGACACCCAAACAGCTCATATGCCTCCTTCACAAAAGACTCTGGCTTTTTAGATGTTTAAACCTGTGATTCTGCGGGGCAGTGGTCCCCTCCCGACAGGGGGGGGGGGCGGGGGGGCTGCCAAATGGATGATTTTAAAAAAGCTTTTGGAGGGAATATGGATACCATTTGCTGAGATAGGTGTTTTCTGCCCAGGCAGAACTCCCAGTGTATTTACAGCAGCTCTGCAAGGTCTGTGTGTGTGCGGTAGGTATGTGTGTGTGCCTGTACATGCTTGTGTATGCCTTTATTTCCATGCTCCGGCTGCCTGCCTCTGATTTAAGGGCAGGTTTTATTCCCCAGCTGCCTCAGGGCTCCTCTTTTCTGATTGCATTAAAGTCTCCGTAATTCTCCCCTCATTAATGATTGGCATATTTTTACCTCTCACTAAAGGAGCTTGCAGGCAACTCCCGTGGGGCCCTGCTCGCCAAATGAAACAATTTCATCCTGCTCCAGAAACGCATTAAAAAGGGTTTGTCAGGATCTTATCGCTAGTTAGGGAAAGCTAATCAAATTACTTCTATTTATTAGCTGCTGCAGCAATGTGTCATTCCATCAAGTACAGGTAGTGGGACAGGCAGGGATTGCGTGGTGAGCTCTGTGCATCCAGCACTGCTGCCTTGATCTGCACAACAGCATCTCTTGCCAAGGGAAGCTGTGAACTTCCCAGTGAAAGTGCTTCTGTCACCATTGCCATGGGACCTCTTGTCTGCTGCCCCTCCTCGTTTGTATTTTCCAGAGGACTCTCAAAAAACCCTCTGTGGTAGCATTCCTGAGCTTTTAACATTGAGTCCACTGCTTCTGTATTTGTCTGATAACTTCTTGATTGTATTTTGCTACTGACTATTTGTTTTGAGATAGTTTGGGTTTTTTGGAAAGTTTAACTCAGCATGAAACCAGTCCAGAAAGGATTTGAACCTGGCATGACAAGAAGGACAGTGGGGAGACATTATGGCAATTGGAACAGAAATAAATATTTTTCTACTCCAAGAGACTTTTATGAAATATATTTTTCTCAAGCTTTTTTTTTTTTTCCTCCGGTACATGTGGTCTGTACAAGTAATTGAGATTGAGGGAGTGGGAAAGAAAGCAACTGAGTCTGTTGAATGAACTGCACCCAAGGACTTAGATGGGACTCTGAAAAGAGCACCAACTATTGCTGGACTGTTGCTGATTGCATGAGCAGTAGTGGTTTGTGAAGCAAGAGGTGTGAGCTCAGACAGATGAAAGCTCACTCTTTTATTGATTTCACATGTGGAATGTGCATGTCCTTCATGCACATACACTTTGCACTTGTATTGCAACCATGTATGCACCTCCTTTCTTGCACATAATCTTAATTCCCAGGGTGCTGTGCCTCCTGTGGGCTTGCTCAGAAGGGACATGGAGGCAGGTGCCTGACAGGCGCTTTCAAACTTTAGAAAATATAGATCTGCTTACATCTTTTTACTATTTCTTTCATCTAAAAACTAAGAGCAAGGAAGTCTCTGGTGTTTCAGATAAACATGAATTGGACATTGAAAATGGGCTTGTTTCCAGGTAAGGCTGATCTCACATTAAAAAACTCCCACAAGAATAAAACCATGTAGTGGATATATTTGCATGAAGTGAAGTGTGCCTAAATATAGTTATAGTGACTCACAACGACAATATTGCTGTGCACATTGTGTAAACCTTTGCATACCAACACTTTCACCCTAGCACAAAATCCTGGGACAGCAGTGAAAATACAGCATTCTCATGAGTAAGAGCACATTTAAGCACACCAGTGTGCACACCGTGTGTGGTGCTGGTTTTGCTCAGGGAAGGTTTGTGCTGGCCCTGGGATTTTGCAGCTGGATGTACACAGATGCACGCTCTGTGTTTGCATAGAACTGATGGCGTGGTTAGAGGTTTGACAGTGTTCTGGCACTACAAGCAGTGATTCCTGGATTGGTGGGGGGCAGGCAAGTGCCCCAGCTATTCTAACTGTGTGGATTCAGTATATGGTGGGAGTGGCTGCCGAGCTGTGGGGGCCCTGAGTGTGTTCCTGGGAGTGGCAGTGAAGCAGGACCAGTAAGGGAGCCCAGCCCCATCAAGCCCATGCAGTGAGCCATGCTCCAGCATCCTCATTATCCACACAGTTCAAAAAGCAGTCCTGAGCGGGCCATCACGTCCCACAAAAGGCTGTATCGATTGGTCTGTCGGAGCATTTCCCGGGGTCCTTTATATCTCTCTGCCTCCTCGTCAGTAATGAAGAGGCCGAGCGCACAGAGAGTCAGCAGACTCCCAGCTGCTGGGATTTCTTCATCTTCTCATCAGGATTTTAATTAGACACGTCCGAGAGGGCAGCACCGTGTGAGGGCAGGTGGGAGCTTTATCAAGCAGGCCACTTCTTTAATTACTGTTTACTGACAGATAACAAGGGAGGGGAGGTGGCAGCAGAGATTGTTGTAGGGGGAAGCGAGAAAAGGACGGCAGTCCCCAGAGTGTGTACTCAGCAAAGATGGCCTTTGCTAGGGATCGAGTGGAAATTGTCTGCTCTCCCCACCCTGACATGCTGTGTACCTGACATGCCAGAGTGGGAAAGGTTCCCCTTGCCCCTCTCCTAGAGGGCAGAAGATAGATCTGAAAGGTGTTAAGTGGTAAGGGCCAGAGACACAAGGAATGAAAAGTATTCATTCAGTTAGAGAAAAATGAGAGAACTGGCTCTTCTAAGCTACCAGGATCCTCACCTGGGCTGTCCTGTGCCTTCCCAGCCCTGGGCTTCCCTGTGGATTTTCTGACACTGCACAGTAGGAAGCAAAATTATTTTCTTCTCCTTCTGTCTGGAACTGTCAGCCTTCCTCCTTCCCACTACCACCATGGCTGTTTTGACTGAAAGAAACCTTCTTCCATCGTTCCATGTGTCTTCAGCACTGGTGGTCTGCTCTGTGGCTGCTTCTGTCACAGACTTGATCCCTTCTCTCTTGCGGGCCAATTCTGCACCTGGTATGAACACTATCTTCAGCCTGGTCCCAGAATACACACACCCCTCCCATCTTTTGTCTCCTTCCCCTTAAGGTGTTTGTTTGGTCATCATTTGTATCCCCACTGCTGTGTCCTGCTGGATCATAGCCATTTTTAGTTTGGTGGAGCTGCATTTTGACTGGTTTATGTTATGACAGGGAAGTGGTGTTCACAGTCCCCCACAAAGCAAGAGGCTGGATAGATCACTGCTCCCTGGCTCAACCAACCCCCTGGGACAGACAGTGCCTGTAGTGGAGTGCAGCAACTGGTGTCCACGTGAACAGTCCTCTGGTGAACTAAGCTCAGCAGCCTGTTGCTCTCCAGAAATTTTCTCTGAAGATCATGACACAGTCTTGGCTGCTTTTTTAACCACTGTAAGGTAGTCTGATGCTTCCAAAATACTGTTGCCATCCCAAAATGGAAGATGGTGTGTGCCAGAGCTTGGTTTCCATTGTTGCTAATAAACTCCCACTGCTCTGAGCAGAACAAGATCTGGAGGATGTGCTTGGGATCAGCAAGGACTTGGTAATTGGACTGTTGTTCTTTCATTTTGCTACGCAGTAGCGAGCAGATTATAGAGCCCACACATTATAGATTTCCTGTCATCCCTCATGAATCAAGCTCCACCGTCTTATTTACTGTCGGCCAAGGCCTGTGAATAACATCACCAAGGGATACGCTCTCAAGCAGTTGTGCAAACACACAGTGCAGAGCAGTTGCTTGTGCCTTTGAGCTGTCAGCTCACCTTCCCCCATCACAACACCTATGGCAGAGAAGGGTCCTCTGCTTCCTGTCTTCATGCAATGGCTCCTGGCTTCCCTGGGGACTCATGGTTTGTGACACTGGAGGCAAATCTGTGTTATCTAATTAATATTAAGTCCCACATTGTTAAGTTTATGACATTTCTGGTCACAATTCTGGCTGTTCTGTAAACTCATACCTACATGCACCAAGGATGTGGACTTCCAGTTTCCAGGGAACCATTTAATATTAAATCTGTCTGCTTTGTACTCAAGGCACAGTACTGGATGTAAAGACCATGGGAACAGCTCTCAGACTCATCAAAGACTGTTAAGCAATTCTGCTGTTCTACATAGTAAATGTAACACATGATAGACTTGACTTATCAGAATTTTCTCATTTCCCAAAATTCCAGAAATCCCAGATCAAGATTTTGATAGTGTGTGAGAAATTGAATCCAGGTGGGAGATTTGCCCCAGTGAAGGGCTAACACTCTCTCCCTGCCTTTTTTCTATTTTTTTAAACTACAGTGAGTTTCCCTGGAAATGAGAGCAAATTTGGCTTGTCTACTGCAAGACAGCAGGCTAGCTGTGACTTTGTTCCTTGTTCTGGATGTTTGTTTAAGCTCTGTGACCTTCTAAGTGATAAACTTGGATGCCCAGGAATGAAGTTAAAGGGACTGAAGTGCTGATTTGTTTCTGTTAGACAGGTTAGTATTTCTGTCTTGAAAATCTAGATATTAGGCAAGATCTGGGGAATGTACCTTCAAATAGTAAGAGGCTTTGACCAAGAGGAAGTGATTAAAGCCATTTGCTATGTCTGATGTTGATAGAGGTGGAAGTAAATGGGCTTTGATTGCAATGTGGGAGGTTTCAGTTTGATATTACAAACTGGTACTGATACAGGATCATTAGAGCAGACTGTCTGAAAGGAGCTAAAATTTTTCACAGATACTTTTCCAGCCTGTTTTGAAAAAATAATGCTGCTATAGCATTATCCATTGGGATGGAAGGATGCACCTAACACCTGACCTGGTCCTAGCCCTGTTTTTGTGGCTGTGAGATGTTAAGACATATATATCCAGCTGATGCAGGCTTGAGATACATGCAGGTGCTGATATCAAGCAAGCCCTAGCATCGATAAGGTACCAGGACAGCTTGCAAAGGAGTGCAAGTGCTCCACATTTCTCTGAAGGCCAGCCATCCAAATGCTAACATACCCAACCATGGTAAGACTTAAAAAGAGATGGCAACAGCACTCTTTCTTGCTTAACCAACTTCCTTAATTTTTTGTCTTTGTTTCCACTGACACATACAACAAACAGACTGTAGCACCATCATTTTTTTTTTACTGGTGCATCCAGTAGAGTTTCATTTCAGTAGTTCATACCACTGCTAAGCTTCAATCATCACTACAAACACTTTCTAGCCCTCTGATTTGTTTGTGGAAATTTCTATCCAAACCAGCAATTTTTATTTTTTAAAGCAAATGTCCTGAATTATGCCTTCATTTCATTTAAAAACAAATCAAGAAGATTCCTCTTTGCTAAGCTCTAAATCAGCTAATGTCAGTAAGTGGGGCCACCAAACAGGAATGCAAAGACAAGACAAGTGGGGGCTGGGCAAAAAGGAGGGGAAGCAAGTAGTTATAAGCAGTTGACAAACAAGAAGCTAAGACTGTGGAGTGTGGGGGAATAGTGTTTGGAGGGGTGAGATGAGGGCAAAGGAAAGGGTTAGCGTGGGAAGGCAGAGACAGTGAAGAGATGAAAGTGGGCTGGGGTGGTCTGGAGAGGAGAGAGGCATGAGTTGGACTGAATGGTTGGAAGAGCCTCTGAATCATTTCTCAGCTGTTGCCAGTGCTTGAAACTCACTCAGTGTTTCATGCTCCTCATGATAGTTTTCACAAAGGAGGATGGGCTACCTTTGCAGCCCGTTTATTACCTTGGTTGTAGTGGCCCACTGATGGATTCGCCCCTTCTGATAATCCACAAAAGTTCCATTTATGATGGAATTTCTTTGCTGTAAAAGTAACAACAAACTCTAAAAATGGCATTTCAAATGGTACTGATGCAAAAACTGGAAGATGGGGAAAGACCAGTTATCATCTTCAAGCACTTCTGTCTGCCTGACTCTTATACAACTCATGTTTTAGCTACATCCTGGTGTGCTGTTTCTTTCACAGGACCCCTGCCTCATTCACTGCATGTGATGGACCTGCTCTGAGGTAAATCAGAGTTGCACGGTGAAAGAGACCATCTGTAGGACCCCTGCCTCATTTGTCAGGTGTGTACTGAGTGAGACAAGGGACTGCAGGAGAGAAAGAGAAGCTTTTATAGCTGAGGCAGTGAAATCCTGACCTGCCAGTTGACTGCTTTCCTGTATGTGACCATTTCTATATGATAGTTCTCAGATTTTCTGGAAGCAGCTGCTATGCCAGTGGTTGTTTAATTGTGTGTTCCCTATTTTATAGGGGACCTTTTGGTCCCAAAGGGCCTACTCTACAGAAACACTGAGTGCTTACAGCTGCAAATTAAGTGAATGAGAATCCACTGAACCCAAGGTGCTATATAAGCACAGATCAGTCAGGCCATTGGTGTCTTGGAGTATGAACCCAGAATTAGCAAATATGTTTTAATCCCATCTTCAGCCATTCATCCATAAAATGGGAATAAAAATACCCTCTTCTCTCATAGAGGTATGTGGAAATAAATGATCTTGGGGTAGTGAAGCTCTTGGACAGTGTAATGACAAGCCCATAGAAAAACACATAAGGAAATTAATAAATCTCTAGAGCCAGGTTTGAATAATGTGCAGTAAATAAGGCCTGGGGCCACACAGTGAACAATGAGCAGAAACCAGCATCTCAAACAGCTGCTCATTACATAGGAAAAATCCCTTCTGAGTGCAGTCTGAGATGGGGTACTCTGAAAAAAAAACGATGCTGTAATTATGGACTCTAAAATAATGCATATGTACAAGGGGGTTAAGAGTATTCTTCGGAAGTAAACACAATTGTGGTATTTCCTAACTCTTGACTTCACTTGTAATCTGCTCTGTTTAACATGCAGTTTTTGTCTTTGTTTCATGGGTCCTGTCAAATTTTGCAGATTTATAAGCTTAAGATGTTTTTATCCCAGTCTCTCTGTTTGGATTAAGTGTTGCCATTTCATGTAGTTGTAGATCAACCAAATGCAGTAGTCAAAACCTGCTCATTTATATATTATGTATTCTACATGTTGTAATCTCCCCTGAAGTGCAGATTTGTGTGAGTGAGAAAGGCAGATCTGACCCTGTAATTTGCCATCATGAGCAAAACTGACAGATGCTCTTGTTCTTAACTGTGAAGGAATTTTGGATATTTGACAACTTACAGCCTGCTAACAGTAATTAAAACAATAAAGCCTCCAGCAGCAATATGCAAGAGGACAGTGTAACTCGGGCTGTGAAATTTCTTTGGAAGTCTTTGCAGTAATGTGTGCAGGAAGAAAGGCAAAGCTTAAGGTCTTACTGAAAGTATGCAGAAATATAGCATTAAAAGTACATAATTTTAAGTAATCACCCTTTTGATGAATACTTATGTGCTTGTTTAGGAACAAATGTAAGAGGGACATTCTACAAAGGTATGTAGTGATAGGATGAGGGGGAGTAGCTTCAAACTGAAAGAGGGTAGGTTTACAGTAGATTTTAGGAAGAAATTCTTTACTGTGAGGGTGACGAGGCACTGGAACAGGTTGGCCAGAGAAGTTGTGGCTGCCTCATCCTTGGAAGTGTTCAAGGCCAGACTGGATGGGGCTTTGAGCAACCCGGTCTAATGGCAAGTGTCTCTGCCCATGGCAGGGGCTTGGATTTAGGTGAACTTCAAGGTCCTTTCCAACCCAAACCATTCTTTGATTCTATGAAGTATGTAGTGACTGTGATAGTAATGCTGAAGTGTTAAACTCTATCGAGTTGAGAAGCAGAAAGTTAATGGTGTTGGGATGACCAGTGTACAAACCTAATGCTGGTTAACCTTTCCATGGCATGTCTGATATTTGCTAAAATTTGAAGAGAGAATGTTATGAGTAGAACAGGAAGTAGACCTGTGTCCTGTATCCCTGACATTTTGTTTGTAGGAATTAGAGCTGTCTATTGCAGATGTCTAAGATGTCTTAGAAATGTGCCATAAAATCTTTTTTTCTTATATTTCCCCCCTTATTAACTCAAATACTAGAAGAAAAATTAATGGGCCTATTTAGGCTGTAGAATGTGATGCTTCTCTCAAGGCTGACTAGTACTGCTGTTGGCTAGTTGATGACTTGGAAAGCACTGGTTCTCACATGTGCTGCAGATAATGGTTCATCCAGGTAATTAAGCAAGCCAAACCTATCAAACACATTAACCTGTGTAAGAGACTGAATGAGTGTCCTTTGCAGTGGCTTAACTGCTCCGTTTTAACAGTTTCATCTGATAAATGTATTGCGTGGTTTAAAGAGGACATAAGAAAAAGTGATGCCAGGGTACCCAAGTGCAGGAACTCTCACAAAAATCTCCTTAGGCAGGGCCTGGCATTAGTGGCAAAAGGAGAGGAAAGGACAATTAAAAAAATACAACAATCTGTTCCTGTAGGGGTCAGACAGCAAGAGGCAGCACGTGTGCTGGGTGGGAGCCATCAGTGAGAGCTGGTTTCCCCATGGGATGTACAGACCTGGACTATCAAAGTAAGCTGGGGCCAGGACAAACAGATGTTATGCCAGACACGTCAGCAGAGCTAGTCTGTTTTGCATAGGTGTCTGATCTTACTTGGCACGCTTTAAGCTCTCTTCTGAATCTCAGGGTGGAATAAAACCATTATGATTTCATCCTAACTGCGCTGTTCTCCACCTATGATGCAACTCTTGGGTATTACCTCTAACCTATGCAGGCAGGAAGCTGAGGCACAGGGTGGTGTGCTGCCAGGTGCACAACTCCTTAGTGTACAACCACAGTCACAGGCCTCTGCTTCCCTTCAGTGAGACAAGGAAGGGAGGCTGGGGGCTGCTGCGTTACCAAAGTGAACAGTCTTTCCCTACAGGTATCTTACTGATAGAGTTAGGTGGTGTTAGTGCCCCCAGACGGATGTTTCAAAACACCATCCTGAAGCATCCCTGCACAACAGGCACTCTGCTCTCTGGAAAACCAGCTTAGGACAGAGAGGGGTAAATGAACCTGAACACAAGGGCTAGTGGCCCCCACACCATTGTGGCAGTGCAGGGGTAAGGTCAGGCCTTCATTTGCAAAAACTGCATCTGACCAGAGGGTATGACCCTAACCTTGCTCAGGGGCTGGCAAGTTGGAGTCTCACTCTTACAGACCTGCCAAGCAGAAAGTGTTTATTTCCTGCTCTGGATCCACGATCCAGGAGGAATGAATAAAAGTGATTTAATCTTCTATGTGAGGAAAATCACCTGACTGAGCAGGACGCAGAGGACAAATGGGATGGGGGCCTTAGCTTGCCTGGCCAGGAGGGACGGGAAAACAGAAGTGAGGCACAGGATCAGAATCGCTAATTGTTATTTATTATTAATTTTCTAATTTTTCCCTTGATTGGATTCCACGACTGCTGGAAATCAGGGCTCCTCTGGCTGTCTGGGTGCATCTGTGACATTGACTCTGTCTTTGAGATGGGGAGCACCCTCTGGTGGTTAAGGATAATCTGACATTTCCTGGGATTGGCACCCATCATCCCTACAAGCCGCCAGTTAAGGTGGACAGGAGGCAGTGCTGGCGTACTGTCAGTGTTGGGAAGGGTATTTGGGGCACAAATATTCACTCTGACTTGCTAACCCAGGAATCTGATTCATGGGAACCTTTTTGGCTTGGTGACAAGCATTTGAAGTGTATTCGTTCTCCCTGCCCTGCTGTTGTGTAAAATCTCACTTACATGCCCTTCTTGCTTTCTCCCAGTGAGAGGGCAAGTAAAGCTCAATTCACTTCATTAGGTCCCAGTGGACACAAAATCCTGCCTTGGCTCTCTCCCTAGGGACTGCAGTTTCCTGCCTCAGCTCTTGCTCCTGTCTCCCAAAAGCACTAGTCTTGCACTCAGAGCCTTCCCTGGTCCATCTCTGGCTGGATTTGCTTTGCCTGGAGTGCTAAAGCTGGTACAGTACAGCCCCTTGCAGGGAACAGAGGAATTCAGCTCAGGTTTCCCTTCTCCTTCCGTAAGTGGATTAACAGGCTGAAGGGATCGTCCCTGCCTGCCTGCCTGCCTCAATCTTCATTAGCTAACGTGCTTCGCCAGCCGCAGTCACATCCTGGTCTGGAGAGCTGTTTGACAGGCGTGGATTCTGGCCCCAGCCTCTCACAAAGGCTGTTGCACCTTCTGAGGGGGTTTTCTTCATGGCAGGGCTGTGTGGGCTGCCCTGCATGGCAGGGACGTAGGGCAAGAGTGCTGCAAGATGTGCATTCTTGCTCTGTGCAGGGCTCACTTTACAAGAACAATTCTGCATCCTCTGCTGACTGCGGCACCTGCACCCCTGTGTAGTGCAAGTGCTGGGTGACAGCAGGAAACATTCCGAAGGAACACCCCCATGTGCTTTATTTTTCTTTTCCCCTCGTGTTTCCCAGGCAAGGGAGGATCCTGAATATATTGGCATGTCTCTGAAACTTTCGTTACCTGGCTGTCACTTCTGGATGCCCTTTCTTGCATGCTTCTAGGCAGTCAATTTGAATGCAGTATTTCCTAACAGGCTGTGTGCAAGCAAGTGACCTTACCTCCTCAGCCACTTCTCCCTGTTGCTTTGTAGTAGTCATTAATGGGTGCTGCACCCTTGCACAGGCAGTCATTTATTCCACCAGTGCTGTTGTTTCCTCAGTTCAGAGAAGACCTTTTCTGCACAAGTAAGATGTACACTTTGAATTGCACCGATTTTGTAACAATCCACTTAAACTACTGAAAATCCAAACTGTGGATGCTCTCCTGCCAGTTTGAGGATGCTTCATTTTTGCTCATTAGTTGTCTAAACAGATTAAGTTTCAATAGTAATGAGTGCCTCTTGCACCAGCTTAAGTTAATCTATTTCAAATTGTACCTTGAATTATACTGTGGTAACATTCTCATGCAAAGAAAGCCTGCAAGGAGAGGAGGTGAACACTGGGCATCACTCGTACCATCAGGGGCTGCCTGCACCCAGCAGCAGGGAGGCAAATGATCTTATTTTTGTTTTGTAACCTGACCATTGCAGCCAGGGAAGTTGGTGTGCCATGCTCTGAAAGCAAGGTCAAGTGGCCAGGAACAGAATCAAAATGGTTTGTTTTTTTTTTTTTTTTAGCAAGTTGGAAGGGAAATAAAAAAGGCAAATGAGCATGAAGGGGCAAAGGATACTACATACTCTGCAGGATGTTAGAACCTAAAGCTGTATTTAGCAAACTAAGGGATGAATCTAATTTCCCAAAAATATATGTTAAAATACACAAATGAATAACCCCAGCATTTATGAGCTAGCAGTGTATTTGGTTTGGCCCTGTAAAGCCACAAGTCAATGGTCAGAGCAGAAGAGCTCCCTGGAGAGCCCTGGCTTGCTGGTTCTAACTCCCTGGGGGATGCTACCATCTCTGGAGCAGTCCCCTCTCAGGGCTGTGTAGCTGTCAGTGCTTAATGATGTGCTTCCCAGAGTGGGAGACAAAGGTTACACAACTCCAAAAATGTAACCTGTCTCTGAATGGGCAGCAAAAGAATTTTCCTTTGAGAGGCCAAATAAAACCCATGCTATTGAATGGAAAACAGGTCCCTTTTTTACTGCCCTTTGTTTGGAGGAATGCAAACTGGGAGAACAAATCTGGTTTTATATATTTACAAATAGCAGAAATCTCTTCATGTGTGGGGAGGAGGCAGTCTGAGTTAGGACTTGCTGAAACACCCTCATGGTTAGATTTTGTGCCTTTTTGATATTGAGGTTGCCTTGGATCACTGATCTTGATGAAGATGATACTCTCTTGTTCCTCAGTCCTTTCCTTTTCAAAGGTTTCCCAAAGCATTTTATGCATAATGAGTTACTTTGCTACCACAACTGCCTTTGCAGTAGCTGTAATGGCACAAAACAATGTACTGATTTGAGACCAGAGTTAAGGAAGAACATCATTGCTGTGGAGTAATGCAAGATGTACTAGCAGAGGCGGAGCAGAAATAAACTGGGATAGTTGGATGAGATGTGTCTAAAGCAGTAGTTCGCCATCTGCTCCTGCCCTTTTCATCTCAATCTCTGGCGTTTTATTGGTAATGAATTGAGGGAAACATGAATTGACACAGTGCAGGCTGTACCACTCACATAATCTGTCCCCATCAGTGACCCTCTTGTAACACTACTCTTCTGCAACATCTTCTGGTGAAAAATTCTGGTAGTGGTTGATAGTTTCCAGGCCCTTGTACCCCTCCTGGCCCTCCAGAACAAGACAGTTGCCAGAACTGGCTGACTGGGCAGATCTGCCTGTCTATCTCTACAGACTTTTTTAGTTAGTTATGAAGGGTCAACTCTGAATACTGAAGGGTGCTCTTTTAGGGAACAACTGAGAGAAGTCTATCAACTGTGATTTTAGGGAATAACTCCTCCTCGTCCCTCAGTTTTGGGAAACAGTAAGAAATTGCGTTGAGAAAGACAGAACTGTATCTTGAAAAGGAATTCTTAATAACATATCGATAATTCTGTATTTCCATGCTGACCTTTTCAATTCACATATTTCTTCATGTTTACTCTGCTAGTCTTTCCCTCCCCTTAAGTGTAAAATGTTTAGGTGAGCTCTGGATACAGACTAGACTGACGTGCTTTCTGTGCAGTTAAGATCTGGTTGCATGTAACTTCAGGGTTGCTTTCTCAGATGTGGATTGAATTGAGGATGTCTATTGGGAGTTTCAGGTCTTGGTTTTCTCATTGGAGGTCCTTCCATCAGGCAGGTCTGTTAAATGCTTGCTGGGTCCCTAGAGACACTTGATCTGTGTTTAAAGGGAAGCAGCTGAACCACGAGAAGAGAGAAATGGCTGTGTACTCAAGCACTATTGCTCTAAAGGGATCTTGCTGAAAGCTGTGCAAAGCTTGCATGGCAGTCTGGGTGCCTGGGGCTCTCCATGTGCTTCATCCCAGCAGAGATCTGTGTGATGCTCTTGCTTGCCTTTCCTGCTTTGAGAAAGATAAGTTGATGGCTCCAGGATGCTTTGAGCACGAACTGTGTTCAACTCTCCTGAGGCCCAGGCCAGGAAAATCTCTGGAGGATTCCAAGCAGCACCTGCCTCCTGCTCCCTACTCCTCTTAAAGCTTCCCCAGTGGAGACATCCGCTCAGGGAGAGCAGGAAGTCCATAAATAAATAATTCCCTCTGTCTCTCCTGATCAGCCCAAGCAGCTGTGATTGCTCCTGAATGCCTAGGTTGCTTTCTTCTTAATGGCTTTTAAACCAATTTTGCCCTCATCTGATGACCCAGCTTCTCATACTAGTTTTAGAGGAACAATTTCTTCTTTTAGAGAGAGGGGTTTGGGGGATATTTATATTGTGTCAAGAGTTTTGGCTGGGTGAAACAGTACAGCAGTGCCAGTGAAGCCACAGTTCTCCGGTTCTCCCAGGCTGCCCCACAGCTTATTTTGACAAATCTCTACAGGACACTTCTGTGGGTATTGCAGATAGCACTGACCCTTGCTTGAGAGCACTGGACACATGTGATGCTCATGGACATCCTACAAACACTTAATAACTCTTACACCACTCTAAGACACTATATTTTTGGGATGTATTTTGCTGTTGGGAGAGCTAATCACTGAGACATCTTAGTGCTTATCCTTTGCTCCACAGTGTAGGTAAAACTCTGGATACATAAGTTAGGAGTGTAGGCTCTCACTTTTCAGTTCAGCTGACTTACAGCATTTCATTAATGGGCATTTGACAGCTTGATAAATATTTAGACCTTATATTGTTGCTTTTGTACTTTGTATATATGAACTGTAGTAGATTAAAAAAAGTGCTCCTTAAATAGCAAGTGGACAGTCAAGTTTAAATGTTCTTGGTTTGTGCAACCAACCAAGTGCAACCCTTGGAGATATTTATTGCTCCTCTGATGGCTGTCACCTAGGTTTGTCTATAGAGAAGTATGAGCACTACCTCCACCAGCAGAACCTACCTGCCTGGCAGTAGGACATGCAAGGCATGTTCTGAACATCCTTACAGTGCTGGTCAGGTCTCCTGTGGGATGTGTACAAGCAGAGCCTTGTGTTGTGCTGCAGGCTGATGACCGTCATCCCCACAGTGCCTTTGGAAGAGGCACTAGTCTGTCTGGGTGGAATGCAGCTGCCCTGCCTATGGTTATAATGCCAAATGGGCTGATTTGGCCCAAATGGTTGAAGGCTAATGACTTATGGTTTTTGTTGGTGTTAACCATCCCCCTTGACCAATCAATTCAATGGGTATCCTCATGAAATGAGCCGAGAAATGAAGTAGCATCTCAAGGTGGGACTGTTGCCTGTTACCTTCTATCTGATTAGCAAGGCAGGGCCCTCTGGGTGCTACATCACTGGTTGTTAGATGGACCTCTGTATCTGAAGCAGTGGCAGTCTTTCTTTCCCACCACCTTCCTTCTGTCCTGCTTCTAACTTCCTGGTACTCTGGAAAAGTAATGGGTTTAACAAGGAGAGCTGCTGTCCCCGGACTTTATGGCTTCCAGGACAAACCTGGTAGCAACAACTTCTGGAAGTTATGCCACAAAAACATAAGGGTTGCTGACTGCAGTAGTTATGAAATACTGCCAAATGTTGAGGGGCAAGGTCTAAAATATGAGTTGAGTACTACTGAGTTCAGCTGACTGGAAATGTTTAGTGGAAGATGGCTACGTTCAGCAGAGGAACAGAGAGGGGAAGCACTGCTAGTCTTTGATCACCGCTAAAATAAAGGTGTTCAAGAGATTAGCAAAAAAACCAATTCTGGATTTTCTTTTGTAAGCAATGTGGAGACCAAGGGGACCTGTTGCTAGGAGGCTGCAGCACCAAAGTCACCCTCCAACCACGTGGGACTGAGATTTGAGTTTGCCTTAACAATGATACTGAAAAGTAATCCTTTCTACTGCTGCCATGGGAACGGTGAAGCTGGCTACACGTGACTTGGAAGGATGAAGGCATTTTTGCTGAAATCCTGTGACACATATTCAGGTCTATCAGGAGAAGACTTTACTGCTGCCCACAACTTCTTTTGTGTTGGGATCTCTGAGAAATTTTAAGACTTGTAACTCATTCAGTAAGACCTTTTCAAAGACATTCAGGGGCTTGTTCTTCCACACATGAGAGAGATCACTGTCTTTTGGAATACATACAGCTGCACAACAGAATTAGAACTGAGATGGTGAAATTTCTCCTTTCCTTTGCATGGAAGAGTTTTTTTTCTGGTAACCAGCATCTGTCTCTTCACAACTGGCTACTCTCTTGACACTGTATGTTCCTATATTGTGTTGCTAAAGCAGACATGTATATATGGTCCTGAGCTGCCCTGCCTGTGATGTTTTGTGGTATAAGCAAGGATTATTTTTCTTGTTATTTTTTTCTCTTTATTTTTTGAAAATGTACTGCAAAAACTTGATCATTCATGGTGTGTAGGCACAGTGTTTGAATGTTAATGACTTGTTGAACAGTGATCTCCTAATGCATTTTACTTGAAGGTGTCTGAATGTGATGCAGACATGTATCTCTCGATGGTACTCAAAAGTTAAAAGTATGTTAAGAAGCTTGGGAAGGAGTTTGTTGGCAAAGCTGTCTAACCAATCTGTCACAGAGATTTTCTCTTGTCCAACAAGTGAAATAAATGTTATTCAAGTAATACATAAACTCAAGAGGGAGCTGTGAAAAATTCTGCATTGTTCTTCAAACACTCAAGTTAGTGCAGAACAAATCTTAAAAAAGTCATGCACTTAACTGAACTGTTTGGAGATTCAGAGCAGAGGAGAGTTGAGGTTGCTGTGCTGCTGATACAGCAAATCAGAGTGAAGCTGGCCCTTCATGCATGGTTCTAGCCAAAACCTGTAGACCATTACTCTTAGGAACTGGAGTATTCTGAGGCTGGAGAACGTGACCAGAAGAGCAGTCCTGATCATCTGATATCTCTGCTTTTTTCAGACAGAAACTATATCAAGTTTGCTAATGTCACTCAGGACCTGCAGGTTCATCTCACTGTTTAATGCTTCTGTATAGATCCACTGTTGGTGAGCTCCTCTGTGTTTGGCCTGTCTGACCTGGGGAAGTCAATAGTCTTCTATCAACTGAGCCCAGATGAGGCCAGATGGAGGTTCCTGCAGGGAAAGGAAGGCTTTAATCTCTGCTTTCTTCATTTCTTACACCCTGGGAAGAAAAGTCCTTTCACTGCTTTTCTTCTCTAGGACTGCCTACCTCATTTTCTAAAAGAACTCTGTTACCTACCCAGAGAACCCAGCTAAGAGGAACCTGCACACTTACCCAGTTTTTTGTCACATCATAATATTCAAACTGCAGCCACCTTATTGCTGTTGCTGGGAAATAAGTTATCTTGCATGTGTTTCCATCACAGACTTGAAAAAATTACCCTTCACCCTCACTGGCTAACCCTCAGCAGGTACACTTCCTAAACTGTAGTAACTCTGAAGTGTTTTGGTTCTTCAAGCCCCACTCCTTTTCTGGGTTAAGACACTTGGCATTATCAATGCACACACCAAAAGTGTTTTCATTTTTGGCATGCAGCAAAAGAGTAAGTAACTGTTATTTCTCCTGACAAGACGATATTTCTTTTGATCAGTTCCGTGAGTAAGCTTAAGCTGTGAATATCGGGTCCTGGGGTGATTAGAATGAATGGGCTTGGAGCACATGAGCTTGGAAAAGGAACCTGCTAATCATCTCCCCAAATCAGAGCAATGATCCTGTTCTACTGACCATCCTCCTTGGCCTTTTGCAATACAGGACTTGAAGCTAGTGTACTTGAAACTAGTGTTATTTGAGGAAAGCTAGAGTTGAAAAGATGCTGTTTGACTTTATGTCCCATCTGACTGGATGAACTGCCATACTAGGAAGGCCATGCTTGTGATGGAGGATTTGTACAGCTAAGCAGAGGTAAAGATTCTTTGATGCCTTGTGTTCTCTCCTTCCTCCCAGCTGCTGAGCAAAAAGCCCAGCTACTGCCCTGTGGATACCTGGGATCATGGATGGGGAAGGATTAATTTCTGCTTTGCTGCAACTGAAAGAGTACAGGAAATAGCAATTACCATGCTAGAAATTGTGTAGCTGTGAGTGTGAATAAAGATCATTTTCCAGTCAAGGTCTTGGCCACATTCTGCCTGACCACAGTAGCCCAGCTGAGGGTTAGTGTAATATATCATGGAAAAAAGATCACCAACAGGTCCAAATCTGGAGCTGGATCACAGCTCTCCATTGAAGTCTTCTAAGCCTACAAGATCAACCTACCTCTCTAATTACCTACCTTTTCTGAGGATGGTTTCTGCCCACTTAGTTAACAAAAGTTAGGCAAAGACAGAGTAAAGAGTAGGCTGCCAAAACATGAAATAAAGATGCACTGCTGTATTTCTGGGCAAGTAGGATAGAAGATGTTATCAAATACCCCAGCTAACTGATAAGGCACAAAAGAGCAGAAGGCATAATCCCAACTATATAATTTCCTCTCCTGCCTCTCTCTATATTTCTTTTTACAAGTTCTTCCATAATCTGGAAAGAAATGTATCTCTTCTGATTGTCTTTATTCTTTTCCATTTGGTAAAATACTCTGGCCCTTACTCTGATGCTCTGTTTTAATTTTAGAAAAGTTATACTTCCTTTGCCTGGTTTGTCTCCGTCCATGTGTGTCTCTGCAGTGAACTTTCATTTGAGATGTTAGCAGGAACATGTTCTGCTCTAGAACTGAGTCCTGCTATTAACACTCCAAAGACAAAAATGGGTATAAAACCACACAAAACAGCATTGGCCCTACACAAAAAAAAAAAAAAAAAAAAAAAAAAAAACAAAAACCAAACCAAAAAAAAAAAAAACACAAAACAAAACCAAACCAAAACAAAACAAACAAGCAAACAAAAGGTTATTAAAAAAAAAGAAAGCCATGACTTTTTATTGGCAATGTAGAGACTATGTCTGTCTTACCTCAGGGCTCCTAACGCTGTTGGATCCAAGCACAGAACTTAAGGAAAGGTCACCGTTTTGGGACAGAGAATTCTCATTTAAAGCAGGTCAGTAAGGGTTTAGACACTTGTATTCAGACTCTAGTGCTACAGATCTGCTCAGACTGATCTGGGGCAAGCCACATAACCTCTTTATGGTAGGATTTGGCAGTCTGTAAGTTGTGAATTATAACACATTCTTAAGGATTGGCAATGTTTGAAGCATATCTAAGGACATTCAGATGGGTGTTCATTGTTTGAAAATCCCAATGTGAAATCTATTTTCTGTTTAAATAGATGTTGAGCTTCATCATTATACCTTTAGATGGAAGTATATTGTTTGCAAGGCCAATATGATTTTTTGGGGAAAAAAAAAATCTATTGGAGTTTGGTAGAAAAGAAGACATTGATTTTGGTGGGGAGAACAAACTGTTTTGTTTGGTTGTAGTAAGAGAAAACAGAATGGAGCCCAAAATAAAGAAGGCTGGTCTTTAAAAGCCTACCAGGCATCAGGGACCTGTGTTCAGAGTACCTAAGTTTCTCTCTAGGGCTACGAGCCCTGCAAAGCAGAGGGATCAGCACATGCAACACAGTGACTTGTGTGAAGTCAGGCAGTTCTATTGGCCTCAAAGGTCAATAGAACCTGTGAAAGGTTTTTCTTCTGAATTCAACCCAGTGACCCCCCTCTAACTTAAATGAGACAGAGTCTGGGAAAGATTTCTTGTCATCAAATTCCTCTTTTCCCAGCAGACAAGATAAAAAATTGTATACACAAAACTGCTCTGCCCAGCTTACGCCTCCTAATTATAATCTTTTTTGCCCTGTACAGACAGCATTTCACTCACTTCCTTGTGAAAATACAATAATAGAGTCTTCATAGAAGGGAAAAAAACCATCCCAAACTCTGACAGTAACTAGATCTCTTCCTCTTCTGCATTTTCCTTAGTCAAAAAAAAAAAAAAAAAAGCTTATCAACAAGTGAAATCAAGTTTGTTTGGCATGATTTCCAGGTTACTCCTATATTAGACCAAATGAAATTTCTGTCAATCAATCAGTCAACTTGCTGGAAAGTTGATCTTTATTCCATGATAAAAGTTTTTTTAAAAAGTAAAAAAATAATTTATCAAAACCAGATTGGTCATTAAAGGTTGGGGAAAAGTCTTAAAATAAAGTCTCTCTCTATTTCATCTTGGAAGAGACAGGAACATTTGAGACACATCCCACTATTCTCCTTTCCTTTCCTTTCCTTTCCTTTCCTTTCCTTTCCTTTCCTTTCCTTTCCTTTCCTTTCCTTTCCTTTCTTCTCATTTATTTTCTTCTCATTTATTTTCTTTCCATATTGCATGTCTCAAAGAACTGATACTGCCTATCACTCCATCAGCCTGCAGTGCTCTGATTGTGATCTGTCCAAGGCTAACACTGATGGATCATTGTTGCTCTGCATTGGGGCAATGCATGAGGAGAACAGGTGACCTCAAAAAGCCAGCAGCTGCCTCATGAAAGTCATCCCAAAGGGTAGCACTTAGCAGAGCACCTGTGGGTAAGCTCTGTTCAGAGGCCACAGACTGAGCTGGCCAGGACATTTCCCTGCCCCTCCTGCACTGAGAGCAGCAGTTCCAGGGGAGGATTTGGTCAGGGCAGCAAACAAAGGCTGTGCTCACAAACCAAGCTTGGTGCTTCTGTTGCATGTGGAGTTCTACCTTGGGTTTACCCTAAGAGAGTTCTTTTGCTTCCAGATCTACCAGCTTAATCTTACACTCCTTTTTAACTTCATCCTGGAACTGTTTTAAAAACCACACAAATCTGAAGGATAGCCATGTTGAGATCAGTATTTCCTTCTTTATTCTTTGGGGGAAGAGAAATTGGCTAAAGCTGTAAGAAGAGCTCAGCTGTGTGTGGAGAGGTTTGCAAAGGATGAGGCTTTCTGAAATTCCAAGATCAGCTTGAAGGACTCTTGTTCTCTTTCTTAGGGAATTCAGGCTGGCAGATCAAGCCCAGCCAGCAGACTGTTCCTTTCTATCCTTCTCAGAAAGGAAGGGTCAGACCTCTGCACAGCTTACTCTCAAGGCAGGGGAAGCTCAATTTGTCCATTTGCACTGGGTCAGAAGAGATTAATATTACATTTCTGCACCACTCTGCAAATGCCCACTTCACCCAGGTAGTCCTCTGTCAGCAACAGCCCATTTCCAGAGTACAAAACCACTATTGTACTGTTTATATCAGTTAATTCAGCCCTGTGGACCTTGTGCCAGGCAATCTCATGGCTCCCTGCTTGCCTCACCTCAGCCTGGAGAAAAGTTAAAGTGCAAAACTAAAACATCAGCTACTGGGAGAGCACGACCTGCCTGCCAAGCCATTCCCACTCTGGTCTCCCATTCACTGAGAGCCTACACCAGAGCTAATCTCTGCACAGTCAGGATGCAGCCAGGGTGCACATTTCTGAAGAAAATGGTTTTCTGTCAAAATCAGCTCACTGCAATCGCCCTGACTGCTCTTGAACTGTAGTCTGCCCAGACCCTGACCCTGTGTGCTTCCTCTTGCCTCTCTTTCTACTGTGAAGCAGGAATCTTCTTTATGGGGAAACTAAGTCACCACTCAGTCCCTCTCTGGCCTCAGATTTCTGTTGGAAACACAACGGTGCTGGTTTTGTCCTTGCCTCTACTTGGTCAGGTGTTCTCTGATGTTACATCTTACAGTCTGAGGCCCTCCTAACGCTAATGCCTTGCTAAAGCTTTTCCCTTGTCTCTTCAACATTTAAAGCGTCTTAGAGTTTCTGCTGTGATATCATTTAAGTGTACAAAGGTATATGTGTATATGTTTCATTTGTACTAATTCTATGTCACAGAAAAATGTATAATCTGAATTGTGCCACCTGCAATATTCAGGTAATCAGATTCTCCTGTACTCTTAAAACTGAATACGTCTTCTCTCTGTCTCCATTTTTTAAACTAATCTGTTTTCTGTGCTGTCTTCATGTATACCTTTTACCATAAAAGATCTCTGTCTTGACATCCTCTAAAGATAGGTGATCAGGATCACATAACTTGTCCCCACATGGCCTGGGGACACGTTGGGGCACACCATTAGTTTATATGCATTTCTAAGATCTCTGGTAGAGAAGGTAGTTACACTGGCTTTGAATTTGGACATTCCTCTTTTCTGAATATTCTCAAATTTCTACAAATACTGATTGTATGAGAAGTTGTAGCCTAATTTATCCTGTGTTTATTGCTTATGAGCTGAGCCACATTGCGTTTTCTTTTATGCTGTATTACCCCCAACATCCAAAAAGCTCTAGTCTGCCCTTTGCTTCTCCTGGTGTTGTACATCTTTGCCTCAAATTAGATTCTGGGTTTTATATTTAGAAATACCTTCCTAATTTCTACTTTTTAAAATTTTATTTGCCTAGCTATGAGGATGAAGCTTTTATCCAGGTGTAGTTGTATGTATTTTTGTTTTAGAAAGACCTCTGGTTTTTGTCTACCTGTTAAGGACATTTTATATATTTGAGCAGCAAACATCCAAACATGAACTAGAAGCATAGGAGAGACACGAGTGAGGTTTGTGAGTGCAGTTTGAAAGGTAAAGATTAGGTAGCAAGGGACAAGCAGACCCTTTAGTACAGCTCTGTGTGAGTCAGGTGCTCATTGCAAGACTGTGTGTGGCAGGCATATGCCCGAGAGGTTCGTGTGCTTTTATGGAGAGGGACCTTCAGATAGGTTGGTGTGTTGCTGTAAATACGCAGTGCAATTGTGTGAGTGTGAAAACGTGTGCGGGAACTGTGAAAGCACACAGACTACAGCCGCAGTTGGTACATATGCAGAGCTTTGAAAATGTGTCCTTTGTGAAATTAGTTGTGTGCACCAGTTTTGGTGTTTGTGAAGATTTCAGAGGGTCTGTAGCTATGTTTTTTGTGCCTGGGAATATGTGCTGTTATCCTCAATGTCTGATCTCACGTGCCACGACTTATTGCAGCGTGGTTTCATAAACTGCACTGAAGTGATATCTGAATTACCCTGCTTTGAAACGGGATTCGGGCGCTCTTCCGCCCGCGTTCGTGGGAATGGATATAGGTACGGGAAACAGATTTCCGAGTGCCGCGATTAGGCTGTGCCGCTCTGAGACGCGGCTCTGTGTACGGGCACAAAGTGCGTGTTTGTGGAGGCAATGAATGCAGCAGTGCCTGGGACACGCATGTTCCAGCGGCACGCTGCAGCCTTGTGCTGAGCATGAGGGATGCTGTGTGGGCGCACAGCCTCCCGCCGGCGCGCCCGTGTAATAATCCACGGGGCACCCTTTACCTCAAGTTTGTGCATAACCCTAAACTCCGCAGCCGCTGTCCACGAGAGACAGACCGGTGCGTAGGAGCGAAGGGGCGCGTGCGCTGCCGCTGCGACCGCGGGACCGAGCCGGAGCTGCGCTCCCGTGTCACCCGTGTCACCCGCGCCGCCGGGCCAGGGGCAGCCCGGCTGCCGGCCCGCACTGAGCCCCGCGGCGCCCCGACTCCTCCGGCCCCGGGCTGGGACGCCCCTTCCCGTCCCGGCGGAGCGCAGCGCT
>VXAC01008756.1:277353-407248 GCA_013399225.1 Rhipidura dahli | reverse complement strand
TCAAACTGGACTGATGGACATTTCCGAGCTGTGCATCTCCGACCCGCTCGGCTACCACAACCAGTGAGTGTGCCATGCCGGGACCGGGCGGGCTGGGAGCAGCGTTGCGTCCCGCTGCGGGTGGGATGGGGCAGCGACCCCGCAGTCCCGCCGCCTCCGTGCCGCAGAGCCGCCGCCGCCCGCCCCCGCGGGGCACCGCGTGTGCCGGGTGTCTCGGAGCGGCCGGCCGCGGGCAGGGCAGGGCAGGGCAGGGTGCACCTCCGCGCCGGCAGGTGCGGCGGAGTCCGCGGAACAGCACTTGTGGGGGAGCAGGCGTGTTGGTGTGTTTCTTTCTTGCCGTGTAACTTCTCCCTCTAATGCTTCATCTCCTAGGAACAGGCAGCTAACAGTGAGCGCTGACAGTCCTTTCTGCGCAGTTTTACTTTCCGTCAGTGCTAGGATTTTTATTAGATGAATTACTAGGTGCCTGTAAAGAGATGTACATATAAAATTATACGAAGCAGATCAACTAAAGCACTGTCTTTTATTTCAAAAGTCTGTTTTTCATCTGAAATACACTATGGAAATTCAGTCTCCCGCAGACTACTGTTTTGGATAGCCTGCCCAGGGAAAGAGTGGAGTGAGTCGGAGGGCTGGCAAACAGACATCCCAAGCTGGGACTGGTGGCTGATACCTTAGCACCTGCTACTGCTCTTTGTATTCCGAAGTGGGCTGTGCCTGGTAATGCTGTGTTTAAAATCACTTTAGTGCATTAAGGTTGGCTTGATCCTGTTGGGGAAGTTAGGAAACAAGGCAAAACCTTTTCAACATTTACATCCAGCTGACTGGAACAATTAATTTTAAATGCATTTCTCCGATAAATCTCACCCTGAGCAGAGTCCCCTTTTGTGTGTTTGCATGTTAATCTGTGTGTCACCTATGCAGGTTTTGTGGTGTCATCAGAGGTGGGAATGAAGTAATTTTGCCTGTTTCATTGTTTTTGTCTTAAGAACACATTGTATTTAGTAGAATTAAAATAATTAAAATCAAACAAACCATCCACAAATACCTCTCTTTCCTCATTTCAGCTTTTATGTGTCTTTCTGTATCTTGTTTTCTGATAGTCCATCTGTCTTTACACTCATTTTTCTTTACTTTAATCCCCAGCTTCCAGCAGTTTCATTAAAATGAGACTTAGTATTGTTAATAGAAATTAATAATCTAACCCATGTGATTTTCTTTTCCCCACTGGTGCTACACTTGTGGCTGCTCCATTTTGAATTAAAAATAAACAAACAGTTTCTTAGGGGAAATGTATTCTGTATGCTGCTGGGCGTCTTAATATTATGGCAAAAATAGAAGATGCATTTACCTTCTAAAAAAAAAAAGAACAAAATGCCACAATGAAAAGCTAGGTCTTCATCACTTGCTATATAGTCTCTTAACTTTTTCCTTTTATTTTTTGTACTTTTGGGATTGAGAAAAAGGAACTCAAACAACATGTAAATAGTAAGAAGTAATCTGCATGTTGTATTGCCTTTCACCATTTTTAGTTTTTCATGGGCTCTCAGTCAGCTCTCAGAAATGTCAAGTGCACCTCACCCATATGCACAACTCCTTGGCTGCTGAGTAGACAGATGAAGGTGGCCCTGGGGGAAGTGCCACTGAGCCCCTATGGCTTTACAGCAGACAGAGAGTGCTGCTTTTTGAGATGAAAAACTGTTGGAGAGCTCTTTGTTTAAAGAGGTGCTTGGTTCTGTGTGCCAACTGACCTTCTCTTTAACATTGTTGAGGTTTGGTAAAATAGAGGAATATAACATAAAATATTTAAACCTCAATATTTTCTTTTTTTTTTTTAATTTGAAGGAGTATGACAGTGCAGGAAAGTCTTAAAAAAGTTGCTGAGTGAAGTAAGATGTGAGCAGCTTTAAAAATACAGTATATATAAAGGTATATGTGCAGTATGTCAGGTACTGATTTGATTTACATTCTGGTTTTATTAAGGCTAGATTTCACACTACATTTTTGTAGCTGAGGATGAGCTGGCCCAGTCTATATCTGTTTAACCATCTTTTTCTCCCACTGTAACACAATTACACTGTGAACATACAATGTAAATACAGGTGTTGTACCTCTATCCCTAACTAGATGTGTAAGCATATTATTCTTACTGTACTGATCTACTCTTTTGACTGCTAGCTGTTGAAATGATTTAAAGTTATTTTCTTTCTTTCTTTTTTTTTATTACCACATTTTATTCTGCAGATGGCAATTTTTTTAAACGTTAAACCTTAAATTGGGAATGAATTTAAAAACATTGCAAACTGCCTCTTGTTGAGTTGCTTGTTAAGTTATAGGAAAAAATGAGGAAGACTAAAATACTGGAAGAGTAGCGGATGTGGTCACTCAGTATATGATCCATACAGTTCCCTGGAAACTGTATTTTACCTCATAATTATTGAAACAGAGAGAGAATGAACAAGGCAAAGGAGAGGAGAGGTGACTCCTTTCACCTTGGAGTTTGATGAGATCTTAATTTTTGTAACAGTCAGACCCAAAAACAGTCTGAACAAAAACTAAGCAAAGGAATTCCTTGCCCCTAATTTGTTCTTCAGGTTTTGTATTTATCTTCCTCAAGCAGTGAAAGTTCCCTTTCCATTGCCTGTGTGTACTGATCTAAGCAATTACACCAGGAACCTGTGGAAGTTCTGGTTAGCAGGTTGTCTGGTTTCTTTCAGTGCAGAATCCGTCAGGGAGAGTAAGAAAATGCTTCTTCCTAATTTTGACCTTCTGTGCATGTATTTTAAGGCCATATATGTATATGTTTTCTTACACAGAAATCCACTCTTTAGCAACCGCTTACTACATTTTGGTACTGACCTCTGGGAGAATTGTTCCTGGGGTAGGTGATGCAGCTGCAAGGAAGAAGCTTCTGTATGAATTGGAATTTGTTTAAAGTGTTTTGGAATTGTGAAATTAACAAAGGCAGTGATTTGTACCTGCAGTTTGTCTCTCAGGTGAGGGCATATGGTGAGAATACATTAGTTAAACTGTACTGACAGCGTCTGTCTGCGGTATGGCAGGAAGGAATGCGTGTGCAGACACCACACATGTACACTCTGCCATATCAAAGATGTCATTGTAGTCACACACAAACATGTGTGCAGCTGTAAATATTTGTGTGCAGGTATACACACGTGCATATGTATGGTCATATGGAACATTGGTGTTGTATCTCTCTCATATGCAAACCTAAGGCTGTTTCAGACGAGAGTGGAACACAGCATTTTTACTTTTCCGTATTAACTTCCAAATCTTGGAGAATTTATTTTCTGCCTCATTTTAGTTGCCACTAGAAATGCTGATAGGACAACAAAATTGCCATTTCTGTTTCTAATTAATATTCTACATGACAGACAGAAACTGACCAAGGAGCCATTATGAAGGTAAAATAAAAATCATTGGCAAATGAGAGCATCCTGCCAGATGCTATGTCTCTTACACTGTTTCCTCTGATGTACAAGACAGACACTGATGCAATAAAAATAAAAATTATTTCATGAAGAGAAGGAAAAGATTGAAAGGAAGAAATTACATATTTGATAGAGAGATGGAAAGGTAAAATGTTGGAATTTTAAGGAGCAAATTCCAGATCTTGCGGCAGAGAATTAACAGAGTTGCTGTCACTGACTCTAATGCATAGACTGAAGTAATGTGACTTGATTTCAGAGGTTACTGGAAATCTCCATATTCTGTGAATGGGAGGAAACCGGAGTCAGAGAATCTGAATGCATCTGTCTGCTCTGAATGTATCTCAGAGGCTGGGATTGGGAGGAGTTGTTAATTGGCAAGAATAGAATGGAGTTGTTAGTTTTGTTGACAGAATAAATTGAAGAACCTCTATAAGGAATTGGTTTCTGGGTTTCTGACAAAGTTCCCATTCTAAAATGGGGTCTCAGTACACTAAGCTTAGTGAGCGCGGGGCTGATGAGGAAATCAGTACCTTTAAAGTATTTGTATTAACTTTTCCCTCTTCTTCTAATTCCACTTGTAAAAGTAAACATGATCTAATCATTATCAATTATTGAGAAATATGGAAAGATCAATATATTTAAAAAATAGGATTTTTTCACTGTATTGATTTGAAGTAATCAATAAATATTGCATTTAGCCTGAGAGGGGAAAGACTTTGGAGAGATTGCATCAGAGAAAGTTGCTGTGATAGAGATTTCACATCCCGTTTTCTTCCTCTCCAAGAGAACGTTGCTCTACTCTCTGTGCCCTTTCCGCTGTTATTTCCCAGCCCTGTTTCTGCGCTGTCACTACTGCTCTGAATTTCATGTTGTTTGAAAATACTTGTATTCTTCAAATGATTTCAGTTCAGTAAGAAGTTTTGTGCATTGTATCAGTGGGTCTCTTTAAAAAATTTTCCTGGGCTTGAAGGATAAATTCTCTTAGGGAACAGAAACAGGGGGAAGGTAAAAGGTTTAAACCTGAGTGTAGATGAAATTTACGGGTTCTGTCAGAGTGAGGTGGAACTTCTCCAAAGTGTGTAAAATATCTAAGAGAGATTTAATTAAGGAGAGAAATAGTAAAACAAAAAGTAGTGACACATCTCAAATATAAAAGCCAAAATCCTTTCCCCAACTTTGTATTCTAACTTGTGCTCCTTGGTTTAGGAGTTGGGAGTCAGAGTGCTGCACATCCACGATTTCAGTGCAGGCTGCACACACTAGGAAATTCTTCCCAGTCAGACCTGTTCTTTATTCTGTGGAGCTGTTGGCGGTAACATTACAGCCAGGGAGCACAACAGAATTTTTAGTCTGTGCAGTGTGAGCAAGTAAATACAGCATCTGCCCAGAACCCAGCAGTGAGCTTCTTAGGTAATGCCGCTCTGGAAACTGGGGGGAAAAGGGGAAAAGATCAGAATTTCCAAGACAGACTATGAATCAGAATGATTGTTAGTTTAGTGAAGGGACTTAATAAAGAAAATGTTAGCAGTACATGGTTGTGGTGACCTTGTCAAAAAACAAAGGAAACACTTGATTTCTTTCTGTCTTCGCTGCATTTGACTTTTAGCTGCATTTGAGTTTTGAATGTAGTCATTTCTATGTAGCTTGCATGTGTAAAGTGCCTTGTGCCTGTCATCAGGAACAGAACACAATTTAATTTTACTTATTAGTAATAGCCATTGACCTGGCAAGTTTTACTTCCTAGGAATTAAATTGTAATAACTTACTCTTTGCATTTGTTTCCATCCTTCTTATGCTGCCTTTCTCTAAAGCTTTGCCCTGTCTCTTCAGAGCAATAGAGATGCCCACAAAAAAATGATGCTTGCAGCTGGAGCACAGTGCACTTTTGATTCTTCCAGTGCTTGAGAGTCTGGCTGCTGGCAGTGACTGTCCGTGAGGAGAAACATGTCTGCTCAAGGTGGAACGCACTGTATAATAATATATTTGTCATGTTTGTAATTGCAAATGTAATTAGCAAACAAGCTCTGGGGGATTGAGGACTTGAAACTTTCACTGCACATCATTTGACCCTATCTTGACTGGACCGGAGCTTATATGTCACTGTTAACCCTTGCTGTTCTTGCAGAGAAATGCTCCTTCTAATGTGACTGCTGCTAAGTTTCCTGTCTTCTTCCTCTCCCTGCACACCTCCTCCCCCCCTTTTTTTTTTTTATTTTTGGCTATGAGCAGCATTGTACCTGTATTTGCTTATACCTTCTTTTATTCTGATAGCAAGTGCTTATGTTCCTCCTGTGACACATGCACTAATATTTCCTCTCCTAGCCCTTCTGACACAGCCTGGGAAGCATTCTGCAATGCCCTTTGTGAAGAGCACTGTGTACCAGTAAGTGCTTTTGCATACTGAGCTGTTCAGTGCATTCCTATCACCACAGGCAACGTTACTACTCAGTGCCCCTTGCACTTCGCAGAGACAACTTGCGAAAAGCAGGTGGCAAGCTGTTATCACACAACCTGCGATGGCTCTCTGTCCCTGCTGAGCTGGAATTTTCTTGCACTCCCCTTCTGAATGGGGGAGGAATAAATATCTAACAAATCCTATTCATTTTATGGAATCCTGGCAAATCTCAGTCTAGTTACCCTTAGGATGACTTTTTTGTCCTACAAAAGATATTCCTGATCCATATGGATTTGGTGAGCAACACAGAATCAGTTCATAAAGTCACAAACTTATGTGTGCATAGGAAGCAGAAAGGAGCCACTTCACTTTTTCATATTAATAGTCTCTTTTTTCTTTTTTGTTTTCAAGATAAGACAGAAATTGCAATAAAATTTGTGATAGGAGTGTTCTTGTTTTGGACAGAGCTGTATTTGTTCTTGCATTTTTGTGTATGTGAAAGGAAATAATTTAAATGTAGGGAGGGGTGGCCTTTTTTGTACAATTTTTTGTCGTGACGGTAAGGACATCTTGCAAATATTACATCCTGTTGCAGGCTTGGAAGGAGAAGGAAACCTATTCTAGTTTCTTCTTGGTAGGATAAGAGCGCTTGATGAGAACCCCTTCTTTCTGTCCAAATTTTCCATTCCTGCAAATTGTGTTTGATTTACCATGTATTTTAAAGGTGACGTATTTTTCTTAAATTAACATAGCCTTTAATGTGGGTGATGGAAGTGGGACCTCCACCTTAGAGTATCCTGCATAACAGGAGAAAATTTCTTACAGCACCTTTTGTTTTGAATTGATTATCTGTGTTTTACTGCAGATCTTTTTACATGAAGATTTCTTCTTGCTGTATGTCTGCTGGTCTGAATGGCCTTTTGTACATACGGCGTATTAAAAAGTATTATTTTCTAGGTTTTTTCCCCCTTTTTCTCATGTCACTTTAAAGTTCCCTTTTGTAATAATGGCCCTCAATCTCCGGTGATGGAGCCGTCACTGTGAACAATGCTGGTGAGTGTATTGTCTCGCTGTCCTTTCACTCAAGACAAAGGTCAAAAGAACAGCTTTAAAAAAAATGTTCAATTCTCCTGTTTTGACTTTGCATGTGAAGATGATAATTTTAGGAATGTATAAGCATTTGGGTGAAAATAAAACAGAAATAGGATTTTCTGTCAGTGTCTGCAAGTATACTGACACGAATGATTACAAACCAAATTTCTCACTGAGATTTACATCATTTTCCGTATTAAAAAATTAAAGAGCTGAAGGACACTAAAGAATTATTCTTCAACAGATTTTATTTTTCCAGAGTATTGTTTTTGTTTCTGTTCAGTCAAACCGACGAGTTTCTATTTCTCAAGCGTATTTGTTTCATGATTCTAAAAATTACACTTACCTAGATGAGTTTTTCACAGATGTGGCAACATAGCGGTGGAGGACACAGGATGTTACTGATTTTGGGGATTTGGTTTAGAATTTACTTTTAGTGCACATAACCAGAATTAACTGATACACATTTTCAGTGTATGCGTTTTTTACATGCTTCGCTTATTTTAAAAGTGAAATTTTAAAAACAATTTATATTTACACATTAATTTTAAGGACTTGCTGTCATTTAATTTTTCTTTGTTTCTGGACCATGTATGGCATGTGATTGCCATCTAGTTTTAACAGTTCAGAAAGTGCTGTAGAGGAAGAGTGATTTAATTCTTTAGAACACATAAATTCAGTCCTGCTTCAGTTCCTTTTCAGACATATATGATGTTGCTTTTTCTTTTATCCTTAAGAGTTTAATTCCGTTTCCTCTTAGTTTTTGTATTTCTGTTGGTAGGGGTTGGTTTTTGTTTTTGTTTTTTTTGTCATTTTTGTAGGCTAAGGGGGTGTAATGGTACAGGGAGACACTGAAAAATTCTAAAATCGTTGGTGCCTATTGCCTGACACTCCACAGCAGGCAATTTTTGTTATCAGATTAGTCAGTAGTGCAAAGGTAGGTGGCTGGATCGGGGCTCTCCCTACACCTGTGTCACACAGCGGCTTCGAGCAGAGATGTGCAGCCCAGCCAGGCACTGCCGTAGGGAGGAGGCTACAGCTCTCTGCTACAACCCAAACTCACCTTCAAAGCCAGGGAAATCCCAACACAGGAACCTGCATTGTGGTGCTTGGGCATCGTGAGGGATGATGACTTTACCTGCTGTGGGCTCTCTTTGCCTTAATAGGTTGTAGCAAATATGATATATGAAAATGATGTGTAAGTGTACCGTGAATTCATAGGTATCATTTTACATAGATGATGCCAGATGCATCTCCTTTGGAACAATTGGTACAAGTTCTGTAGGGGCACCAAGCATGCTGTGGAGGACTAGGATGTGCCAAAGTAGGACAGAAAAGAGTTTTCTTGCATACAGAAATCTGTGAGTGCAGGGATAGATGTCTGACAGGGCTGTGTGTACAAGCTTAATTTTACATAAGTGTGCACATACTGTAATTTAACAGAACACCTGTATATAAACTATATCATTTTATATATAATCAAGTATTCATTTGATGTTGCATAATGTGCTTTTTCACTGAACCATCCAATGTCTCTTTGGATGCATACAGGATACTTTCTGCACGTGGTTACATATTTCTGTGTGTATTAGTGTATAAATGAATAAATGAAAAAGCAATAAGGATAGGACTGTCTGTCTTCATCACAAGGTTGTTCCTAGTCTTTATTAATTCAAGCTTGTAAATCCGTTCATGGCCTTAGATAGAAGGTGTTTAGTAAATGTAAAATGCTGTACAAATACACGATATAGAACGTGTGCACTGAAAAACCTGGGTGTTTCTCTGGGAATATATATTATTATGGATTATATAGGATTAGGTGCTGCTAAATAACTGCAGTTACACCTTCTGTTTATAAATCAGTGAACTGGTGTTTTTTAAAGAGGAACAGAGATTTTCTTTAAATGGCGTATTAGCGAGTAATTTGAAAAAGAGTATGCAGAACATAGATCTAGCTATAACGCTGTCAAGATAAAGATGGGCTTGAATGCCATAGCCATAAAAGTCAGCAATTTGGACTTTCTTTTATCTGTTTATTTAATTTTTGGTGGTTTTGGAAATTTTCTCTCTTTTTTTTTTTTTTTAATGCAATTTTGGTTTAGTAAGACACAAAATATGGTGTGCTTCCCCTTATGGAATAGCTTAAAGGGTTATTTGATTATGAAATATTTTGGAGGTTTTTTTAAATTTTATCATCTACTGTGTTACTGATAATTGTATTTTTATTCTTTTTCAAAGTGTTTTTTTATTTTCCTACAGAGTAGTTTCTTTTTTCCTAGCAGTTAAAGTTAGGGGACTGTCATTACAGAGCAAGCCCTAATCATTGTCCGTGATCTTTACTTCTCTAATAATATGGACCGAAATTTCCCTTCCTGATTTCCTAGTCTAACATGGACTTGTTTTTTAAAATACTAACAAATTTAATTCCACGGCCTTTTAAAAATAACATAATTATGAAACAAAAACGAAAGCTCTCACAGTACTGTGATGTGGTATCTATACATGGTTTAATGCGCTAATTTTCCTTAGACTTTTCCCTTGTGTGTTTGGGGAAAAACACATTCAGCCCTCTTAATTATTCGTTGAAAGAAGAAAAAATACCTGCTGTTGGCTGGTTTACTTTTTCAGCATACTGTTACTTTGCCTCGGTCTCTGCAAAATGTTACAGATTCAATTCCCCTGCTGGACTAAGAGTTAAAAATTAATTCATGAATAATAAAAGCCGATCAGTCTTGTTGAGTTTAAGAAGGATTAGAAGAAAGGTTTTTGTACAGAAGCAGTTATATATCTTGGTTGTGATATTGTTGGACTAATAGATATTGTACTAGGTCCCACTGGTTATCTGATAAAGGTAGCTGATTTGCAAATAGGATTGTTATCCTGATGACTAACGAGTCTAGTATTGGATGGATTAAAAGAGAATGGGCAGCTGGTGTCTATTTCTTGACTCCCTCTTAGAAGACAATTACTTGATTCAGATGGATAGATTGGAAAGGGACCAGGTAAATATAAGCTACAAAGCAATGGTATTGTACTGCAGCTGGAATTTCCAAGGAGAGTGGTCTGACTTGGGCACTGAATTCCACTGAATGTCACTGTGCCTGTGGTGGGGAGCTGTCCATAATTGTTGAGAGACCTGCGCAGACATCAGGCTACCCTGTGCTCGAAGCATGTAACTGATACAAGGTAGACACAAAAAAACTCATTAATCCCTCAAGATGGAGGAAGGATTTGCACACAAAATATTGTGATGCTAAGCCCTCTGTCCCTACGCAGATCTGCTGTGTAACATTGGAGAGGGGAGAAGGAAGTAGGAGACATGGCTTTGGAGGAAGGAGGGCATCCAAAGTGATGGGGATCTCAATTTTAATTTAATTTTTTTTAAAGGATTCATTGCTAAAGGTGGAGTTTAAGGGAAAGATGGTGGACAAAGGTGACTTGTTTTAGGAACAGTGCTTGATCCTGATAGGAGGTATAAGAAGAAGGTTACGAGCCCTTCGACACAGTTAGGTGGGAGTCTGGTGGAAGAGAAAAAGAAGATGTGGCTGCCGTGGGCAAGAGGGGGAATGGATACATCTTTACAAGTATCTGATCCATAAGAGCTTCTTAGGACTTCAGACTCTTGTTGAGAAAAGCATCTTGAGCAACAGCTTGTTCTTGTGTATGAGGAGTTCACTGTCACATTCGAGAGCCGCAGCATCTCTGTCTTTCAGCTGTTCTCGTGGGAAAACTTGTAAACGGAGGATCTCTGTGAGGTTAAAGACAGTGATATTCAGCCTGCAGGCGACTGGCTGTTATATTTGGGTAGAAATAAAGGCAGCACAGAGAGAAGCGTCCATCTTTTGAAGGGAGAACACATTTGCTTCCTTCAGTGCAGGACTGGCCAGTGTCCTTGCCTCCCAGTGCCCACCGCTGTAGCGCAGGTGGGAGCTGGAAGAGCTCTGCAGCCATCTGCAGGGCTCCGCTGACAGTGCGCCGGGTTGCACAGGGGGCTGCGGGGCCGGCCTGGAGAGCAGCCGTCGCACCTTTGTTTTCAGAGGCCGGCTCCTTGAAAACGTTCAAATTACTTTGTCCTCCTCTAAAAGTACATGTGAGTTTCTCCTGGGCATCTTGGCAGTGCTCTCATTATTGCATTAAAGAGAGCGTTTCCATGTTCATGGAGCTCATGGAGTCTCCAGGGAGACTCTCTGGCATCCCTGCCATGCACTCCCTTCAGCATCTTCCTAGTATAAATTTGGATACCTGAAGGACGATTCCACAGTCTGTGAAGATCTCATGGTAAGGAAGCTTGATGGGGAAAGAGAACCCCTAATGTTTTGCCTATGAGTTTCACACAGTCTTTGAGAAATACATTAATCTTTATGACTGCATCATTTGTGTTATGTACACTGTTTCCAAAGTGGAGCAATCTCTTGCTTTCTCACAGAATCACTGAGGTTGGAAGAGACCTTTGGAGGTCATCTGGTCTAACCCCTTGCTCAAGCAGGACCATCTAGGGCTGGTTGCTCAGGACCAAGTCCAGACTGCTTTTGAATATCTCCAAGATTGGGGACACCACAACCTCTCTGGGTAACCTGTGCCAGTGCTTGGTCACCCATAGCAGTGAATAAGTGTTGGCTTATGTTCAGAAAAACCCTACTGTATTTCCGTTCAGTTGAGGGGTTTTACATCATAATTGAGTTTGCCTGAACCTTTTATGGTGTCTCAAAACTCTCTCTAGTTTGTCAGTCACTTCCTAATAAAGTGACATACAGAAATTTTAGATCCATTTAGGCTAAACATATGTGGAAGAGAAGTATCCCCTACCTAGTTCCTTGGGAGTATAACAGTCATGGAGATCACTGAGACTTGAATGGTTGGGCTCTGGCAACCTGAGCTAAGAATGACAGGTATGTTGTCTTAAAATTACAGTTGGTTCATCAAAAACATTTATTGTGTCTCATTAGGATATACAGGAATTTTTCATCTAGTTTAGAGAATAGCTTATCCACATCACAATATGATGAATTTGTAGAGGTATTTGTTTTAAATATCCTCTATCTTTTTCTTAATCAGTAGCTGGTTTATCATCTTGTTTATCAACTACCCAGTCTTGTCTTAACAGGGTAAATGAATAGCAATGAACAACAATTAAATGCAGCTTTAACCAGGAGCAGTCCATTCATTTGGCAGTTGCCCATTACTTTGACTGCTGTTCTCAATCCTCTTTGGTTTCTTCTGGAATAATGACATCTGAATGGTCTCACTTTTGTAGCTTTTGTACATCACCTATGTGAGAGTTAGGACAAGGATATAGTCCACTGTTCATGATGTGGACTGCTGAAGCAGGGAAAAACCCTTTAAAAGCCATAGAGAAAAATCTTTGAGGAGAATGCCATATTAAAATGACTTCTACCATGATAGAAAACCTTCTGCCTGTAATAATGTAGTCAGTACTTGCAGCCTTCTAGAAGTGACTACTGTGCTAACAGGTTCTGTTGCACTCGCAGCAATAGGTAATTTATATCAGGTTACTTCATCTTCTGAGAGTAGCTAACAACCATGAAATGCTGTCACTGCTGTTGAAGGAAGAGGCTGGTGTTGAGAATTTATATGGGAAACTAGGTAAGCAGAAACCACAAGATGAAGAAGCCATCTACAAGCTTTGAGCATGCTTGGGAACTTTATTTTTAAATCTCCTAAGGCACTTTGAATATGAATCTGTTGTCATTTTTGCTACTGTAAATGACAAGGAACTGTGAAAATCAGGGTGGTTACACCAATGTAAACTTGGTACAAGATTAATATTAGGCCATTCAGTTCAATATCACAGTAGAAGAAGAAATACCCGGAACCCGTATGAAAAATCATATTGAAGTGATGGGGCAGGAATCAACTAAAGCTTTGTAGGGGAATGGCAGAAACAAGTGATTTGCTTTCCATAAAACTCTGCCAGGTGCTGTAGTGCCTCAGATCACTGGCTGATTCTTTCATAGTTCAGGTTTCATGCTTCTAATGCATGAAATGATTCTTCCACCCCTCCGGGAATAATTTGGAGTATGTTGGAGAAGGCTGCACAGTGGTAACTGGGGAGCAGTTTGATGCATTGCTAAAATGCACAGAGGACAAAATGCCAAATGAGGTGTGAGAGCAGGTGAAGTGTGAACTCGCTGAAGTTGCAAAGAATATTACCCGGATAAAAACACACCAGAGGTGAGTAAAGCAGGACTCCAAAGAAGCATTCTAGCATGTGGAGAATTCTAGAGACCCCAGAGGAGAATGCCCTTTGCCAAATTTATGAGGATGAAAGCCGTGGAATATGGGTGAAACCCATCCCCTGTGCAAAGGAAAAAGAAGACTGCAACAGGATAGCTGGGAAGAAGAGACCCAACTCTGGTTTTAAGCTTCTTTTCAGGTCTCTCTCTACATAACACCATCAGGCTGAGTAGTGATTGCATCTTTATAGCAATAGATAAAATCAACAGAAAGAAGAAGGCAAATGTAACAAATTGTGCCTTAAGCAAAACCTCACTGATATGCCCCTCTGGGTGGGAAGTCTGAGTTTAGTACCATCTGATTCTGTAGTATCCTGAGAATTCTGGTGCTGCAAGGAAATGCAAGAAGCAATGTCAGACAATTTTCTACTGCTCTGCACAAAGGATCCGAAGGAGAGTTGATGATTCAGAATGATCTTGAGCATTTTGGATTGTAAACAGTATACTTCCATTGAGCACTGCTGGAGCTGTGTTTGATTGGAGATGGTGTGCTGGAGGAAGGACAAGCAAGGGTAGAACCTCTGTCACAGAGCTTGAGGTCAGACTGGGACAGAGAAATGGTGGCTGAAAAGCCAGCAGCAAAGTCCAGTCACTGTGGCTGCATTTTGTCTTGTGACTAAGGTTTTTGTCTGAGGTGTGATAGAATACAGCTATTTCTCACACCTTTTCTCGTTTAACTTTGCTGAAGATCCTCTGAAAACACAAAGCCATTACTTCCTGCATAAACCTGGAATTTGAGTACAACAGCTTTAGGAGAAGGTGAGATCACAGAGGAGGAAGAAAGATTCTGCTGGCACATGCACAGTTGTCTTTTGCTAAAACTGAATGAGAACTGGCTTACAAATTGGGGTCAAAACTTGCAAAACTACTGCTTTGTTTCTCTCCCATCTTTATAATTCAGTATACACCATGTGGCTGTTGCACTGGGAATGGGCTTTCCTTCTCATTTGCAGACTGTCTTGTTCTGTCTTGCTGCTGCAAGGTGAAAGTAGTGATCAGCATCCTGTGAGGTGAGGAAGAGGCACACATGAGAAGCTTGCCCGCACAAACACACAGGTCCCTTCTGCCTGACAGCCCTGTCATGGCCCTGTCCCTGAAGGCTGAAAGCACAGCCTGCCTCCTGCCCCATGGCAGGGAACCTCAAAGCTGGGTGGTGCTGGCAGCAAATTGTCCTGGGGAGAGGTGGTAAGACATAAAGCAGCAGGATCTTTCAGAGGGAAGAGGAGCATTGAAATGGAGCTTGTGACATTGGGAAGAGCTGCTGTGTATATTGTCATGTGGCCTGAAGAAAGAGAACTGTTCCCTTGGGATGAGGAGATTTATTGCAGTGTGTTTAGCACCCCTGAAACCAGAGAAGAAAGATACACATTAGCAGCTGGTAGGAGGCCTGTGCTGCACTTCTGCTCCAGTGGAGAAGGCAGGAATGACACATTGCCGTGACGTGGGATGTCAGCGGAGCCCTGAACATCGTTTGGGGCAAGGTAGAGGAACAGTGACTGCGCGTGGAAGAAGGAAAATCTTCACTGATGTTTTTCATGGGGATAGAGATACTATAGGACATCCCCCAGAGAAAAAGCTCAGTCGGTGAGCTGGAAAAGGAGAGAACTGGGGACCACCAACCAATTCTAAAAATCTTCTGGCATGTTCTGCTGGCCACTGCTAGCTATTAATATGATTTCAAGTCTTTGTGCTGTGTTGCAGGATTACAGGTTGCTTACTTTTTGAATCTTGCAGTATAGTACAAGAGATGGTTTTCACTGTTCCCCATCTTTTATCTGAAGTCCTTCCTGCTGAGTGGGATGGAGGGAACAGAGTCTAGCACATGGCAAACCTCTTCTGCTTGAGAAGTTCATGGGCTGACGGAATTGCTTTGTAGCTCCTGTTCTGGCTGCTCTTTACAGTTGTGCAGTGCTTGTTCTAGAAATTGTTCACAGAGATGGGGATGGAAAGGAAAGTTGTGTTTCACCTGGTTTTGAGGAATAATTTGCATTGTTATTCACATAAATGCTTCATATGCCAGTGAATATAAGGAGAGTAACATGGTGTCTGTCTTCTACTTCTTGGTGTAAATTAATTTACTACCTCCTCTCTGTGCCTTATGTATGAATTCCAGTAGGAGTTGGAGATTTGGGACTGGGCTTTTTGAGCCAACACTCATTTAAAGTGTCATCAGGACTAAAAGGTACTTTGTGGAGGTCAGTTAAACAGCATTTGTTCTGAGGAGCTACAGTTTTAATGGACAGGGAGCAATGCAGTGCTGGACAGGAGAGTCTACTTTTTCCTGAGAAATTAGTTTTGAAAAAGTCAGTTGTAAGATCTTGCTTAAACAGTATTGTCACACACCTCCTGCTTTCTGGAAGGATTTAAAGGAGCAAAGTGAAAGAACTTCACAGGAGTGGGAAGTAGAGCTGAGCCATGTTTGCATGCTGTGGTTTGCCTCTGTCAGATATGTCCTGTTCATGATGTACATTCTGACATTTGCTTATCACCTGGGGAGCAAGGATGCATCTTTTGCCTCCAGCAGCCCAGCTGCCAGGATTGAGTAGATATTGCTTTGTGGCCAAAGGGGTCTATTAGCCTCCAGGAGACACAAAACAACAGCACTCAGAAAAATTAACAGCAGTAAAAGTACATTATACAATTCATCAATCTTTTGTTTTCAACACTGAAGCAATGCTACTTGGGGCACACAGGTTACACCAGGGTCAGCACTTTCATTAGGAGATCCCTGGTCCTCCACCCTCATCCCAGCACCCTGGATGGGTGCCTGCAGTAGATGCAGGCACTTGCCTGGCATGGATGGGTGAGGCTGGGAGCAGCCACTCAGTTCTAGGCAGTGTGAAAAATCAGAGGCAGTTAGGTACGAGTGAAAATATTATAAGTTTCCCTGGTGTCAGCACAGGCGAGTTCTGATTTTAAAAATGAAATATGGCAGCTAATTAATCTAGATCACAGCTTAATCGCCTGTGGTGGGTTTAAAAAAAAACATTTTTGTGTGAATTTAGCACTTATAAAAGTGAGAGGCTGGGATTACTGCATAGACCAAAGCACAGCATGAATAAGCTGTCTCCTGCTGGCTCTGTTCATGCTCCCCTGTGGTGGCCTGCAGTAGCCTCTGCTATTTCCTGCAGAGTTTGCCTTTCATACCCTCCTCTGCAGCAGCATACATGCACCCAGTGTGACACACACCTCCCCTGTGCCTCTGCTTGTCCTTCTGGGGGCAGTCACAGAGGCTCAGAGGCCCAGAGTAGCAGCTCTGCAGGCTCACTCCAGGATGATATGGGGAATGCCTCTTCCCAGGGCCCAGACTGTGGTGCACTCCCGGTATTGGGGGTGAAACATGGTACTGCCCTGGAAAGTGTGGTGTGAATAGGGAAAGGGAAGGGATTGATAGAGAAGGCATCGAGGCAGAGGTCAGAAAGCTCAAAAGATCGGTCCAGTTTTATAGACGGAGTGCATTTTTGTTTTGCACAGATTTCAGAAAAACAAAGCATGAATCCTTCACTGCACATCTCCCCCATCATCAGCGAGTTGCTTTCTGCCCGTGTTTTCAGTAGAGGCAGATCTTGCAGAGAGGGGCATGGCAGGCACTGTGTGCAGGACAACATCAGCCAGTTGGTTGAGTGGAGTGAGGGCCAGCGTGGGGGAAGGCAGGTGCATGTTTGAGAGACGAGCAAAACAGATGGACCAAGCTGAGGGCGTGTGATGGATCACAGAAAGGACCAGGACAACGTGAGACACGACTGTCTGTTAAATTCTGTGGAATGACTAAAATAATCTGTCAGCAAATGGACAGTTTTCTACTCTGTTCAGTCAACTTGTTTAGTAAGAGTCTGTACAGTTAGGAGCAAACCATTTCCTTTTTCCTTCCTCTTTCATTCACACTTATACTAAATTGTGATCCTGACTATTCTTGCAGGTTAGCAAAGCTGAGCAGGAGCCAAGCAAGCAAATGTGGAAGGCAGGGCAAGAGTTGGTGTTGCTGATCAAAAATTCTTTGCTCTGAGAGCTGGCACCTCAGCCTGGGATCAGGGTTGTCCTGTGTCCCTGGCACCCACCTTGGCATTGCAGTATTGGTTATTTGGTGGATTCCAATGTTCTGATTAAATTTCAGCTCAGATATTTACATTTTTCCTTATTTTCCATGATAGTTATAATGGGACAAACAATTTTAATTTTTTTTTTTTGCTTCAGAAACTCTGTCTGTACACAGCAGAAGAGCTGCTGTGTTAGGCCTCAGAGATGGGATGAGCCAAACGCTCTCCTAACATGCATACAGTTTTGAGTAGCCTTGTGGGTGAGACATACTGCATGTTGCTTCTTATTCACTATAAATCATAATTTCTAATGTACTTTTTTACAGTGGCCTGAGTGCATAAAAAAGGAACTCTTGCATTTTGTGAAGTAATAACTGTAACCTAGTTGAAATAAAACACAAAGCCAAAAGCTTTAAATGAAAATGGATTGTTAATGTTAATAAAATACAGTAGTATTGTTTTATATCTGTAACCTTCAGCAACGATACTGACATAAGCAGGAGCAAATACTTGGTGATTATTTTGAATAAAAATGTTATTTCTTATTTTGTCAGTTAGATGAATTGAGAAGACAAAGCAGTCATATTTGCTGAGGGTATGGGTATAGTGAGGCCAGAGGACAAGAGAGATCTGGACAATACAGTACGCATTCAGTCATTGGTATGACCAGCCAAGAAAGTCCTGTCTTAGCATAGTAAGTGGTGAACAACATGATCTTCAGCTTGGAAATACAATGTTAATGAATTGTTTTTTGTTGTGTAATATTTGATCCGTGAGGGCCCTGTGGTTGGAAGCCTGTAAAGCAATTTGAAAAATGTGAGGAATGTCTAACAAGGTAACAAGTAAGAGAAGAGGCAAAGAATTTACAACAATGTGGAGTGGGTTGTAGCAGGAAAAAAAGGGAGAATTGCACATATCAGAAAGCACTTTAAAGAGATTTGAGATATGCACATGAACACGAGGTCAGAAACAATGAGAATCGGGTTTGTCCTCTTGAATTTACCATTGTTACTACGCAGTGCATATCCCCATAACATCTCAAATCTCACTGTTTTGTCTGAGGAAGAATAACAGATACATGAGTTTTTGGAATACCTGCAATTTGTTCTTGCAAAACAGGACTCTGAGAAGCCTGTGGGCACACAATTAACTCATTTTAATTCAGCCCTTGTGGGAAAGGGTCGGGGTCTCTCACTCTGTCTCTTTGAAATTGCTTTGTAGAAGAGATGGTTAGTTAGCATCGACTGAGCATCTGCCACCGAGGCTCAGTGAATAATCCCACTCTGCATTAGAAGAGGAGAGAGAAATCAGGGCGAAACAGCAATGATTAGTTAGCTTTAGTGCAGCCTGGGGATGCATGTGGTCTAGGCAGGATTTATTTGGCTTTCCCAATTTTAATTTTTGTGTTTCTCCATGAGCTAGTCAGGATCAGGCAACCAGCAATCCCAGAGGTAAAAGAGCAGAGCTTATATCTCATTTTTCTCGTTCTTATTCTTTTGTGGGAATTTTCCCCCTTTTTGTTTTCCTTCATTTGTGATTTTGGGTCACAGAAAGGTGAGAGCATCCCTGAAGATGGCAGCACAGGCTCCCCAAACCCTGCGGTGCTCACAGAGTGCAGAGTTAATGCTTTCTGGCCTGGCAGAGGAAACCTTTCCGTTTCCTTCCTTCCTTCTCTTGCAGACACTCAAGTGGACACTGCCCAGGACTTCTGCTGTCTGGTTCATGTTCCCAGTGAGTGGAGATTATCTCTACAGTGTTTTGGTTTGGTTTTTTCTTACTTCCCAAGGCAGTGCTAAAATGTTAGCCTGAGAAAATTGATTTACTTTTTTTCCTAGCTGTGCTAAAGTGAAACTATGTCTTTGCATTGTTTTCATTTCTGAGTGAAAATGATCTTTCTCTTAAAATAACTGAAGCAAAATCAAACATACATCATGAAGGAAAAGAAATCCTAAAAACTGTTCAGATGTATTTACAATGGAAGTTTTGGAGCAAATCAAAAAGTTTATGCAGATTTTTTTTTGTGGTTTTTCTTGTTGTTGTTGTTAGAAAGAGATCTTTTTTTATGTGGTATTATGTCCCTTCCAATAAATGAAGTACATACATCACTCTTGGAAGCCCACAAAGTAACTCCTGTGATTAAGCAGCTTTCCCACCTTGTTTCTTAAGGAGGGTGGATGCTCTAAAGCTGGAATAAAGATCAAAGCCCAGTTCCCAGCTTTTCTATAACTTCCTAGGTGAACTGAGCAAACACTTCAAGTCTCTGATTCTGTCCCCATCTGTAAATTTTGCATCAAAACATTCTCTGTCTTTTATTTTGTCTCTGGAATGCAGGTTCTTATGGACCAAGACAGATCTTTAATACATAGTACACTGCCTAACACTTTGGTTCAGTGAAAGGGCTTTCATAATGAGAATAATGCCTTTAATGATACAACCTGTCCTGTCCCAGTCATCATCCCACAAATTAATTTGTTTTCCAGTTTTGCTTTGGTGGGAAAGAAGCTCCTGGAGATGGGTGCCTTGTGCTGGGCTGTTTAGCTTGAATTTCTCTAGTAAAGATGAAAGCTTATGTGCTGTGCAAATGCATCGGTGCTGTCTTGACACAGATTTTTCAGCAAATAATACTCTGCCTCTTTCCAAGCATGTTCCTGTATGTGTATGTATAAACTTACATTGCACGTGCCAGTCCTTATTTGCACACTCAGATACTGGAGATAAGCACATTTTGTAGTTCTGCAAAAACGTCCTCCTTGGTGAGGAGATCTCTGTGTTGCAGTGTGTATGTAAGCACTAATTTCAGAGACCTTTTAATCTCGGCAGCATCTGTATCACACTGTCTGTGTCCTGCATCTGTTCATACTCTGTGCCAAAGCCATAAATGACAAAGTGTTTTTCCTGCTTCTCCTGCTTACCTGTTGGATTTCTCCTTTTGAGATGTATCTGCTTCAGTCTGATCCAGATTCCCTTTGACTTAAAGTTATTGGAACTTTATTTTTCTGTTTTCTGACATCTTTTGGAGTTTTCAGGGTTAATTTCTCTTCTACATCCCCTTTCCCCCCATGGTTCCCATCTTCTTCTGATTGTCTATGTCTCACCAGTGAAATTGGCTTCCAAGGACTGCATCACACTCCTGTTAGAGCCACTCAAGGTTCACTTCTCCTCTCACCTCTTCCAGGCCTCCCCCTGATCTGCAGTGTTGTTTTGCCCCAGACCGAACGAGTTGAAGTGTTTGAATTGTGCCAGTGTGAGTGATATATGGCTCTGCTGTTCTGGGAAGCTTTGTAACCTGAAGAAGCCAATACTGATGGTTTAATTACTTCCCAGGTCAGTAAGGAGGGCAAAGCTACTGCTTAGGTTTATCTCCTGGACAGTTCTGCAGTATCATCTTTTACTTGTCAAATTTAGGACCCCCATGGCCAAAGGCTCTTTTAAAAGAAAATTCTAATAAGGAAACTTTCCTAGGTAGCAGCACCAGAGGAGGCAGTCTGTGGATGGCTGATGCTGAAAGTCTCTGTACTGTGAGGCTTCTACAACTCTCTGTTCACCATCTATTTGCCTGACATGCCCTGTAACCATATGGCTCTGTTCAGACCCAAGCAAAGCATAATGGTCTCCACAACAGAAATGGTACTTCTTAGTTCCTTCCTTCACCACCTAATGGCTGTGATTTAAACAATAACAATGCATCTTCACCTGTCTGCAGCCTGCTGCCTTGGCAGCACTTACCTTTTGTGACAGGCTGCTGTTCAGCGGCCCACCCTCCATTTCCCAGGAAAATGGGGCCACACATCACTGACCCTGAAGTGCAGCAATGAGAGTACAGTGCTTGTTTGGGATTGTAGGAGATCCTTTTCCCTGTGTTGGGTTCAGTTCCAGCTGTCCTGAAATACTCACTAGAGCTAAAATGTGACAGACTGTTTCTGTAATGACAGGGGAGGAAATTGCTCTTTAAGAACTGAGACATCACTGAATATGCCAGATATGACAATTCTTGTCCCATCTTGTGCAGAGGTCTGGGTTTCCCCAACTTGCCTTTCCTGTAGCCAAAAGTTAAGGCAAAAAAAATCAATTATTTCTGTCCAAAAATTGTCATCTTGTGTAATAGTAAGCTCCAGGCTGACCTCCAGGTGAAGTAGGTACTACTGGATGTCACACAGAATGTGTATAGCCCTACATTGTTAAAGTTGTTAACAATAATGAAATTTCTTCAAAATGTATTTCCATGCACGTGTTCTGCCTCTTGCACTGCTTTCTCTGCCTCTGAATACTGAGGTGGGAGGTTTGTGCTGTTCCATGAGGTCTACACACAACACAGGAAAGCCTCCCAGTGTAAGGTGCACATGGACAATGCATCTCAAAGCTGCAAAGGCCGGCTTGTCGGCAGCTCTTCTTTCCTTGCTTTATCCTCCGATGAGCAAGTATACAAAATGGAACTAGAATTTCATGTAGGACATGAAGCCAAGTCCTGAGTGTGTCCTTGCTATATATTTATCACACTGGAACATTGAAAAATACACTGGGTGTTTGAAAAATACAGCAACAGTTTGTAAAAGACAGTGAGGAAAGTGTGTGAAAGTAATTATTGTTTTGTTTCTTAATGCAAATTTTTTCCCTCAGCATTACAGAAGGACGTTTGGTATCATAGCTTGAGAGCATGAAACAGTCATAGAAGTAAAAAATTGTATTTTTTATTTGCATTATTTTCTGGGTTGAATGCCATTAAAATAATTTTAAGGGTACAGTTTAGATTCTAATATTTTGGGTGCTTATGTTTGGTGACACCCCTGTGGTAGGTTTGAGATTGATTAAGTATGATGGACTGAGCACTGCAGGGTGAATCTCAATAGAGACAACTAAAGTTGTATGTAAATGTGAGTCTGATTTTTAGTTCTCTGAAACTCCAAGAGTGAAATCCCTGTGGGTTGTGTTGGCAGGATGGCTTGATGTAGGAGTCAAAGGTATCCATTCCTCCCTCCCTCCCTCCACATGCAGTGTGTGTTTGTGGCCGTATCCCATAATGCCAGATTTGCATCCCATCCCTTTTCCCCCCCTCACCACTTGTCAAAGTTCAACAGCTAGAAAGGAAGGAAGTGACTCCAAAGTGTCAGCCCTTAGGGTACAGCAGTTGTCATCCACCCTTGGGAGGGCTGCTATGCCTGTCTTTTCCCAGCTGGAGAATAAAACGGCGCAAAAGCTTGAGGCTCCATCCCAGATGTGGTTCTTTCTAAGTCACAAGGTAGTATCAGCCCTGGAGTGGTCCATGTGCTCTCCCATCTAAGGAACTTTCCTCTTTCTCCCAGTTGTGTGCTTCAGCTGCCCAGGGTACGTTCCTGGAAGAACACTGCCTGTGACACAGCACATCAATGGGCACAGACCCAAGTCCCTGCTCCCAAGGATCAATATGATGTTGGAGTACGACACTGGGGCTGGCATTGCCTACTCCTTTCAGGTCTGGCATCAATTAGCTGCAGCCTGCAAATAGAAGTGGAGCAGTAACACTCTGCAACCTCGATAACCTGTCCTGAGGAGCCTGCCAGAGTCAAGGGGCTCCTTGATGCCACTGCAGCCAATAGACCCATTTCATTAGGCTGGAAAGGTTAATTGCATTGAAAACTGGCGTCATCCTCAGCACATGATCATTGTAGAACTCCACAGTGGTATGAGTCCTGAAGCTGTCTCAGGGAAGCCCCTCTGAGCTCTGAGGATATTTGCTCAGCAAGCCTTCTGTGCAGAGCAGTCAGACCCCCACCTGTCACAGTTCTCTTGCTGAGGTCTCTTTACTTTGTTTAGAGAGAGCTGGTGAATTTCAATTTTTGCAGTGATTTTTTTTTGAAATACGGTTTCTATTACCTTAGCAAGCACATTCTTGTCCTTTTGTTAGAAATGGCATCCTAGAAAGCAAGTAAAGACTAATATTGGGGTCTGAGACTTGACTTTCTTATTTGTTTGAAATGTTTTGAGGTATTTTTACTGAAAATATTAAAACAAAGCAGAAGATTACTCCATGATCTGACATAGAATATCTGGCAAAATGGGAGTATTCAGAGATAGCCTTATTCTTTGGTTCGTGGTGACTGAGCAATAACTGGTCTATTAAATATTTAGTGGAAGCTTCTTTTATAAACTATTCTGTCTCCCTTTCATAGTCACCTGCTGTGGGCCATCTTATCTAACATTATTTTTCATGTCAGAATGTGGGTTTCAGAGAAGGAGAACTTCCTGAATGAGAACTTCCACTGCTAAACAGAGAGATGAAGACAGAAGGATGTGAAGATGCTGGGCATATAGAGCAGCTGCTCTCTAAAAGAAGTCCTTTAGCATACACTTAGTCACATCTTTCTCAGGGTGTGGCTGTTGTGGCATCTCCGTTGTATGTGCCCAGCACCAGGTCAGTGCCCAGCATCTTGTGTGTAACTGCAGGGCACCTGTGTTGAAGTAGGAACTCTCCTTGAAGCTGGTCAACTGATTTTTCACCTTGCCCACTTCTTACAGGTCCATGTGACAAGCCTAAAAGGGTTCATGTGTTCTCATTATGTCTAATTCTTAACACGTATCATGGCTCTGTAGCTCCCCTGTCTCCTCTGCCCTCTGTGCAGGGACCTTCTGCAGCAGTTTGACAGGAAGTGAATGAAAGAAGGGATTTAAAGGCCTGAAGTTGGAAGAGGAGAGGAGGATATGGGGGAACATTTCAGGTTTGGGAGAGCTGTTTTGTATTTTGAGGTGCTCTTCCAATGTGCACAGGGTTCTTGGTGGGAAGGGCACAGTGAAGAGCTTTCTCTTTAATACAGTGTGTGTTTTATCTCCGCAGACTTCTTGCAGACTTAGTTTAAAGATCTTAGCTCAATACCATTAGTGTATCTCTGCTGAAGGCCCTTTATAAAATTGATTAGAAAGTGGGCTTTTGCATGTGTGTGTGTGGGCTCTAATCTGATTTGAGTCCGAGATGGTATCTTTAATTCAGTGCATCGCGGCAACTAACTCACGAACTTCACCGAGAGTCAGAGCCCCTAATTTGGTTTGAGAATACATTAGCAAAACGAGCTCAGAAGGCCCCTTTTCGGGGAGAGGAGGAGGGGGTGGCTTTGGGGGGAAGATTGGAAGAATTGGCTTGACAGAGAGGAGTCGTGGATTTAAACAAGATCCTAGGCATGATATTCCTGCAGTGGGTCCCAGGAAAAAAAGAAGGAGGAAAGAGAAGATTGATTGATTGATTGATAGCCTTGCACAAACCATGGAGAACAAAGTGAGCCTCAAAGCAGGCTTAACCCCTTCTTCCCATGCAAACAGAAAGAACTTGACATGCTCTTTATCCATACTGTTTATTCCTCTTCTCATTCCTTCATCCTGCTCTCTGGGCTGCTGCTTAAAGCAGACACTAACATTGCAGAAGTAATAGTATGCTTTTGCTCTGGCAGATGATCCACACTATCAAAACTTTTCAGGACCTATCCAACTTGAAATAAAATATTAAAGCACATGTATCTCCTTCCTTCCTCCTTACTTCCAGAAATAAAAAAAACGTTAGTAAGAAATAAATAGACCAGCACAGCTGGTCTTTGCAGTGGGACAGTGAAAGTGGTGGTTTGCTCCAGGTGATATGCAAAAACCAGCCCTGGGGATTGTTAGACTAAGCACAGTAGATATGTACATCCACTGACAGCTTCACAGCTAACCTTCATTCCTCAGATCCCATGTTCCTGTATGATAGGTAGTGGGGGTTGTGTAGCAACCAGTTGGAGGGGGGACAGGGAGAGGAATAAACTCTCCAGATTATCCCTGACCCTTTTAAAATAAAGAATTATTTTAATTAAAGAAATTGTTAAAATAAAGGGGTGAGTAACTCATGTTAGATTCTTTTGGGTGCTATAGAAATATTCAAGATAGGAGTAAATATTTAATTTGAAGATGTAATTAGTAAGCTGTTAAACACAAAATCTTTGCTGTGTTAATTCAGTTTTATGGCTGAAGTCTTACACACACAGATGTCAGAAAACTCCAAGTTCTACCTCCTTTGGTTGCAGCAGTATTGTGTTCCCCCTGCAGCTGGGTACTATTTATTCTTGCCAGGAGTATAGTTCTAATAAGAGTTGCTGCCTAAAATTTTTTAACTGGTACAATTCCATTTATTGCAATGGAGCTTTTACTGGGTTATACCCAGTCTGGCCCTTAACATCATGTCTGCTTCATATTTTCAGACAGAGGCTCTTAAATTGTGTTTGCAAAGTATTTGCAAGATGTCCATTTGATGGCACAGGCAAGGCACTCCTGGACACAAATGACTGTATAATTGCACCTGTGTGTTTGTGAGTGAAGCTGACTGAGCCATTGGTTTTGCAGTAAAAGTGCATGTTTTGTAGCTGCAATTCAGTATTTGTGTTTGTGAATATGACCCTCTCTGTGCAATGGCACGTTAGGGTTGGTTTAGGCAGAGTAACACCAGATCTGACTTCAATACATTGCAAAATGTTCAGTAGAGTGGTCCTCTGTGGTGTTTCAATTGCATTGCTTGAGTATAAAATCAGCCTCAACCACAGCTACACAGAAGACATAACCTACTGAGAGAAGGTTTGAGGCTCTTTGTCTCAAGCATGCAGTTCTCCTCCTTGGGGAAGGAGCTGATTGTGCTTTCAGGAATGAGGAATGGCAAAAGCAGATACCTCAGAAATGGAAGATGTTGGCAGTAGGTATTATTTGGATATACAGCTGGGTTGATTCAATGCCTAATCTCAGCCATTGAGCCACCTTCAGGTAATTATTTTAGTTAGCCTACAAGCTCTGTAGATAGTGTACCATGTGCTTAGTTGAGGTTCCTTTTTCCACCTTCCCCAATGAGCTGCTGAGGTCAGCAATTTTATTTCAGTAGCTTGCTCTGATGAACTTTATTTCTATAGCAGCCTTCCCATCCAGACAACACTGCAGTGCACAGAAATAATCCAGTTTTACTTGATTATTAATAATTACTCTCAGCTGCTATTTTTTCAGTTGATTGATTAGAATAAACACTGCTCTGACGGGATACACCAGAATCCATAACTCCTCTTCCCTTTTTACTGCTGCTTTAGCTCAGGCTTCTCCAGGCACAATGTGAAGCAGGGGGTTGTAATGCAAAGTGGCATTTTAAAATGTGCCTTCTTGCTGTTTTTTGACTAGGTGTGACCAAAATCCATTTACCTGGATTGGTGGGAGACTACAGGCCCTTAATAATGGCTCTGGTTTGCAAGCCAGTGCTTTTGCTAAACACATTTTCTACTGTTCAATGTTGAAGATGGACAAAACAACTCCTATTTTTGTTTTGATCTTCCAAACTGATCAAAGACTATAGGCTTGAAGGAAAAGTGCTTCATATTTACAGCCTTGTCCCTTATCCGACTGGTTGTGTATTCCCACAGGAGGGTTTCAGGCCATGGGTCTCTTTGGAGAGATCTCACCTTGTAGTTGAGTGGAGTTTTTTTTTGCTGTACCAAATTTGACAGTTTATTTTTTTTTGTTTGGAAGGAACATATTACAAGGCACTCTCTAAACAACTCGTGGCCTGAAACCCTATCCAGCAGTTCTGCAGGGATTTGTCAAGAACTTAAACACCTCAGCTAAATTATTCACAAAAAATAGGCAGACTAACAGTGAAGTTCATGTTTTCACCAGCTTAGTGCACAGTCAGGAACAACCTCTCCTAGCACTGCAATCCAGCCACTGTAACTCCCTTGCTGATTCAGCCTGTTTTGTACCATATGCTGTGAATGCCAAGGGGTGAACAGCACTGCAGCCAGTGCCTCAGAAAGTCAGAGCAGGCAGCTGCTCTGCTGCTCCAGGTGTAGCTGGGAAGAGCAGTGATTTTCCTACAGAGTAACTGCTGTTGACCCTGTGGGCTGGAATTCTCTCTGGGAAGGCGGTTGGTACAGCATCGGAGACAGTTTAGCTACTTGTAGCTGTTCTGATTTGCATCTTGGGTTCCTTAAATCCATCCCAGTTTGAGAATAATGCTATTTCCAGGTTGGGAAAGTGGGAAGTGAGAAGATTGCTTTAACATGAACAGAATTTGCCTCCTCTTTGCAAGCAGGAAAGTTGTAAGAGGCATTTAGAGTTTTGATTTATTTGCTTACATGAATCCAAGGAAATAGATGAATCCGTATTAGATGTTTTTAAGAAGCCTGTTGTTGAATTTCCTCTCTGGAGTGAACTGAACAGAGTGGACAAGCCTGTAAAAGCTGGCAGCACATGACTTCCAAGAGATGCTCAGGCCAGTGAATGGAGATGGAGATGTGTGAATGGATGCAGTGTACCCTCTGATTTGCAGTGTGTGGGTAGGGCCACCAGTCTGTGCAGTGTGACTGGCAGGAGAAGAGTGTTTGTTAGTGTAAGTGGGTATTTCTGAGGAAGTCCTCTATTGGGAAAAGTTCACCTTCCTTTCCCTCCCAAGAACATTTGAAACAAAAGCCTGTTTGGAGAAGGAGCAGTTAAACACTAGAAGACAAGTCTCCAGAAATCCAGTAAAGGGCATGGGATAGCTGCAGTGTTCAACATTCAGATGACTTTTCAGCTCCTGAGGTCCGGTTCATGTTCAGATCAATAGAAATCACAATTTGATTTCAAAAGGGGTTGGATCAAGGCTTAAATGAAGAGTCAGGATACTGTACCAACTAATTCTGATTTACTTCCCCTGTAGCTAGAAAATTCTGGGTAAGGTTTAGGTGGCAGGTAAGATGCTTATACACAATTCCAACATTTTTTTCTCAGCAAGCTGTAAAGTGAAGCTTTTTTTTTTTTTAGATCACAGAAGTGCTAAGAAGTAGCACTCTTTATGAGTGAATGAGAAAGAAGTTTCATTCAGGCTCTCATCAAAGTGGATAGAATGTCCAGGTCAATTTTTGTAAACTGATAGGCAGCCAGGGTTTCAGAGCTTCTGATCACATGCCAGCAGTGATTTCATTGTGATGCAGAACGAATGTGGTAAAGCTTTAATGGTACCAGATGAAAAAGTGGAACTGTGTTCCTCCAACAGCACTCAACTTTCAAATCAGGGGGGTTGATTTTTGGCTGCAGGACACTCCTTGACAAATGGTTAATCTCTGAGTAATACAGGATAACCATTTTATATGAGTTGATGGCACAGATTCCATGGTACTCTTGAATTTCTAGAACTTTTATGTAGAATTCCACCTTTTCAGATTGTTTAGCTGCAGTTTGTTTCCCACAGGAGGGTTTCAGGTCTCAATCTCTCTGTGTTGCCTGCCTAAAGAAGATAGCATGAAGTGTCAAAACATTTCTGTGTACATTAGAACACAGATATTTCTGAATGCATAGAAGTAGAGAAAAGAGACCTCCTGAATGAAGCACAAGCAGAGGGCTGTGTGGAAGACACAGGGAGGGGAGCTGCATGGAAATTAGAATCTTGGTTCCCAGAATATTTGTTGTTTGAAAATGTTATTTCAACACAAATCTGACAGCAAGGTGAAATTTTAGGCAAAGTAGAAATGCCAATAAAATTTATTTTGAAGAAAGTTCCGATATTTTGTGTCATTATGTTCTTGAAACAGTGCATGATTAGTTCATCAAACAACACGAAGCAACACGTAACAGCCTAAGCAAAGTGCTAAGAAAAAAGCAAAGTTAAACATCTAATTTTTTTAAGAGTTGTTTTGGAAATTTTACAGTAAAAATATTTTCCTAACTTGACTTAGTTCTGTAATGAAGCAGAATAGCATTTTTAAACAAAAATGAATTTTTGATGAAAAACTTAGAGTGAAGCATAATTGCAAAGGAGAATGGAAAGATGGGTTGTATGGAGGTGTGATCAGGAGGCAGCTGATGTGTGAAATAGCATGTGGGGAGATGGAGATAGGATTAGGCAGTATTAGAGATTAGGTTATTGTGTAGACTGGGTCACAGGGGACTGGGCTTAAAGTACAGCGTGGTGTCAGAGGAGGTCAGAATTGGTGTGTGTTATAGAAACAGTTTTGCAAAGCCGGTGTTTTCTTGCTCTGGCTAGCTTGCATGCAGGAAAACACTAGCTACTCACACTACTTACACAGGCAAACCTGAGAGCTGTGGTGCTGAAGAAAGAGGTTCAAATTCTGCTGATAATCTGGAGCAGAGGACATCATGTGAGCATAGAATTTACCTGTCCATTGTTCTGGTTACCACGCTCATCTGCACGCTCCATTCTTTCAATCATAGTTGCTGTTTGACTCTCAAGGTGTTCCTGAGAGGTAGGTTCTTCAGGCCCAAAGCAGCTGAAAGAAGCAGTGTCCTGGAGAGCTGCAGTGATTTGCTGAAGTTTATCAGAAGATCAGCGTTGAGGCTAGAATTAGACCTTGAGACATTCTGGCTGCATTTTAAGGGTTCAGGACACTGTACTTCACTGCCCCATGTTGTAAGCACACAGCCAGTGACTGGGAGTCACAACATGTGTATGGGTCCTTGGGCTGTGTCTGGGGCATGGCTGCAAAGTGGTGATCAGGGTGTAGAATGATTCCCAGAACTCTGCTCCCAAGACTGGGCACAGAGGCAGATCTGGGAGGGTAAGTCTACAGTGTAGACTGGTTAGAGAGAGATGGGTGTGGGACACCGGCTTAGTTTGCCAGGGGCAGAGGGAACTGGAAGGCTGGGCACACAGCACAGACGAAGTGTGAGTGTGTGGAGTTATAGATCCTGTCTTTATGCATCACATTGATCTCATTCAGTGTGTTATACTTAGCATTTTGTTTATATAATCTCAGGGTGTTACAGGGGTTTGTTTATTTTTAACTCTTGGATGACTGGCATTTCAGTCTGAATGCTGTCTGTTTATAAATGGGAGAAATTTGTCCAGGCCTGGGAAAAGATCTTTGACAAAGGCTTTCTGGAAATTGAGAGAAATGCATTTACTTGACTTATATTAGCTTTTCAGCTGGGAGCTAAGTCCAGACAGACAAACTGTGCCTGGGGTGGTGAGAGCATTGACCACCATCACTGGTGGTCATACACTGGTAAATGATTGTGTCACATTGTGATACATTTCATTTAGGGGTTTAGATAGGAAAAAGAAAGAGGGATAAGGTACATCCTGCATCATGCAGGAGTCTGGCAAAACCAGCCACCTGGTGAAGTATGTCATATGACAAGAAGAGTTTGGGACGAGGAGCTGTCTTATAACGATGGGGTCATGCCTGACCTCACTGCTGGCTTAGTATTTCTGTTGTGTTTCCTACTGTAGACAGGGTTTGAGTGAAACCAGTTTGTGGATTTGGCAAAGGATTCCCTGTTGTAAACAGGGTGCTGAATTAATAGAGATCAACACCTGCCAGAGATTCTAGCAACACCTCTGGATGCCCCTTTCTTCCTGTATCACCACCAGATTCTCCAGAGGCAGTCATATTTCCAAGAAGAATCCAGCAGGGATTAAGATCCTCCCTGCAAGTTTAGATCCAGAATGCTTTGTGTATTTCTAGGGTCTAGTGAACCCTGGTGGAGCTAGGCTCCAGAACTTGCTTTAGAACTGACCCTGTTTGCCCTGTTGGGTTGCAGTGCTCACTGCTGGCTTGTCACCAGACATTGATTTCTATTTCCCATTGCTCTGAACACTTGCATGGCTTACACACAGAGAGCTCAGTGCTATGAGCTGCTGGGGTTGTTCAGTGGAGGGAAAGTCTTTAACTTTCAAGACCTCTCACCATGAAAATATCTGGCAAAGCTGTCGTGTTACCTCTCCCTACCCCTTGTCCAGGTTGCTCACACCTTCTGCTCTGCATGTCAGTTCCCCTTCAGCCCACTGCTATGTGTCCATCCTCTCCTCCCTGTGCATCTAATGGAGGTTGGTAATCCCGTTAGGTGCTTGCAGCGGGTGCTGCCGAATTTGCTTGCAAACGCCTGTGCCAGGTCGAGTGTCATTGCCAGCAGCACTCTTGGCGGGATGAAGGTTGCATTAGCGAACAGTAATTGAAATGCAAAATAACATTTTGATCGAGCGAGCAGGCTGTTTATTTATCAGATCAATAGCCAAAATGCCCCATCTGGAGAAGTCAGCGTGATAACAAGTGATAGCATTCCAAGGGCAAAGGGAACAAGCACAGCGGGGAGGACATGCCGTGAGGGTGGGCTGGTTTCGGTTGGGTCACACCAGGCCGTCAGTTGCTGAAATTTGCTTCTTTTTGGGTCCCTACTTTAAGGAGGGCAGGCCCCCTCCTAGCTGCATCAGCAAAGGGTTCCAGACCTCTGGAGAGAGAACAAACTGTTCTTAAATATGGGATAGGACAGACTACAGACATGTAAAACCACGTGAGGTCTTCTTCCTCCCATGCTCTGATAGACACAGGGCTGTGCCTCAAGGTGCAGACTGCAGAAGATGTGGCTCACTTAGACGCTGGTTTTTGATCGTTTGTGTTTGCTTTACTGCATTATGCTTGCTATAAAGCAAGTCTGAACACTCACTGTGATGATCCGGAAGTATGAAGTCATAGTTTGGCTTCTACAGCAAAGCTATTGGAATGGTATCTAGGTGCATCCACATGATGAGGAAAGGAGAGATGTGAGAGAAGGGGGTTGTGTGTATTTGCACAATAAATTTATGCATTCCTGATATACACAGATACCCTACAGAATAAAGCTATGTAACATTTAAAGCTGTCTCAGGAAGGTACTTTATGAAAGTGTGAAAGCAGCTGTAGAGCTTCTTTGCTGGTTCCTGACTGCCTGTCTGCTTTGCTGTGTCTGCCTGTTAGTTTCTGCTTAGCCATTAGCAGGGATGCTAAAGAATGGAAGAGGAAGAGAAACTGAGGTTAAAGAGTTTGCAGGCTTGTGTTCCTTTCTTTCATCAGTAACAGAGAAAACTGAAAACTTAATGGGATGAGAAAATAATTTATTCATGGTGACAAAAGGAATATTTTTGTGGGGTTTTTGTAATTACATTTGTTAAATTTTTTTCCTACAGTGATGCCAGTTTGTGAGGAAAATTGAAATAATTGAAAAGTATTTTGCTTTAGAATTTATTTTGGCCAAACTGAGTTTTTTAGGGGGGTTTTGTTTGGTTGGAGTTTTTTTTTTTTTTTCAATCTGGAGCAAGGAATATGCAAGTTTTGCAGAGTATTGGGGAAAAAGATGTGTTTATTCTGCTATACGGTTCCTGTCTAATCTGTTGATCTCATCTCTTGGTTCGGGCAAATAAGAATGCAGGACACTGTGGGGTGTCAGGTAGAGTTGGACTTGAGTGGATGGAAAGCTGCTTTGTCAGTTAAGGGAAATGGAGACAGTCAGCAAGATGGATGAATGAAACAGATTTGCAATAAGTTATGGGGGTTAGAAGCTGGAATTTGGGTCAGATACAGCTGCCTACTTAATACGTGCAGTATGTGCTAAGAGATCTGCTAAATACCTGCCGAAGATGGGAGTTTAGAGACTCAGCAAAACTGAACCTTGAGGTTATTCTAAATAGGTAGCTAAAGATAATCCTGTATGGTACAGCAGTGTAAGGTGTGCAGAAGGAAACCACTGTTTCCCTACGTGACCTGTTCTCCTCACACCTGTGGTATTCATTAGCAAGAAGGGAGCCTGGTCTGCAGTTACCTCTGTCATGTACTCCCTTTCTTTGCTTTTCCAAGTGCTGTATCTCAGCCTCACTGTGTAGGTTTCCTGTCTGTACTTGACTCCATGTAGTTCTCTTGTGCTTCCGTCCGCACTGACAGCCTAACTTACTCACACTTCCATGCTTTTTCAGTGATTCCAGGACATCTTCCATATGTCAGTGTTTGCACTCACAGTTGCCTTGCTTTGCCACTGTATCATCTTAGAAATCCTTTCTGGAGAGTCAGGGTTAAAAAAAAAATCAGATTAAAAAGCACTAATTGCCCTCTGTTATTTCCCATGCTGTAATTTATGTGAAACTAATTTCAGTTAGTTTTTCAGGATCCGTCAGGTTTTGAGCAATGTTCTAATGATGAGGCACTTAGTTATAGATTTCTCTGAGAGCTACAGGTGGAATTTAGGCAAAGCCCATCTCATCTGTCGGGATTGTCTTGGCAAGGGTGGGAGAAGGAGACAGCAGGCAGAATCCCACTACCACTGTGTTGTTGAAGTGTAAGAAACAGATATCTTTCCAAAAAATATTACCAGCTCAAACCCAGAGAATTTCTAAATGCATCCAGGTTGAATAACATTCAAGTTCATGTTTTGTCTCAATAAACCTGAAGTCCTCCTTTTCAATAAGCTAGTATTCCTAAGGAAATGTCAATTACTAAGTCTCTTCGCACATTTGTTTATTGGGTGATGTCTTTGATATGTATCTTCCCATCCTAACTCCTTCCTCAAGTACATAGAAAAATTAAGCAATACCTCTGGGTTTCTCTTTTTTCATGCCATTGTTCACTGTGAATTGTAGGCAAGGTTGAAGGGGGATGTCTTCAATGAATATCTTGAAATGCAAAGAATTGCAGGCTGAAGAATATGCACTGGTGGCAGTTTTCTCTCAGAAATGCTGAGAGGGATACAGAGTCAAAGGTCTATGAGAGATGAGATGTTGGATCAGGCTGTGATGCAAAACTAAGTATGATATGAATGGCAGTGCTAGAAGTTTTCCTTTCCTTGCTCATCTGAAAAAGTGGAAGCAAAATTCTGATGTATAAGTGTTTGAAATGTGCTCTTCTGAGCCTCCTTTGTATGGGTCTCACTCACAGGTGTCTGAAGGACACTGGAGGTGCTTAGAGAGATACAGATTATAAGTGCTCTAGATAGGCAGAGTATAAAGAAAGACACTCAAGAAGAAGTGAAGGTCTAGCAGAGCATTTCAACAGGGATTGAGTTGCAGCTTTGCTGTGTGCAGGCAAAACCGTTGAACTGCTGTGAATATAGAAATCGTGGGGTAAGAAGTGGAAATGTGAAACACAGAATGCTAACGTGGTGGGGAAGAGTGGTGGTAGAACTTGGATAAATAGTGAACAGCAAGTCAACCCTGGTCCTTGTTTTGCTGTGGTATCAACAGGAAGTATAAGCAAGAGGCATTAGCTCAAGTGCTAAAGCAATTCACTCTGGAGGAAGTGCCACTTAGTACACCAGAGGGCAAGGTACCTTCAAAAGGCAGTGTGTTAATAAGAGACTGAACTGATAATATGCGTCACACCTCCAGATTAATTGTCACTTCATCTGTGTAATACTTTTTACCATTTACTAACAAGACTGTTGTCATAAGGGTGAAGAGAAATTACAGTAATGAGGAGAGGGATGAAGGCTAGTAGGAAATCCATAATGTCTTCTGCCCATGAGAGCCTTTTTTATTTATTAAGCAGCCTCCAGACAGTTTGCTGTGGCAGCTTTTTTCAGCATGAGCTAACTTAGACTAGAGAAGATCTACTGATATGTAACTGGGCTCTGGTTATGCAATGGGTCAAAGGGATAAAATATCTACTGGGCATTAGACTAGCAAGTACTATTTGTGTAAGAGCCAGAATGTGAGTGCTAGCTTGTCCAAAGACAAGCATGTAGTATTGGTGGGGGGCATATTATGGACAAATGCCTTGAAAACTGGCTGTCTGGGGTTTGCCACACTACAGAATAGGAGCACAATCCATACAAGCCAAAGGGAGCTACCATTAGGAAACATGGCAAAACTCTTAGAAAGTAGATCTGCACTCCAGAGAAAAATAATTAAATTGAGCTGAGTTCCAACTCCTGTTCTTTATAGCAATGCAAAATACTCTGGCTGAAACAAAAAATCTGAAAAGCCCATGTTTATGATCGTGCCTATCACACTGGTACTACCCAAGCTCTTGCCTGTTCTCAGATAGAAATTTAGTTTGTCCTGGGAACAGGAAATGTTCCTGTATGAGAGAATAAGCCCAGAAAAGATTCCTGATATGACTGAGTTACCCACAGTTATCCACTGTACAGGAGTAAAGTGGCACATTGGCAGATCCCATTATTTTTGGACTGTTGAATGGAGAAGAGCTGTCAGTATAGATGAGTTTTCTAAATGATGGTCTCTCATTTGAAGTCCATATGGAGTAGAAGAGTGGGAGAAACAAGTGTGGGTGCTGATCCCTTTCCTCCCTAGCACTTTGGTGGGTGTTCTTGGTGAGGCAGGGCTGGGAGTGTGTTTGTGAGCTGTCCATGGTAAGAGTAGGTCGACCAACAGGTGTGGCTCAGCTCTGTGACATTAACTCTTTGCATAAGTGACCTAAAATTACACTGGCTGTTATTGCAGCTGTCACATCTAGCCTGTCTCTTGGAAAACATTATTTATTTCTGTCTCCTGTATCTAAAAAAAACACCTGACAAAATTTGGCTTGTTGGAGTTGCAGCCAGTGTTTGAGAAGCTGACCTACATTGTTTGTCAGTCTAGTGTAGACTGCAAAGCTCTCTCATGTGGCCCACAAAAGACAGAATCTGTGTTGCCCATGATGTGCACATCCCATTTACACATGCAGTGTAGGTGTATGTCATCTGAACTGACAAATACTGATAGCAGAAATAGGCCTGTACCAGAGAAAGAGGTTGGATGTTTTATCTCTCTTTATCATTTCGTCTTCCATGACTGGTCTAAAAATTTCTGTGCAATCCAAAGTGGGCTTTTGTCACAAGCTGGTGCCTGAAGTGAGCAGCTTTATACTAGCAGACTTCTTAGGTTTTGTCAGTATAACTTAAATCTGCTGTGAGGACTTCAGGACTGAAATGCAGTTCCACAAGCACAGCCATATGGCTCCTGGAAGTTACAAGCTCTACAGGCACCCTACCTGCAGAGTTTTCCATTTTATGGAACTTTGGAAAATCAATATTTCATTCTGTTTGGAATCCATATCCAGTGTGAGAACCACCCAAAAAAGCACCAATTTCTGGTCTTTTGCATTTCTCCTTGTGCCTAGAATAGGGAAGGGTTTTCCTGAGGAGGGTCTGAGTGTTTTCTCTTTCTCCCTGGCCATCAGCTGATACTTGTTCTACAGCTATATTTCAGTGCCCATTTTAATGATAATTTCAGTCTTGCTGTCAGAAATCTCCAACATGCTGACTTGGTGGCTTTGTGACTAAATCAGAAAATACTGGTGAAGGGACTGGACTACATGGCAGAACGGATGCCCATTCCTTACCTTTCTTCAGGAAACTGGAGTATAGAACTGACCTATCTGTGCATTTCCTGTTGAAGATGAAGTTTCAGCCACTAAGGAAGCTCAGCAGTGTTGTCACTAAATTTTTTTTGATCCAGTTTTGGAATAGCAAATGCTACTTGGAGAATGTAGAGGGTCAAGTACTTAGGTGTGCATGAGCATTTCGATGCTCAGATGGTGTTAAGTTACTGAATTGTGTATACCTTTAGCTGATAAAAAGTTCCTCTGGTGGATAGAAATTACCCTCTGCTACAAAGCTGGGTGTTCTGGGTGTCTTGCTAAGCAGGTGTGAGTGGTAGATATTTTTATCTCTCTCTTATACAAAAAGACTACTGAATTCTAGTAATTTTCAAATCCAGAAGTGGGATAAAGAGGTGAATGTAGCTACAAATTACTATTTCAGGCAAAAATAACCCTGGAGGATGTGCAATAAAATAGTCTTACTGGCGTCAAACTTGTAATCCTTGAAGTGTAAAACTGGGGGCACTACTGCCTTAATTTTATAACTCTAGTCTTCTGTCCCTTTCTGGTCCTCTCCATCTAGCAGTCTTTCCCTCTCTTATTATTACTGTTGTCCTGAAAAGAACATTAAACTCATTAGCCTTTAATGGCTAAATACCAGCCATTGCAGAAAAATAGCAGAAGATGAAAGGCTGGAGGAGAATTGGGGAAACTTGTAACATTAACCAACACTGCTGCCCAAAGGAGAGAAAACTAATGGATAAAAACCCAAAGCACAGCCTTGACTTGGTCTAAACCTGAGTATTTACATCCAGAATCACTGAGGTCAGAGCACTCTTGTCTGAGGGCAGTTACAAGCACATAAAGGCTGACAACATTGTTAGTGATAAACAGTAGTGGGTTTATGAAACAGGAGAACAGCAGACAATAACCTTTCTTGATGCAATTAGATAATTAGTGGGCAAAAGGAATGCAGTGAATAGATTGACTCTAGACCATGCATGGGTTTTTGACACAAAGCTGTGCGAAATCTTATTAGGGAAATTAGATCAAATTGGTTTTGATACAAATCCTGTGAAATGAATCATGGATTAAATGACAATGTAAACAGAAGGGTTAGAGATATTCTTTATCCTTCTGCAAAGATGGTGTCCAAAAGGGCAGTGCTTTGACTGTAAATACTCATTAGTCACCTGGAAGAAAATGTAAAAGTGATCACACTCAAATTTACGGTTGACAGAACCAAAAGATACTAAAAAAAATCAGAGTAGAAAAAAGAAGAGCTAGGCTGAAAAAATGAGCATCGTGAACAGGCTTTCGTAAAACAAGTGATAATTAGCACTGTGTAGTTCAAAGATGATACTGGATCTACTTTGGAACAAGGAGAATCTCCAAATTTCATGTTGTGCAGAGCACAGTGGCGAAAGCAGCTTGTGTTCAGAGTGGTCCCAAAGAGACAGGCTATCAAATTGTGTGAGCTGATGTGCAGCCTGATGTCTGGCAAAGCTACTGCTCAATAGGTCCATATGTCTTCTTGGCTGTGTGCTTTCCAGAGTGACTGTCCCCTGTAGTGCTGCAGCATTGCACTGAGCAGTTCGGGGCACCTTGCTGCAACAGAGACCCAGGGAAGTTGGAACGAATCCAGAGAAGGACCACAAAGATGCTAAAGGGATTAGAAGGAATGACCTATGATGAGGAAAGGTGAAAAGAACGAAATGTTTAGAACCTCTAAGCCTGTTACATGGGCACAGAAATAGTAACGGAGTTTCCTGTGCCAGCACGGAGGAGAGTTGGATCAAGTCTCTCTCCTTTTACATTCCTATTAAGGTAACTAGAGCCAAGCAAAATGGCTGTTCATCACTTTGAACTCTGCAAAAAACATTTAGCTGTTCTTCTTGAAGTTCAAGATGTTGTATCTCATTGCCAGGGGACACTCTGACTGTTTAAAAATCAGCACGGGATCTCCATGAGACTTGCAAAAAGTCAGAGGCCAGAAAAGCAAAACAGATGCTGTGGAGTGGCTGGAGTCACCTTAGCTGTAATTTTTGATCTGTCTTGGTGTAAAGGGCTTTTGCTCTCCAGCACATGTTCACATCTAACCAGAACTCGCTATATACTGCTGCCTGCTGGAACGGAGCAGGAGGGTCCTCAGCTGTAAGGATGTAGGGGGTTTGTTTCTTGATTCACCATCAAACACTCACTGTGCGTGCCTTGGGGAAGGAAGGTTCCTCATTTCCCCAGGTTCTTTTTTTGGTGTTTTTTTTTTTTTTTTCCTTTTTTTTAAATTTTTTGTTTTGGTTTGGTTTTATTTTTTTTCTCTCCAGTGAAGGAAAATACCTTGGTAAGTCCTCTTGAGGTCCTCTGTGAATGTTGGGCTATTTAAGAAACAGAAGCTGGGATTTGGACTCTACTGATGGAATCTGCCATCTCCCTGTCACTCCTTTTTCATAGTGTTTTCCTCTGTCTGCCTTGAAAATTACAACTCCATCTCCCCTTACTGTGGAGTTCCACAGTGCAGAACAGTATTTTATGGGTTTTTTACCTCTCATTTTAACCTTAATCTCATGTTGCTGTGTCCAGTGATCTTCATTTCTTTACCACAGATGCAATTCTCAGGTAGGGCGAGGTTCAGCTTTGCTGTGAGATGCTAAGATCCAGTCTCAGCTAGTAAAGCTTCCTCTTCCTTCACACAGTCAGCTGGCATTATACCAGAAGATCTGCAATCTGTCTAGGTGCCCTGTGGGAATAGAGATGAATGCACCTGCAGCAATTTCTGTAACTGCACCATGACCTCTAGTTCATTGTGGCCCTCTGGGCAAAGCATGGGCATTTATCAACTCATCACACTGTCTCTGAGAGGGACCAAACCCTGGATTCCTCTCAAGTAACACCAGGCAAAGCAGCTGAGGAACGTGAGATGCCTGTCCATACTCTCAAGGTCAACAGTCTTGCCAAAAAACAAACTTGGCTGATCGATCCCAGAGATAGGAGATGAGGTCAAACTTTGAGGATGAAACAGAGAAGGGAGAATTAGGAGATGCTTAGGTCAAATGAGATCATAAGGATACAGGACTGTGAATTTGCTGCATATCAAACATCTATATTCCTATCAACAGACACACAGATGTGATAGATAAACATGTGCACTCCAGCCTTGCTGATTCACAGAATGTTTTGTCCTGTCCCCTGACGGATTTGACCTCTTGGCAGAAGGAGTTGCCACAAATACCAGGTAAATAGGCTGAAACAGAAATAGAAATTACCCACATGACCATGGTGTGGTAACTTTAAACAAGCAGAGCTTCCAAGAAGAAAGGTCAAGCATCTCCAGTCAGTCAGAATTCTTTGGCCATGTCATCAGGAAAATGCATGTTTAGTTTTTCTTAAAGCCTTTGACAAAAGGTCTTGCTGAAGGGAAAATTTAACCTCTCAGGTTAATACTATTATCAATTAGAAAGAGTAAGAGACAGAAAGAAAGGGTATACGTACCCTACTCAGAAAAGAAAGAGAAGTCAATTTGCAGCATGATAAAAATTAACATGCATCACCCACAAAGATAAGTATTTTGGTGTTTGATCCATGTGTTAATGACCTGGGAAGTGCGTGAACAATGAGACTGCAGATGAAATCAAATTACCAAGGAAGACTGAAGAACTCCAGAGGATGCTAATAAAGCCGGGTGTGTGGACTGCACAGTACAGTGGCTGATGAAATACACTGTTGACTATTGCAAAACATTGCACACCAGAACGATTAATTTGATTTTTCATACATCTTAATGGATTCTAAATTAACTGTAGCAGCTCAGGAATGAGATCAAGCGATGCAGTAAGTAACTTCCTGATACTGTTTGTTGAAGAAATGGTAACAATTCAGATTTTCATTTAAAGAGGGAAAAAAGCAAACAGTGCAAGGAGTTACATAATATGTAGACTGAAAATAACACTGAAAATATTGTAACGTCACTAGGTAATTGATGGCGTGCCTTTGTTTGACTACTGTCCAGACCTTCAGCTGGGGAAGTGATGGAGCAGTGCCAGTTTCATGCCACTGAGGAGCTGGCTCATTGAACTCTGTTCTGGACTGAACAGAAATAGCCAGAGGTAGAGGAAGTTCAGAGATGGATGATGAGGCAGATAAGAGATCTGCAAAAACTTGTGCGTGAAGAGCAATCATATAGATAATGAGGAGCTGAATGAGGAGAACATGGCAAAACTACATTTCCTGAGAAGGAGAGTCAGGAGATGTTCAGGGAGTCTGACAGACTGCAAATACATTATAGGCAAATAAAAGTGGGATTTGTTTGTTCATAGAACGCACAAGTAATCCCTGGAACTCATTGCTGCAAATATCATAAAATTGAGTAGTCTTCCCAAAAAAGACTGAGCATTTTTATAATAAATAAGACTATCTGTGACTAAAATAAATAAGAAGAGCTTGAAAAGTTGGCAAAGTTTTTTCCATAAACTTAAGAGTGTAACCTCTCTTTAAGAAGTGGGAATTTGTGTGTCCATGCAAAAGCCCAATACTAGTAAATAGAAGAAAGATTAAGACCGAGACAGAAGAAACTTTTAATCAGATGATTTTTCTTCAGTTTCTAAGCTCCTCTTTTAGTGATGATAGTGCAGCAGGATGGTATAAAGGGTGCAGTGGGGTGAGAGAAGGAGTCAAACTTGAAAATTAAAGACTTCTGTATTACAGATGAAAAAATGAAAATCCAATCTGAGCAGGTCCGTTCTGCAGGGTCTGCTACTGAACCTTTTGCTTAAAGCCATGGCAGCACATTCTGTGCTAACAAACATCTTTTTCACCTGGTCTGCCACAGGCAAGTTTGTTTCTTTCTGCTGTCGGAGGGTAGATGGTGCTCTAGGTAGATTGTGCCTCATCGGCACTCATGCCCCTTCCCAGCACTGCAGCCTGTGAACAGCCTGACATTATGATCTGCATGAAGAGCTTTGACTTTACTCTAGCATGAGTCTGTGGGGAGCAGGTGGGCTGGTCACAGTCAATTGTACCAGTATTCTTGAAGGAGAACCTGCACGGGGTTGAACTACCTGAGCCAACTGCAGTTGGACTGAGGTGGCAAAAGGAGGGCTCTCTTTTGACTAAACCTGGAACTGGGTTTGGCCAGGAGGTTGCTGAGTGCCTTTGCTCTCTCCCTGCAGGCTGCTCGGCAGAATGGCCACGGAGGAGCGGCACCTCTCCTCCAGCTGTGGGTCCTTCATCAAGACCGAGCCCTCCAGCCCATCTTCTGGCATCGACGCCATCAGCCACCACAGCCCAAGCGGCTCCTCCGACGCCAGCGGTGGCTACGGCATCGCCATGGGTGGCCACCCCAATGGCCTAGACTCGCCACCCATGTTCAATGGCACGGGGCTCGGCGGCGGGTCCTGCCGGAAGCGTTACGACGACTGCGCCAGCGCCATCATGGAGGACTCACCCACCAAGTGCGAGTACATGCTCAATGCCATCCCCAAGAGGCTGTGCCTGGTGTGCGGGGACATTGCTTCTGGGTACCACTACGGCGTGGCTTCCTGTGAGGCCTGTAAAGCCTTCTTCAAGAGGACTATTCAAGGTATGGAATGGAAACTGAGGCTTTCACTCCGTAGAGGTAAAGGGACATGGCCCCAGACATTGTTGAGACTGCGGTGTCATATAAAGGGGGAAAGGGAAAAAGAGTGTAACGCATCCAACTCTCCATCCTTTTGTATGCTTCCTCTCTCCTTCTGCTCAGTTCTGTTCCTTCCAAATGAACATGGACATGACATTAGGCTATGTGAACGTGGGAACATTTGCCAAGTTCCTTGCCTGACTGGCTACCAGATCTCGGTATCTGGACTAGTGGATCTCCCTTCCTCTGTTAGTGGCACTGATACTATGAGAATGTGGCAACTAGTGGAGTAAGACCTGGAAAGGAAATGCATTGCATTCAAACAGTGTTTTAAGGCCCATTTGAAGAGTAGATGCCTCTGCCAAAAGATGGCATTTCTGTAGACATGTCTGCACCTTGAGGTGAAAGCTCCAACATTACAAGAGAGATTCTAACTTTGTCCTACCAGTCCTAATATGTAGCCATGACCTCCATACAAACCTTAGCACAAATCTGGACAGAGAACTTGGGTGAGAGTCAGTCTTTTTCTCCTTTTCCAGTTTCACCAGCCTTTTTCATTAAGATGCAGCTTCTTTGAAGATAAAAAAAAATAGGCAGTGAAGAAGATGAAGTTTTTGTCAGTCTTACTAAGGATGAGCAATTCCTCAGGTGATTTTGAAAACCTCAATGCATGCATGTGTAGATGAATTGCAGTGCGTTGCTCCTTCGTGTACAATTCACATATGAGGGATATGGGTGTGTCCTGAGTGCCAAAGGTGTGCTTGCAGATGTGCACATGTGCAGCTACAACAGTATAATCAAAAGCAGGAGTGCATCCAGGCAACCTCCAATGTCTGTGGGTGCTTGGGTGTACTTATATACTCATGCTCCATGTGAGCAAATCTGCCTAGATGTACAGATACTCCTTTTATTTCCTCCACTAACTGGAAAAAAGGATCATTCCTCTTCCAGTGGAAAGTGTATTGGGTTTGCCCAAGTGCAGTGTGCTGACTGGAGGCAGGTGGACAGTGAGCAGGCAGCTGTGCATGTATTTGGCTGTTGTCTGGGGTCAATCCACCAAATCAGTACTTCCCTGCCTCCTGTGAAATGGCAGAAATGCACATGTGGAGAGACCACTCACTTTGTTAATTGAATGGATTGGATTGCACTCTCTTGCTGGGGATGTTCAGCTCTGGAGCAATACAGGGTGCCATGTATCCCAGGTCTCTGCAAAAGTCACTATATCTTGTTTTCATAGATTTTAGATGTCTCTCCTTAATGTGGAAATCCAGCTGTGGAAATAATTACTCTGCCCCACTGATACTTCCTTCTTTATTATGCCATGGCCATCTCTAGGGCATTGGCCTGTTCCCTGGCAGGGTTTCTGTGATTTGTCATTGCTGAATCTCTGACTGAATGTGAACTTTTACTTGCACTTCTGACTGTCAGCACTGACTCCATCCCTTCTTCAGCACTAGGACCCTTCCTAGCTTTTCTTTTTGTCACATCCAGGTGCTCAAGCAGGGACAGGGTAGCACTCTGAAGCAAAGGCCTAGGGTCTCCTAATACAGGAAGAGACCAGATAACTAACCTCTCCGGGGAGCCATACTGGAGGACCTCTGTGGCAGAGCAGAAGAGTCCTGGGGGAGGAGAGAAAAACATAGGAACTTTTGAAAAGTTTTCAGAGAGAATCAAAAGAAAATGATGCATGGTAGCAGTACCTGGAGCCTGCATCAGCCAGGCAATATGTCAGCTGACTGAATCCCAAGAGGGGAGAGTGCTTCCCTCCAGCTTCCATTCCCCAGCACAGCCATATTCTTTCTCCCTGTGGTTACCTAATTGATTGCCTGTTAACATTTAACAAACAGGGGAAAAGGAGTAAGTGGAAATTTCTCTCACCCTGTCATCAGCTTGGGCTGGCAACTGAGGTACCAAAATGCTTTTATTCTTAAGAGTGTGAGAGTCAAGTGTGCTGTGCCTGAGGATGAGCAATTTCAGCTATGCAGCTGAAGGCTGAGCCCAGGGAAGCGGACAGCAAATAGGGCTGCAGAGTTTGGTTGAGTCAAGAAAACGCACTGTTTCCAGGGCTCTGCTGCTGTGGGCATGGTAGCTAAGTATAGCCCTGGGTGTGCAGGGGAAAAGGATTTAGGGATCACAAGAGAAAAAAGAAGGTGAGTGGCAAGAGCATTTCAAAAAGGTGTTTACCCTGCAACTCTATTATGTTCAGTAGCTGTATTAAGCATCTTACAGACAAAGTGAAAACATCTTCATCCAGGCTGCCTAAAATCACTGTAGGCTTTGCAGAAGGCATGCAGATGTGTATGTTATATAACTGCTTTCCCAGTATCCTAGTATCAAAAAACTTGCCATGATTCAGTATGTGGGAGCAGCATTGGCTCAATGGTTTGAGCACTGAGGTAGAGCAATGACCCCAGGATTTCCCAGATGCTCAAGAGATGGAATAGGTAAATTAATCATTAGGCTTTGTGGTCTCAGATGAGCCACTTCACTTCTCTGTGTTTGAGTACTGGCAGATGAAAAATGAATGAATACTATGACAGCACTTACTCTGCTGGCCTTATATGTGCATGCTGCCATCAAGTGGGTCTAAATCTGTGCTGAATTACTCACCTACTACAGCCCTATCTAGATACCCCTCATCATGAAGCAGAGTTTCACATGAGGTCCCCTTTCCAACTAGCCCCCCCTCCCCTGCTCCAAATTACCCCAATCTGCCTATTAGGGATTTTTTAGCTGCATTAATTCATGTAAAAGCTGCATATCTTGAGGCAGGAGTATCTTGCAATAGCCTTTTGACTCCCTCTGTTGCTGTAGCAGCAGCAGGAAGAATGGACATCCAAGCTGCAGACCTTCTTTAAGCATGACATCTCTGCAACTCACTTTCTCTCTAGACCAGGTGAGGCCAGGCTGTCACGGACAACACGAGGGCTGTTGCTTTTCAAATGATGGGGAGAAGATAGACTGAGAGCCAGCATGGACATGGCTGATTATCTCTGAGGTCACTAATATTGCTGTGTGGGAGTTTTCTGTCAGTAGGATTTTTCCAAAGAAAGGTGGAATTTTTACCAAGTCAGATTTCTCAAGAAAAATTTTGATGATAGGAGAAAAAAAAAGAAGGCAGGAAAATCCAAAATATTGATTCTCTTCTAGCTGAAATGGAGCGTTTGGTTTTCCTGAACTAAGACAGGAAGACAGGATCACACAACACACCTTAACCTGTCCCACAGATTATGGGGGAGAGTCACACCTCTGTACTCATGTTGTGTTACACAGCCCAAGCCTGTAAAACTCTGTGTCATTTCCACTTTACAATGTTGGCAGTGCTTGAGACAGAAAAGTGAAAACCTGACGTGAGATGAGAGAACAGCCCCTGAGCTGCAGGCCTTTCTCTCTGAACGTGATATTTTGAACCCCAGGGTTGAACTTCCCATGCTTTGAGGACAAGTCAGAAATCCTGAACTGACCTGAAGCATTTTCAGTCGGCTAGGCTGTCTGACAAAATTTTAATCCTGTTTCTCTGTCATTGTACTGTGTCATGGGATTATATTCTGGTGGCAGTTTCCATTTACCTCACCGGACTGTGAATATTGTGGAATTTACCATCTAGTGCAGACAGGAGAGAATCTGAATTTCAGACATGTTTAAGTGTGCTGCTATTGGTGCTCAAGAGAGGCCTGATTTGAAACAAAAGATTTCATGTTAGCTGAATGTAAAGGAATGGGTCTGTTACATAAAAGATAGTTTGAAATGTTTGTACATAAAAGCTTTTTAAATTTCTGTTCCGAAATCCTAACTAATCCCTTCATCCAAATTTAGATGAAGGCAAATACTGGATTTTTACAGGATACAGATTCTCAATCAAACTTTATTCCTTCTCTTAATAGTTTGATCAGTAGATAGAGCATTATTTATCAGTCAATTATATTGTCATTCTCTTTTGTTCATTAATTGTTGCAACTAGTTGGTAGTTTTGCCTGTTTTGAATATTAACTAGTAACAGTGCTGTGTAATGAGTCCTTTATTACTCAACATACTCCTGACTATAACTACCTTGAATCCATTTTTCATCTTCAAATAGTGAAAATTAAGGCTATTTCTAAAATGACCCATTAATATAAAATAAAAGCTTAAATCTTAGCAAAACATTGGAGATTCAGATAAAAGAGACACATTTACCATGATCATCTGGATAAGCAAGTTGTGTCTTAGGCAAAGTGCCTGCATCTGTGGATTTCCAGCTTGAGTCTTGCAAGCTTCAAACTCAGTGAGTGTAGCACCAGAACTGCTGTGTTGGGATGCCTTTACACCAATAAGGGGCTTAAAAGGTGGATAATGCAGCTCAGAAGACTTGTAGGGATTTATAACAGGCTTGTAATAAAGACTTCTAGGGCTTTCTGGTTGTTGTTAAGGTGCTCAGAGTGGCTCCCAGGATGAGGAGTGGTTGAGAGAGTTTTTCCTGAGTGGAAGAGCATTACACTCCACAGGCACAAAGGAGGTTTCATGTCCCTACAGCAGCAGCCACCTCAGTTGGGCACTGTCCTATCCTGTCTTTAGAAATGTGCCTGCTACTTTTCAGGTGGGAGTTCACAGCTTTCCAAAAACTTGTAAAGCTTAACCAGGGAAAGTGCAGTATTTCATGATCTAGTGCTTGATTGCTGCTTACTATTCACAGATCTATCATTTGAATTTTAAAAAGCCATCTCCAGTGCAACCTCAGCTCTATTAGTCTAGTGTTTTCTGTTTGCCTCAGTGCATCTGCACAACGAGCTCTGTGCAGAAGGATCTTCTCTGTGGAAGTTCTGTAAAATATTTCTGTGTCTGAAACCCTATAGACAAACTTGCTGCCAGTAGGGAGTCCCAGGCCCGTATCCTGCATGCTTGGGCAAGCAGGAGGCTGATTTGAGTGAGGTTTTGCAAAATGTCCAAATCCTCTTTTTGTGAACAGGAGCCAGGTGTGCCACCCAGAGGTGGCAAGCAGTGCTGGTGTTACACCTGGGTGTATTCCCTGTTCTTCTCACAGCATCATTTGAATCCTCCTCTTCGAAAGCTGGGGCATAAAAAATAACCCTTCTTACCTCAGGCTGATCACTGAGAGATTTTCCTCTGATTTTATGAAGTACCTCTCCTCACACCAGGACTTGAGCTACGATGCCTCAGTTAGAAGGACTAATTGAAGTGAACAGCAGTGAAGAAGAAACCAGAAAAAGCAAGATGGGCTTTTTTAGCAATCAGAAGCTGAAAATTATTCAACTTTCAAGATTTTCTTGGCTATTTTTATTTAGTCTTTCCTGAGTTTCCTTGTAGAAAGGCTTTCTAGAAAGGCAGAATCAGTAAGCAGGGAGTAGCTTGTGTCCTCAGTGCTCTACTGATTTCAAGCTCAGCTTCACTGAGGACCCTCTCCATAATTTAGGCAGGAGATGGGTGGGACTCTACTGTGCTCCCCAAGCTCAGGGAGGCATTCTTGCCTTCCCAGTCCATCCTGTTCAAGAGAGATAGGGTGAATATAGGGTCTCTTGGATGACCAAGTTTTGGTGTGCAATTTTCAGGTGCTCCTAATATATGTGCACTAGAAATTATGTTCCAAATTGTTTAACAGTCAGAGGTCTAATTTTGCAGAAAATAGGGTAGTTTTGCAGTTCTCCAGCATAAAAAACCATGATCTATCACTTTAATAGTCCTTTGCTGTTTCGTAGCATCTCTCATCTAAAGGCTTTAAAGTACAGTTAAACCTTAATGAATGAAGCCTTACAATTTCCCCAGAAGGTAGGTTTGGTGTTGTTTTCGTTTTGCAGATGAGCAAACTAGGACATGGAGAAGAAGTAATTTGCCCTCCAAGGTGATATAGGAAGGCTTAGAAGAAATCCAAACTCTGATCTATTCACCTACCACTTGATTTTTTGAAGCCATTTTTTAGGTAAATCTAAATCAATGCCATGGCACTGGTGAGGTTCTACCATTACTTTTTTCTATATCAAATGTAAATATTTTCTAAGTAAAATAAATCTCTCTAATAAGCAACAGCTCAAAGCAAGGCCTTGTCTATTAAATTGTCCCCTTTTTTTGCCCCTTCCTTCTGGGTCACATAAGCTACAGTTCATGACACACAGAGACTTGACTGACATTCTGTTGTTGCATACAGAATTGTTTGTGTCTGTGTGCACCCCTGTGTGCTGATGCTCCTCTGCAGGACTTTGCAGCATCCCCAGCTCCTGCAGTGAAGGGAGGCTCTCTCTGAGGCCCCTGTGCTGGCAGCTGGGCTGGTGCTGTGACCGCCAGCCACTGGGAGGCTGTTGGAATTTCGATGAGTTAATCTCATCACTTTATCACAGGGCACTTACAGAAATTACAGGGAGCTGTGAGCAACTCACTGTGCTGGCAGCCAGCCCCAGGACCCATAAAAGAAATTGAGACACCAAAAAAAAAAAAAAAAAAAAAAAAAAATCAGAGAACTCTGTTCAACTTTTGGAGACAACAGTATTTTCTGGTCGAGTTCTGCTTGGGTAATGCTGATTGTGCCTTCCCTGGTGATGCCCCTGCTTTCTGCAGTAATGGCAGGCATTGCCCCCAGCTGTGGCTCTCAATCTCTGCAGTGCATGGTTTTGGGCCTGATATAAAACTCCATTTACTTTGGCATCATTGTCTTGTGTGAAGAGGATCCAGTGGGCCTCAGCTGTAGCATTTGTACCTGTAGAGAGGGCTGTAGGACACAGCTGCTGGGGCTTGCTTCCTTTAGGCTGGCACAGTGTGTGGAAGGGGCACATGAACCTGTGTTCAGTATGAAGAGAACAAGCATCCTGAGCAGGATGTCCCACCAGGCTGGGGGTATCTTTTCATCTGTGCCTACCAGCACCCCACAGGGCTGCTGCACTGTGTAGTGGCCACTGCTTTGCTGTCCAGGAAGGGGAGCTTGCCTGGTGCTCAGCCTCCTCTGAGGCTCCTTTAGCAGTCATAACCCCAGTAGTGATGTGTCTTTGCAAACTGCATATTGAGGCTGTGCAAAGTGTGTGTGGGGTAACTCACACCTTCACATACTCTGACACTGTCCCATTTAGTTGTGATTTAGGCTTTGTGGACTCTTTCCAGTAATACCCTTGTCAAGGGATCCAGGGACTAGAGGCAAGGGGAAGCTTGGGGATCTGCTTGACACTGTGGAGGGACCTTGAGCTTCCAGATGAGAGCTGTCACTGTCTCCCACTGCTATAAAGGCTTTAGTGTCTCTGCATTAGGGTGCAAATTTTTGGCTTTTGGACCACAAAACATGAAATCTTGCATCTCTCCAGAGCTCTGATCCTGGCTTTGGTGAGAAAGGTTGGCATTCAAACAAAGGCAAAACCTTCCAAAGTGAGACTATGTCTGAGCTTTTTCTGAGGTTTGCTCCTGCTCTGTTCCTGCCTATGTGGGGCACAGCAAGTATCTGATCATGAGATCAGGGCCTCTGTACTCATGGATCTGTAGTGTGCTGGAGGTCTGCATCTAGAACAGGAATTTGTTTATTACCTTGAGATATAGCTTGAATCTCAATTTCCAGCTCTCTGAGAATGTTGATACATGGCTGGCTATTGAAATTCAGATGCTGCACAATGACGAAATACAGCCTGAATGGAAGCAACTTGTGCTGCACACTCTGCTCTAGCTGACAAACTGCATTTGGGGCCAGATGAGCAATGGTGAGAAGAATGGGGTGGCTGGGCTGAAGCTTAGGGGGAAGTTGAAACTCTTGTGACAAAACAAGAAGCAAGAGGTGGAATGTTTATAGCTAGTAGGCTGATCACCTTTAGGCTTTGGGGGTTGTATGCTCCTGGGGTTACACTCAGCATGGGCCAAGCATAATGAGCTAAATCAAATGGTGCTTGTTTTCTTTTGGTTCTGTGCTCTGTTTTTCCACTCAGAAATCCAGGGGGGCTTTCTAACAGCTTAGTGAACCCCAAGGTCTAGTTACCACCCCCAGAGATTGATGTGTATCAGACTGTTGATCTTTATTTAGAGGAGGGAATGGTCTTGCACAAAACACAAAAATCCATTACAAAAGTAGGAATAAAAATCAAGTCCTGTCCCAGTATCACTAAACTGTAAACTCTACTTCTAATCTGACGCTATACAAAGTCCATACTGTGTGTTCTTTCAGCTCTTACCTACTCTTCTCCCTACAGCTCTGATTGAACTCTTGAATCTGTTTCCTGCTCTAAACCATTAAACCAGCTTTTCCATTGTTCTACTGACTGTAGAGCTTAGGTACCCTTCTCAGTGCTGCCTGATTTACCAGTAACCAGACTGCCTTAAATGTATTGTCATTGTCAATGCATCAGTGCCAAGTTTAGATTTCCAGTCCAGCTCCGCAGCAAACACTGAATAGCCCTCTTCAGAAACATCGCCTCAAAGCGAATGGCAGGAGGGAGACAGCCATCTCTGTTTGTTGTCTTGTAGTACTAAATAAGTGTTGCCTTACACTGCGATCCAGCATAATTCCACTTACATCCTCTTATCAGACCCTCTCATCCGTGTTTCAGTTATATTCTTTGCTTATAATAAAATATGATGTGATTAGAAATAAATTTGGGATGCTTCTTTCTCTTTTTGTCTTGGAGGCAGTGTTGTGGGATGATCATGAATAAAAGGGAATGAGGAAAGAAAAGTGGTGCAGAGGGATGAGAGGCAGATGCACAAGGACTAATTAAGTAAAACTGTAAAGATCAGAGAACCCACATTCATTTTACAGTCTGTAAACCCTGTTACCCACCTTTCTCAATGCAGACCTATTGCTTCCCTGCTATGTGTAGTATGCCAACTGGCAAGAGGAAGCAAAGGAGGAAATGCTGTCTCTGAGCTCCCTGGTTCTGTCTCTGAGTTCCTGGTTCCCCAGGCAGGGCAAGAAAGGACAGGTGACATCCCACTCTCATCCCTGGACTTCAGGGAACAGGCCAGGTTACCAGGGGTGCAGCACAAGGGATGATGAGGTGCCTGGAGGACATGTGCCTGAAAGGCCAGCCCTGCAGTCAGCCCCTTGGCTAGGTCAGCTGGGTATAGTCTCAGAGGCTGTGTGTGCAAGTGAGTGAGCAAACATGCAGCATATATGGACTGATGGTGGTGGGAATATCTGGGCTCTACAGCCTGTCCCTGGATCCTTGGAGAGAACGTGATTCCTGGGTGACCATGTCTGTGTTTGATTACAGGGAATATTGAATACAGCTGCCCGGCCACCAATGAGTGTGAGATCACGAAACGGAGGCGCAAGTCCTGTCAGGCCTGTCGCTTCATGAAATGCCTCAAAGTGGGGATGCTAAAAGAAGGTAAGACAGCGTCAGAATGAGAATTTTTCTCTGTCCCAATGGGGCCTGCACAATCTCTCAGGCTGACTACATGCTTGCCCTCTTTATGTTTCTGAATGTATCTTTCTACAGGCTTTGTAAAAGAGTCACGATGGGCAGTGACCAGGAGGGCAGTCCAGAGAGGAGAGTGCTTCCAGTCAGTGCTCTCATGCTCAGATATTATTCCTAGTATTTGCAAACTTGACAAATAACTGAAAACTGGTGGTGCCAGACTGTTTCCTTTCCCAAAGGAACCCTGGCCTGGAGGGTGTTGCTCTTCTTGACCCCAAGTAATTTTTCAGTGTTGAGGAGGAGAGGTTCTTTCGTGATCATGACTGGGTCATCTGCTCTTCGCAAGGGAAGGATGGAGTTAATGCAGAGCTGTGGCACAGAGTGCAGTGAAGGTCTGCCTGTATTACCACTAAGGAGACTTTCTGAAGATAGTTGGTAGCACGGGTTTGTCTGGGAGCTGTGGGTCCCCTGCCCTGCATACTCAGCCTGTGTTTTGCTCAGCCTATTGATCTGCTCAGCGCTCTTTGAGCAGTGTTCAGCTTCTCTCCTGTGCTGTTTTTCCTCCCACACCCCCCTTTTCAATCCTTGTCCATTCAAGAGGAACCACAGGGAATTCAGTGGCAATTAAACACATTCTTATGGATTGACTTTAAAGGTTTGTTTCCCTTGGGCCCCTCTGGGAAAGGCAGTGAGGGGAGGAGGGGAAGGAAGGAAGGAGAAGCATTGCACATAACCCTCTGCATCATTAGACCAGCAGAGCAAGGTCCTCTCAGCTTAACCACAAGAAACAGCCTCTGGCTGTGGTTATGCACAAGTCCTGTATGCTGGAGCCAAGATGCCAGCATACAACCTTTTTCCAGGTCATAACATCACAGCAGCTGGTGATAAATTGTACAGTGTCACTTGAGTGTGTGTTGCTTCTCACTGGAGCTCTCTCATTTCTTGAGAGGCAAGTTGATGGCAGCCAGTGTTGTTAAGAATGTAGATTAGACATGAAACCTGTTTTGTTCTTGATGGATGTGTAGGTTTTTTTTTGGTTAAATATCTTCCTTCTAGAGCACACCAGTTACAAGGGGAGGAGATACTGGCTTCTGCAGTTTGGCCCTTCTTGACCTGGGTATAGAGGTGGTAGACTCAGAGGATCTTAATCTCGTACTGGGAGGGAGGCACCTACTTTGTAGTTAGAGACCACTGGAAACCTGCTTCTCTTCATGTGGTAGTTCAGGGAGGGAATGTATCCCTTTGCCCACTAAAGCCAATATACCCTGATGACACTAGCTTTGGTGGGAGTGCAGGTTGTTAATGCACTGTAGCCTATTCATATGAATCCCATAAAACTACTTTAAAAGCTTGTAGTGGCTCCAATCACTCTGCAGAGCAGCAGCATAGGTTCAGGCTTGCTGGCTGCCAGTGTCTGTGCTGCCCTGCATCCGAGCAGTTGAGTCTCTTGGAGCTGGCAGCTGGGAGAACAGTCACAGGAGCCAGTGCTGGTGTGCTGACTGTATGGTCAGGGCATCTCTGCTTCCAGTTCTGGGAGTTTAGCACTGCTCAGAGCAGGGTCCTGTAAAAGCTTTTATGTTTTAGCCTCCAAGTTGTGTGAAAACAGTTAACTCCTTACAGACCAGAGTTGGATAATTTCACTTGCACCATGCTCTGCCTGAACTCCCAAACCCTGTGGGATACTACTTATGGCAAACTGAAAGTTGTCTCTATGGCTGCTTTTGTGCTGAAGTGTATTTAGTTATTCATATAGGGATTGATCAGGCATCATTAAAGTCACTGGGGAAGGGTGGTTTGCTATTGATGGTAGTGTATCTGTGATCCTGCCCATAATATTTAGAGCTGTGGAATATACAGCATAAAGATTTATTGATAGCAGTGGGATACAAGAGCACATGATAATATCAAGATGAGCAGAGGAGACTACCCTAGCAATCTGCAAATAGAGCTCCTGTGTCCTAACACACAGTGGTCAAGTGATGTTGAGCAGGCATCTTTTTTTCTTTCTTTTGCTCAGTATGCCAAGCTGAGAAATAAGGATCATACTGCTTTGCTTTGCAAAAGAATTGTGAGGACCAATTAGTTAACTTTATGTGAAGCTTGGTGGAAGCACGAAGTATTAGTATACAGAATTCAATCAATACACATCTTTAAAAGCCAAATCCAAGACAGGAGAAAAATGGTGTTACACTATTTGGTCTCCACAGAGCCAAGAGTTTCTAGAAAGAATAAATCCATAATTGTTTGACTTGCTCAAAATGCAGAATTGACAAGGGATTTCAGATTAGAAAAGGTTCATTGGTCTTTTCCATCTCTGATCTGTCATCCTATTAGCTCATCCATCCCTTTTCTCTGCCAAGGCACGAGTGTTCCCAAATGTACTGTTCTAGTAGTTTAACTGTTTTTAAAAATCCCTGATGTTTTGGTTTACCTAGAGAGCCTGTTCTCTCCAGAGAGTCTCCAAACTCTCATTAGGACAAGATGTCTCTTGGTATTTGGGCTATGATTATTTTTCCTCTTAATAGATCCCCTTCCTCCTTTGCTTTGGTGTACCTCTCTCTTCATCCCTGGGTTCCTGCATGGCAGAAGGTTGCTAAGCCATGTTCTTTGTCCTGCTTGATTATCAAAAGTATGGAGAAAAGCAGTCTTTTGTTTAAAGGCAAGATCTAGAAATCAGTTCTTCTCTTCACAGTTTTCTCCTTGATGTCCTTGGGCAAGCCACTGGACTTGTAACTTAGTGGGGATGTTTCTGGGTAAAGAAACTATCCTTTTGCTCAGGAAGAATATGATATTCCATTAGTAACTAATTAAGGGTTTCATGATTTCTTTTCATTTTCTTGGTTATTGTTGCCACATATGATGTACATGCCACCTCCTGCCTGCTTGTTCTTCAAGCAGAAGGCATCAGTACTCAAAGATGGCAAAAACAAATAACCGTGACTTCAAGGTCTGCTTTACACTTGGAATGCTCTGCTTGATGCTGCAGGAGGGACTTGGACCCTCCCCTTGGGGCTGCATGTAAGGGTCATCAGACATCTCTCCTCCCTACATAGGCTGCAGGTAGGCAAAAAGCTGTGAATGTAGCCCTTTAAGATCCACGGACACTGGCCCTAAAAGAGACGTGCAGGTTACTCAGGCAGTGCCGAGTGAATGAGGATCAGGGCAGGAAGAGAGCCAATGGAGCAATCAATAGGTGTCTCAGATATCCAGGCCACTTTCTTTAAGAGAGCTCTGATCAATGTATTGCAACAAGGGAACTGCACGGATACCAGAGCTTTGCTGTCTCAGGTTCTCCTGGCGTGATGCTGCAGGGCAGGCAAGACTCACTGGGGAAAGTGGCAAGCAGAAAGCTCTGCCCACGGAGCCCAACTGGCTCAGATGTCTGAAGTGTTGGCCTGTCTGGCTGCCTGTCTCTCACTTTCCCCTTCCATCTGGACTGTGCCCCCAGGGAGCAGTAATTAGCCCTAGCAGGCTGGTATGGGAACCTGCTGAATCTGAAGTCCAGCATTCCAGCAGACTCCAGTCCCGGTGCTCAGGTAGAGAGGCACTGTCCCCAGAAAACCTGTGCTCTGCTGCTCTTTGCCTTGCTGAACTGCCAGCCTGCAGGCAGTGTGTATGGGCATTTCACAGCTTTGCCCAGTAGAATTGCACACCCCTCTGCTCTGCAAAAATCAGGGAAGCCTGAGCAACCTGTGATACTGCTCGCCCCGAATGGAGAAGATGATACCTGCATACATGTCTGGTGTGGGGGAGTGCCAGTGGAGGAAAGTGTGCCCTGCAACGTGCAGCTGAGAGGCACTGTTTAGAGCTGGGAATCCCACACCCCTTTGCCTCTCTTTGCTCCCATCATTGTCTGTCTTGTGCCTACAATGACTAAGTGTAGTTCTTTCACTCTGGGCTTTACAGAGTAGATTAGATATTCCTAGCTTTCTGGAATGATAGGCAGTGAAATTTCAGCAGTTCGGCAGGTCTCTTTTAAAAACTCAGTATACCTTGTCAGTTTTAGGAAGAATATACCCTTGTTGTTCATGGTCTACCCACCCATAACCTCTCTGTTCTACAGCAATTTGTTTGTCTTCAAGAGGCAGATATAATTTCAGATGACACATGGCTTGTGTATGTGGGCTCAGAGGTTTCATTCTGGACATTGGTTGGTTGGTTAAAGATGACCTCACAACTTTGCCTCCACACCTCTTCTGCCTCTCTGAAGTCACAGTCCTGTGTGTCACCTTGCAGAGTGGCAAGGACAGTGATGTTAGTCGTCCTCTGTTGTTTGTTTGGTGGGTTGACCTTGGCTATCCACTGGGTGCCCACCAAGTTGCTCTCTTGCTCCCCATACTCAGCAGGAGGGAGGGAGAAAATATGTCGAAAAAGCTTGTGGGTTGAGATAGCAACAGGAAATCATTCAGCAATTACTGTCATGGGCAAAACTTGACTTAGGGAAAATAAATTTAATTTATTGCCAGTTAATGAGAGAGTAGGATACTGAGGAAGAAAAACAAAATGAAGAGCACTTTGCTCCCATTCTGTTTCTTTTGAGGCTCAACTCACTCGTGACATCTGCCTTCAATGCCTCGAGGAGCACAGGTGAATCAGGACTGGGGGTTTCCCAGGCTTTGTTCCTTTGGTCCTAACTAATTTCAATAAGAAATGCTAGAGAACATATTAAATTCAACAGGGAATCCAAATTCTTTACTACAAATCTCTCAAGCTCTTGGACTCCTATCTGTCTAATACTATTTCTGATGTAAAGTTTGCTGGAATGTGTGGATACTGACACTTGCAGCACCAGACAGTGAAACAGGCAAGAGAAGTCTACAGAAGAGAGCCACAAAGTTCATTCAGCTCATCTTCCTGTTAATTGTTCCCCTTTCCTTCCTCTCCCTGGTGTCTTTGGGAATACCCTGCCTCCTAGAAACTTGCAGTAACCTGGTAACCCTTGTGTTACCTAAGTGCCTGCATCTCTGTGAATGCTGGAGCTGATCCCCACTTCCAAGATTGTGAGTCTGTAATCTCCAAATTTCAGAAGCAGCTATCTCTTAAATCCATCTCCTCTTCAAGACCCTGGCTGATTAGGAAACCCTGTACTTAGTGGAATTGCCCTGGTGTTTATTCCTAACTCTCAGTTTCCCTTACCAGCCGCTGATGTCATAAATTTTTCACAAGGAATCAAATCTGTCATCCTGGACAGACTTGGCTGTGTGATGTTGTAAATTTGATGCAGTCATCTAGTATTTGAGCAAGGGATTCCAAGCATTGGTGATTTCAAACCACTTCCACTTACACCTTTGCCTTCATCCTCTACTAAAATCCAGATAACTGAATCAAAAGCAGAGCTCCTTTTCAGCAACTTAACCAAATGGAGGGTGTTTAATTTCTGTTTTCACGCAAAAGAATCTCTCAATGGAGCAAAGTGTTTCCAGCAGCCTCTCCCTTCTGCCCCCATCCCTGCTTCCAGACCATGTGTTCTCAAAAAGATATTTGATTTCAGTGAAAGCTCAGCTGACATCCCTGCAATATGCTTAGGTTCTTGCTTTGTGCTTCCTGGGAAGGATGAGGGCTCCTCCGGGGACCCCGGGTAATTGGGTTAGTGGCCAGCTCATGTCAGGAAATTAAAAGGTAGCCCCGATCAGGTTGCTGCTGTGTGCAATTTAATGGCTTTGTATTTATAGAGTATTCTGCCTCCAGCCGCTGCCAGAAATACCCCTGTTGGAGGTATCCAAATGAAAAAAGAGAATGAAGAAACAGTTTTTCTTTCTCTAAAATATCCTTGTGTTTAAAAACAGACAGGCAACCCCCCTGTCCTTTGAAACAGGATCCCTAGGAGCAGTGAGTGGCATCTTGATGACTCTATCTTCCACACTCAACTATTATCCAAGGCATAAATTGAGCATTTGCAATGTGGCTGGAGCTGAGTTGTGACAGAGAGCATGTGCTGCCTTTGGCAGGTTGATGGTAATTCTCCAAAGAGGAGGCTTCCAGCAGATGGACTGTCCACAACTTGCACGTTGGGCTGAGGGCACTCAGTATCTGCTTTCTGGACATAAGAATTGCACATCCAGGACCATCCCTACACCTTCTCCCTTATCTAATCAATTATGAATATGTTTAATCTGGTTCCTCCCATTCATTTTGAATTTTGTGGTTCTTACCACACCTAACTAGATCTCCATTCTTTCCAACATGAAGTCCAGACTCCATCAATACACATCTAGGTGGGTTCAGAGAGGCATCACTTCTACACAGGTTTATAATAAATACTTAGTATATTCTGTCACCAAAACTGTGCCTAGTGCTCTTATAACACATACAGAAAAGAGGAAGCAGATAAAAACTGCAACAACCACCCTGGGATATTTAGAACCCAGCTGTTGTCCTAGAAGCTTTTAGGCAGTTCTGACAACACAGCAAGTAAGATTCTTCAAGGTAAGCAAAAATGGGATGGGATTGAATATACGCCCCACTGCTCTACAGTAGTAACTTCAGGCATGTGCCTCTTCAGGCAGTGACTCAGCTCTGCCAAGATTCTCAATCCCCTTTCCTGACTAACCTTTGAAGATACTGCCAGCCCTTGACCTGCAGGGTATCCTGTGAGGATCTTTACTTCCTGGCACAGCTGTTCCAATTTAAGAATTCAATAAGAAGTGGACAGTAGTTCTTAGTATTAGAAAAGCCACTGCTGATGTGAGGACTTGAGGAGATGCTTCAAGGCTTGAGCAGAGCTGCTGTAAGAGGCTGGCCAAAGCAGAGCTTGCTGTGTTGGGGGGTCTAACTCCCCCACCTCTGTGGATCTCTATCGCAAGTAGACCTCTCTCCATGTAGTGGTGGAGGCCTCTCCATTGTGTCACATATCAAAAATTGTTGTTCTTGATCTATGCTTATGCTTCTCTACCTGTTCCAAAAACTGCTCCACCTAAATACACTGAGACAGAAAACTGGACTAGAGGAAGCATTGGTTTGACCCTGCAGGGTTTCTCTTGGTAGTCAGTGAAGAGAAACATTTGTCATGATGCCTCCTCAGGTGTCTGGCCAGTGAGCTGAATGTGGAGGTGCCTTTTTCTCTGTTGCCTGTCAAGGGAGCCCAGATGCACAGAAGGTATCTATCAAAGTCTAAAGCAAGGTGAGTTAAATCACACCTGGGGCTGCAGGTTCCTCCTCTAGGCAGCAAATACCCCTTTGGGGCTTTATTTCTGAGTTCCACCTCTTGGAAAGTCAGTGCGGCTAAGGTTTTATCATCTTCTAGGTCCTGTTATGAAAGGCAGTCTTGATCTTTTCCTAGCAGTCATGTGCCTGCATCTGTTCCTTTTGCACAGTGCCCCTCATCCTGCTGCTGTGAAGGCATTGTGGCCATGGGTGACATAACCAATAGAGCTGCTGACCTGCTTCACACTGTTTGGAGGGCTGGAGGGGAAGCAGTCAAAGGAGAACATTTGCATGGACCATGGACACAGGGTGAATGTGCAGGTGTGGGGCTTATTACAGAGAGTTATTGCAGAGAGCAAGGTACTGAGGTATTCTTCATTCCCATTTGCTCTTGAAGCCCTTGTTAATTCCTGAGTCTCCAGAGTGACTGGAGGACCAAAGTGAGAGGGGCTCAGCATGGGAAGAGAGATGTACATTTGAGAGACAGCAGTGGCTAGTGCTGCAGACAGCCCTGCAGAGCTGGCAGCCATGCAGCTGGCACTGGCAGAGGAGAAGCCCTGGTTTGCAAGCTGTGGGGGTTTCACCTGGCTCAGTATGCTTTGGACCAGCCATTTGGGACATGCTTGTGTTTCTGTGTGTGAGGAGCTGACATCTTGTGTCATTGCTCCAAGGCATGTGAGAGCCTCTGGAACCAGATATCATCAGGTATCACAGGGCTAATCTGTGTCTCTGAGTCCAGGGACTCTTCAGTCAGCCCAACAACGAAGAAACTTTCCTACCTGACTAACACAACCCTGAAAACATCAAAGGTGGAAGAGGCTGCAGTATCCTACTTGAACTGATCTAATCTCTCTGTAAGCTCTTGTAACACAGGAGATGTATTTTCATCTCCACTGCCCCTCATTCCCAGGACAGTTGCCCACCCTCTCTTTCCAAGTGTAATTTCCAGGCTTGTTCGCCGGTACCAGCCTAGTCGCTGGGTTCTATTCTGGCTGTGCTGATTTGTGACTCTCAAGTTGTTTTCCTGTCTTTCAGATGGGTTGGGTAATCACATCAGTTACCTACCAGAAGACTCTCTAGGGGCTGGCCTCTTTTAGCCACAGTGTTAGACCTTAATAGTGTACAGGGATCTTTTCTCATTGCCAAGCCGGAATCTGAGGAACAAAAGAGAGCCTAGTCAGTTTGCAGCCTCTCCATTCCTGTCGGGCAGAGATGCTTTTCCCTACAGTCTATTTCTTTCTCTATCTTGGCAGGCTTGACTTTTATGATCAACTCTCCTCTCTGTTTCCTTGATAGGCTTCCTCCTGGCTCACTCATCCCGTTGCCACACGCTGTTGTCTCTTCTGAAGTTCAGAGCAGAAAGGAATAGGGAAATTTTGTAGGAGACACTTTGGATACAACCCTTCTCCCTTCCTTTCTTCTGTGCTCTTAGCCTATACGTTCCACCTTCCTTGGCCAGTACCAACCCATGTACTTTGGACTGCAGCTCCTGGGGACAGGTACATCTCTGCTAGCTACAGGGCACCACCCCAGCTCAGACCCTTGCAGAGCCAGCAGGCTGTACTGGTGTGAAAACTGCAGCTCAGGGTTTAGGTGGGCAGTGGACACAGGACCTAGCTAGTGTATCAGGGAAGCTCAGCAAAGCAGCCCTTTTGCCACTGCTTCTTTGCCAATGCTTGCCCTGTGTTCCCTTTGGTTGTGTCCTTCTTGGTCTAGACACATATTGTACCATGTAAACCCTGTAGCTTGGCTCCTCCATGAGCTCTTTTGGCAAGATAGATCTTTCTGTTCCTATCAATCCATGGGCATGTGATAGGACTCGATGGAAAGTGAGGTGAGGCTGGTAATTTGACACGACAGCTGATATTGGGCCTTGACTGCATTTCCCACTGGCCAGGGCTTAGCTTCACAGAGCTTTTAAGAGTATTTTTAGTCCCCAGAAAATAAAAGAGAAACTAAACCTGACTCTGTGTGCTGTCGCCTCTGCATACTCTGCTATTTTTACTTCCGACAGTCTCGGCCTGGGTCCAGCTTTTAAAAAAAGCTGGAATTGTTTTACTTCCATTAAGAAAAAAACCCCAAGGCCTGATGTTATCAAGTCAGTAAGGGGACATCTGATCCCAAAGTTGTCGGGCAGACGTCTCTCCAAGGGGCATGTCAGAGAAATGCAGGGAGCTTGAACGATCAGCAGATCAGCTCTCCCACTGCAGAGGCTTGGTGCTGGCACAGATCTCCCTGTAAGACTGCTTGGAACACGAGTGGCACCCACAGGACATTTGGAAAACTGACATCCCTGCCCCAGGCAAGATGCTGAGCCGAGAAGTCCTGCACAAGTCCTGGCCCTGCCCTCCTCCCTGCAAGGTCAGAGGAGCTTGGACAGGCAGGGGAGCTGAGAACAAACTGCCGGGGAGCTGGAACTCAATCCTTGTGGTGTACACCAGGGACCATAGCTCCGTAGCTAGGTCAGATGAGGTGCCAGGACTTCTATGCAGGGTCTCTCAAAAGGTAACAAAATTCAATGGAGAGCAGCACTTTCTCACAATACAGGGGAGTGGGAAGAAGGGGGATGTTTCCAGAACAGATAGCCTTCATTTGAAGGAACTGCCAGCAAGATAAGTTATCAAGGGGTGGTGCTTTCCAAACTCTACCCTATATTGTTGCATCTCACCTTCTTACTGACACAAAGCAGGGTCCAGGAGTGTCTGTGGGGTGACATTTTCGTAGGATGAGTGCTTTCTCTCCTTTGAACTGGCCACTTGTGATTCATGTGAGAATAGGGTTTTTGCAGGAGCTGGGAGGCAACAGCTTTCTTTGACTGCTGTCTTGTTGTGAGGCTGCAGCACCAAATCCTATGTAAGTCTTCATGTGGGCCAGCAGCATCTGATCCGTGGCTGCTGCACCTTGCAGTTGCTGCCCTGGTGGCTGCACATGTGGTGTGAAACCTGCCCTTGTGATTACAGCTGCTTTGCTCCAGCCCTCTCTTCTGCCTCCCTTCTCCTTACACTCTCTCACTTCCATTCATATCCCAGTTTACATCCCCCTCCATTTCTTCTCTGCTCAGTGTTTTCCTTCATGCTGCTTCTCTGAGCTCACCCACCACACCTTCCCACTCCATTTTAATGTCTGTCCTTCAGTGTCCCTCTCAGAGCTGCACTGCAACCAGCCTGCCTGTGTTAAAATCAGCCACAGAGGAAATCAAGCAGAGCAGCAGGCATTAACCTGAGTACCTAAATAGCACAGGTACTGATTTTTGGCCATGCCCTTTCCTTCCATCTAGACATGACCCCTTAGGCTGTCAGATCTTTAAGAAAGGGATTTTACCATGATGCTTACGTCTGGAGTGTCACAGTCCTTTGCTTTTGTTTACTGTAGTACCTGTGGGTCACTGCACTCAGCAGCTGGAGCTGGGATGTGCTGGGCTGTGCTGTGTGGGGCTCAGCCTGTTCACCAGCTCTGTGGCTGGAGCAATGATGACAGAGTAGAATTGTGGCTCTGCAAGTGCTGATTGAAAATGTTTGCCTCAAGGAGTGTCACACAGGAAGGGGAACAAGAGGAGGACAAACAGTTGTTCAAAATTAACAAGCTGAAGTCCTTGGGCAAACAGACCTCTATCTGCTCAGTGAGGGAAGGAGGGATGGAGGGTAAATCTCTCTGCGTCTTCCTTATCTTTTTTTAATGCACTTAAGTCCCTTGTGTCCTTATAATCTGATTGAGGGTCCCTAATACTGCTGCAACCTGTGCAGCTATCCCTCTGCCAAGCACTGGAGGATGGCATTCTTCTCCTTGGGAGGAGGAAACAGGCTTCTTCCCCCATTTCCTCCCTACTCCTCCTAGTTCCCCCTCCCTACTGCTTAGCAAACTTCACAGCAGAAGCATCCTGGAGGGCTGTGTGTTGGTTTCTGCTGGCCAAGAAGGGCATTTCCCTCCCTCCCTCCCTCCCCCGACCACTGGTGTGAGGGAATGCACCTACCTATGACCCTTATCTGGGAGGGTCCTGGGAAGATGTGATTGAGTCCTGAAGTCTTGGCAGCCTGTTCTGGATTCCTCTACAATCTTTCAACAGTGTATTCCTGACCCTTTTAATTTTCATACCTGGTTGTTTGGTTTACTGGCAGTTCCAGAAATTTGTGTCTCTTCCTTCTCTCCTGGCTTATAGGTAGGTGTCATTCATTCAGCAAACCACAGAATAAAGGTCTTCCTTCTTAAGAAACCAGGGTACATTTATCGAGGAAAAGAAATCATGGATGAAAATGAAAATTTCCTGCTTCATCTAGGACTTTATTGCTGCTGTTCCTCAGGGATCTCCCTAGATAACCTCAGGTTTGGGATTCCCTTGATGTCCTATTTGAAATTGCTGTCTGGAGCATGTTTGGGCTCCCAGGAAGGAGTGTTGCCCAAAGGCTACCTGCCACTGGAAATGGAGGTAAAAGAAGCAATAGGTGTCATTTTCAGAAACAATACCATGTAATGGAAGGGAAAGGTGGTACTTGTCCTTAGGGATGTCAGTGAATTCTCCATACAGAATCAGAAATAGAAAATGGGGCAGGGGAAAGAAATTACTCAGTGTAACCTGAGTTCACCTCTGTCAGCTTCATACCTTTCTCTCCATCTTCAGCATCCGCTGTCCTGCTGTAGCAGCCACCCACAGCAGCAGTCCCCTTGCTCTGCAGAGTTCCATGCCTGCTCATGGCTGCTTCTGCTCAGTGGGAGATGCTGCTGCCAGACTTTGTGGTGTTGGCCTGGTATTTTTTCTGTTTAGGGGACCAGCAGTTGATAGTGTCTATCAGTCAAATTGTTTTGGTGCTCTAACCACGAAGACTATGGGGATCTAGATGTTGTTGCAACAGGTGGTGCAGGTGTGGCTGGTGTGAGCATTACAGTTAAAGCTTTCTCTTTTCCCCGAGAGTAAAGTAAGCAAACATGGCATTGAAGTGCAGCATGACAGACATGCCTCCTTCTAGGGTAGAATATTGACCAGCAGACTGCAGGATTTTTCGGGTGTACAAGTTGTTCAAAAAGTGTTACTTCAAAACTGATGTGGAGTGTTTGCCTTTAGTTGTTTGTGTTTACGTAGTGGTATGATTGCAAAATATGAATGACTTGGTGTCATTAATGTGATTAGTAAGTGTATCACATAATTGGTTCCCATGATCAGACTAGATAAACTCCTGTTTGTTTCTAAGGAAGTACTTGTATAGTGTAAATTCAAAATTTTATTCTAATCAAATGCTCCTATATTTTACTTGAAAGATTTTTTTTTCCAAAGCTGTTTCTCCCAGCAAGACTGAGTTACCCCAATTTCACAGACTGATTATGAGACACCATATGGCTGGTCAGAAATAAAAGACAACTGCACAAATATCTATGGGTTTTTTTCACAGTTTCTTTTTAACATCCTATTTTTTTACTAATAGCACAATTTAGGTGCTGTTCCTGGTCTATTGATGCTGCTATGGTTTTTTGCATCGTGACAATCACTGGTACTTCTCAGTCACTGGGAATTGTTTTTAAAGTGCAGTTTCCAATTTGATTCACTGTATTTTGAAAGAGCTGCAACAAATTCTTCAGTGTCTCCCTACTTAGTCTTTATCATTGCTTTATTGTAGTCAAGGTTGTTTCTATTTATTTGGATTCTACTTTTATTACATTTGCCTTACTTGATCAAGGCTGAAACATCTCTGTTGAATTCATAGTTCATTAGCTGTTTGCTATAGGTCACTTTTTTCAAATATAAACAGTGAGAGGTCACAGAACATTTAACTTCTCATTTTTAAGAACAATCTAAAAGTTTATTTTTATAACTGCAGGTTTGATTGACATTTAAAGTCTTTCTTTTTAAAAGCAGGATTACGTAGAGGGCATTGAGGTCTGAAGCTTTTCATTAGCTCATCCAATTGGTAGCAATTCAGGAGCTGGAATGGGTTAATTTCTGTCTTCATTAATGTTTTGAATAAAAGTAAAGCTCAGAGCAGCATGCTTAGACCTGGAGGCAGTCTAGCTGGTATTGAGATTGATGGGTTCAGATGAGATCTCAAGTGTTTGGGAGAAGGAAGCTCCCTGGAGCCTGGGGAACATCTTACTTAGCAGATTTTAGTATTTGCATGTCAAGGTTCTGTAAGGCACTAAGGAATCACGAGGACTTTTTTGGTTTTACCTGCAGGTGTTCGTCTGGATCGAGTCCGTGGAGGTCGTCAGAAATACAAAAGGAGACTGGATTCTGAGAGCAGCACTTACCTGAGCTTACAGATCCCTCCCCCAGCTAAAAAGCCATGTACGTATTGGTCTTGAAACGTGGTCCTCAGAGCTGCCACTGTATTTCTTTTCCCTGGTCTCCCAAAAGGTACAGAGCAGTTGTCAATTCCGATTCCTGTATCAGTCAACAGCAGTGGGATTTTTTCTTATGATCATAGCGTAGAGGTAGATTAGACAGGCCTAGGTACAGCTCAGGTTCTGTATTCATTGTACCTAGGGTTAAATACCACACCTTTCCTAGGAGATTATGTAAATCCATTTAGTGATATTCTGATCTTTTCCTTTACCCAAGCCATGTTAACAAAACCAGTCCCATGCTGATTTCTCTCTTCCACACTACCCATAGCTCTTTAAACTCTTCCACATCCCACCAACTGATTGCTTATACCTCCTTCTCCCCTCACTGGGCCTACCTGAGACAATGACTGACAACATTACAGCAGCCTCCTGCTTTTGTCATCCCTGTGCAGAGCTGGTTGGGCATAGGCAGATCACTACAGCTTGTGTAGCTGCAGTGTGGTTTTCTGTTGTGACCAAAACCATCACTGATGTCCTAGGGGCTCTGTAGTCGTGTCTTATCCCAGGAGGGTTCACCTTATGTCACGAGAGATACAACAACTTCTCCTTTGAAATGTGCAGTGACTAAGATCGTCTCCCACTTGCTGGTGGCTGAGCCAGAGAAGATTTATGCCATGCCTGATCCAACCATGCCGGAGAGTGACATCAAAGCCCTGACAACCCTCTGTGACCTGGCAGACAGGGAACTGGTGGTGATCATTGGCTGGGCAAAGCACATCCCAGGTAAATGGGGAATTACAAGGGTGTAAGCATGAACAGCAAAGGGAGCTATTATTTATATCTGTGCTTATCAGTTTTGGCCTCAACCAGGGCTTTTTCCTGTAGTGATGGGTGGAAAGTACTGTTACAAAAAACTGCTAGTGATGGGCTCTCATTGGTAACAAACTCCAGTGCAGCCTATGATGGAGGTGCATAAATCACTGATCACTTGTATGTGTGTGTGCCCTGGGATTACACAGAAAGCTTTGATATGATGCAGTGAAGTTTTCTGTCATACCCAGCTTTGAGTAGCCCAGTGAAAGTGTTTGGGAGCAGCTTTAGGGGTGGTCTGGTGAACTTCTGTGATTTTGCACTACATCAACATGACCTGGGTCTGTTGTGTTTATAGATTAATGAATATTATGGCAGTGACTGGACTTTAGTGATAATAACAAGACAGATACACACCCTCTCAGTAGTGGGCATTCTTGTCCAGACTCAGGAAAGCTTGTCATAATGGATTTGTCACAGAACAAATCGCATTGTGATAGACAACATGCTACTGCCAGTGAATCTCAAGGCTTCTTTGTTGACAAATAATGAGGACAACTTACTGGCAGTGTGACTGGCCTTGGAAGGCTCACAGACTGTATCCAGTGTGTCCCTGTTTGACTGAGTGACATAACAAGTGTGCCACACCTGCAGGTAGGGTGGATCGAGGCTGAAGGAGCTGATATGGCCCTCAATGTTGACTTGTGGGTACTTCCCAGATTTAGACTGAGAAGAGAAAATGCTCCCCTCCCTCTAGTCTCTCTCTCCAACCCAGAAACAGATAGGTTGGATTTGTGTGTGGAGAAGGCTAGCCAGGGAACTGAGGGAATATTCTTGGGGTTTACAAGGCTGCTTTCCAAAGACTGCTTCAGACATTCAATATGAACAGCTCACCAAAGCTTTGAAGAGCTCACAAAAGCTATAAACAGCTCACTTCAGCTACCTCCTGCCTTCTGTCCCCTTTCCTTGTGTCAGGAGAATATATGAGGCTCTGATACAGGATCACAGGATTTATTGCATGCTGTCTGTGTCTTCCACTGCATGGGCCTGTGTTGTTTTGTTTTGCTTCTCGGCTTTAAGTTCTTCATTGTTCTATGAAGCATCTTAACATGAGTGATCAGACAGTTTAGTTTTCCCATGTATTTTGTTTCTTTCTGTTGCTCCTTTTTTGGGTTTTTGGTAGCTGCTTCTCTTTTTCCAGAGAGTATTTCTCCTGGGACCCAAGACTTAATGGTTTTCTGGGCTATATGGAATATGGATTGTTATGAGATGGGACTATGAAATATGAAGAAACTTCTTTAGGATGGCATTTCTGAGAAGAGGTTAATCTTCGTGGTGCCCTTCTTACATGAGATCTGCCATATATGCAGGGATTATATCCATCACTAGTGCTGGAATGGGCTGATTCATCACAAGTAGGGTTACAGTGGTGATTAGAGAACTCAGCCTGGATTGCTCTACTAACCCAGTCCTTGGGGTGTTAACAGGAATGGTTTTATGCAATGCAATTAGCTGCTGTGGCTGTCCAGTGAGGTACTGTTGCACATCCCTCTAACCCTGGATATTCCTGTTCACACAGAGTGCCCTGCTGTAGTTTCTACCTTGTGGTTGCGGGATGAGCTGAACTCCTAGACTTTTCCAGCCTGTCAATGCTATCCCAGAACAAGAGTATAATAGATTGTTCCTGCACTGTGAAAGGGACTCTTCCTCTCCTTTCTGAAGTCAGGATATACCTGCCATCATGTCAAATTTCTCTGTGTATTTTCCTCTCCTATCAAAGGCCCTGCAACACAGTAACAGCCAGAGTAATCAGCCTGGCACAGTTCAGACCAGCAGCAGTATTTTATAACAGAACTGTGTACAGGCGAGAGCTCGAGGATTGTTATATAAGAGAGCAGTACTGAGAAAAAAAGATAATGAAACACAGTTCATAATAGTGGAACAAAATATTCTGTAGTTCTGCAACAAGTATGAAACATACTGACTTATGCAGCAAGGGGGCAGAGCAGGGCAGGGCCAGGAGCCTGCCAGGTGTCTAAATTGTCTGTGCCCTGTATTTCTGCCTTCCAGGGATTTTGAGCAAAACATGACACTGCTTCCTGTGTGCATAAACTCTTGGTCAGAGGAGGATGGAGAAAGGAGAAAAAGTCACACATTCCTGCTTTGTATTCACACTGGAATTAGTAAAGAAAGGTGTGACATTAAAGCCCTACCAACCCTGAAGGATCCCAGGTGTCAATACCAACTTCTACCCCACAGTATAATAAAATCAGCAAATAATATTAGTGAAACTTAAACACACTTTCCTATGATAACAATAAAACATGATTTAATTGTGTTTAGCAAATGTTATTAGCTCAGTAGCCTTATCAGCCACAAGCTCAAAAGCCACACTTAGCCAATGTGGAGATGCTCCCTTCTGTGTGAGGCCCCTCCCCAGTTCTCTCCCTCCCCCTATGCAAATTGTCTTGGATCAACATCCACCTTTTCTTTGTGCTTTGATGCAGGGTGACAGAACTTCTCTTGAGGGGTGACGATGAAGGCTCTCCCAGGGTAGCTGTTGTGCTGTTCTCACCAGGAAGACGTTAGCACTAGCACAGAATGAAATATGGCAAGTGGAGTGACAGCAGCTGTGTCTGGAGTGGCCTCAGATCCTATAATTACATCTCCTTTTATTACCTCTACTAATGGCCCTCCAGGATGACAGAAATGATAATAAATTAACAGATTATGAACTCCACTTGCCACAAATTATGTGACTTTTTTTTTTTTTTTTTAATTCTGGGAGCTCCCACTGCCAAACCACTGAAATAAGAATTAAAAGAAATTTTAAAACCCAACCTGAACATCACATCAGCTATTGCAAATAAAGCAGCTTTTCTCAAGGTGCACCTAGGAAGGACGAAAACATGCATGCAGCTCTGTGCTAGAGCCAGAGGCTTCTCTTTTGGGGCAGTGGTGCATTAGGCACCTTTCTGGGTCAGACTTGAGAAAAGCAGCAAGAAACGGATCACTAAAGGTGTTTTCTGGCTGCTGGGCCATCAACAACTCAAGAATGCAAAACAGTTGTATTCTAGCAATTCCTGGGAGCTGTAAGATGACACAAAATTTCACAACTAGAGGTTCCCCAGTGTTATAATCCTATAATAGCAAGCCTGTGATTTTGGCCCGGTGAAATTAACATTTACTTTTCCTGATCTCAGCTCTTATGGCATGAGAGAGTTATACAATCTTCCCTTCACTGCAGTGATTCAGGGACAGCCCTTGGAGGAAAAGGGTCCCAGATCTGTCAGACATTTCAAGTGCAGGCTTGACACCATAGCGCTCCCTCTTCCCACTCACCTGCTGCAGCTGGAGTTGTTGGCTATCTGGGAGTGCTTCTGGCCAGGGGCTTTCCCAGGTGGGTGGGGCAATTGAAGCTGGCTCTTCTGTTCTTCTTGGCAAAGGGTAAAATATGTTATCTCCTGTTCTCACCTGCCACAGCAGCCTCTGGGAAAGGGCAGTTAATAGAGGTGCTGTGTGTACAGGCTACTGCCAGGGATAAAGCAATTTTTCTACTTTATTCTGTAGCAGAAAAGAAGTATGACCCATGCCTGTCCTGGATCCTCTCACTCTACTGCATGACTGTTTCTCAATCTTTAAGAAAATTTTGTTGGCAGACTGCAGTGAGGCAATGGCCTAACGCCTTTTGTAATCCGTGTGGGGAGTGAAGATGCAGAAGGGCCATGTGACTGATCCAGAAAATGGACTTAAGGCAGCAGCCTAAATGCTGGACTGATCTCCATGGCCAGAGCTAGGAGAGGGATGACCAAAGGCGAGATCTCAGGTTCTAAAGAGTGGAACAGTGGCTGTGCACCTTTACTCCCATCTCAAGGGTAATCTCATCAGTTCCCTGTGCAGCAGGGAGCTGAGGAGACAGAATCCCAAGCATTGGAGCTGCAGCAGCCTGCACTTGGACTGAGTCAGGAGGGCTGAATTCCAGAGCAGCACAGGTCTGAGTGCAGGGCATAAGGGGCAGAAGGGTGAGGTAAAGGACAAGGCATCCACCTCCCAGCCTGAGCAAGAGGTGGGATTCATCAGGACTTTGTGGAGCACAGGCTGTGCTGTACAGGAATCAGTCTCACAGTCATGGAGCTGGATCTGCAGCTCTTCTCCCCAGTAGCCTGGACTCCTCTTTAGCTGTTCCCTCTGGCACTCCTCCCCAATGGTTTATTGATTCTTCCCTCCCACACACTGCTCCCCTCAGACCTTGCACACACAGCACGTGACAGCTGATTGGTATCTGTTAATTAATGTGGCCTGGGGCCTCTTTTCTATTCAGTGGCCTGATAAGGGAAATTGGATGTCCAAGGGCTGCCAGGCCATTATCACCCTTTGCTTCCCCTGGCAACACAAACACAAAACATGGCGTAGAGATAAATAAATACCACTTACCCACCCTTCGAAGGCCTTCCCTTCCCTAGCTGAGATAGTGCAGATAGCAAAAGAGATCCTACAGTCAGTCAATATAGCAATCATCAGCTCTTTTGTTAATTGCCAACTTGATAACAAGAGAAATCAAATGATCATCATGGTGGCTGGCTACGTAAGCTGCAATGTGGGGCCAAGAGCTGTGAGCAGGGTGGGGTGTGGGATAAAGAAGTCCAGCTGAGCCTTGCATGCACAGCCAGCAGAGCTGGGAGGCTTCTGCATAGGGTCTCATGAGTTCACAGGTCTCTTGATGATCCCCAAAGCTTCATGTGCATCTGGGGAGAAAACTGGCTGAGGAGGCTGGTGGAACATCACCCTTTTAGCTGAGGGGTGCTGGGTGTTCCATTCTGTCACAGCCCTACAAACCTTTAGAAGCAAGGGGCTGCCAAAAAGTACAATTTCTGCCTGTCTGTGGTGGGAAAATGCTGCCTAGAGAGGACCAACACCCTATGTTTGACATTCCTGTTTGTAATGTTTGAGTGCCCATCTCCCAGGAGCTTTCATAGCCTGGCCTTCAAGAGTACCAGGTATGGAAGGCATAACAGTCTTCCTTCCCATGCACTTTTTCCCCACTGTGAGGTGAACATTGTCTCTGTGTTTTGTCCTCTCCACTTTTCTCAAGTGGACTCTGGGGCTGTCAGGGTCTGTCTTTGCTCTTTCTGTATTTGGCAAGAATATTTGGTTCACTGTGGGTGCTGGTTTCTTTACTGCCAGGTTTGACTATGATTTAGGTACTTGTATGGCACCATAAAGGTATTTTTATCACGGGGTGGGGTTGTAGGCTGGTGGTATGGTAATCAGTGTGATGAGGAACAGAAGAGGATTCTGTTCACACATGTATTCATTTTTGAACACATTTTGGTGCTTTGTTGTGGCAGGACTTTTTGTCATGTTAGCCAAAATGTGAGATTGTAGTACACTTGTAATTCAGGCCTGTGTCATTCCCTCGTATCCCATCAGAAGCCCTCTTTTCTGCCATCTGGAGCTCTTCTCTGCTCTTTTTCAGCTGGGACAGACTAAATGGGCTGCAATACAGACCTACAGAGGAAGAGTGGGAAGGCAGTGTGCTACAAAACAGTTGCTGCTATGAAAGGAGCAGTGGTCATTGAAAAGAGGTTGTCACCAACCTTGGGCTGCCATAAATGCAGTCAGAGCATTAGAACTCCAGTTTGAGGCTGCGGGTGGGCATAGGAGCAAAGAGAAGGGTAAGGTCTATGTGTGCTGATTGCTACAGCACCAGGGTCACGTTAGTGAGTTGTCTGGGGTTTTTTTAAAGCAGCAGGTCAGTAGGGAAGAGTGCATGGTTTGCATCTCAGGGAAACTACAGACCCCAGTCTCCTAGAGGCTTTGCTGCACACCCATTTGACCCTGCTTGTCTTTTGCCCCGTTAGGGTTCTCCAACCTCTCCCTTGGAGACCAGATGAGCCTTCTGCAGAGTGCCTGGATGGAAATTCTCATCCTGGGCATTGTGTACCGCTCCCTGCCATATGAGGACAAGCTGGTCTATGCTGAGGACTACATAATGGATGAAGAGCACTCTCGTCTGACAGGGCTGCTGGAGCTCTACCTGGCCATCCTACAGCTGGTGCGCCGCTATAAGAAGCTCAAGGTGGAAAAGGAGGAGTTTGTCACGCTCAAAGCTCTGGCCCTCGCCAACTCAGGTATGGCCCTGGCCCAGCCAGTCCTGCAACCAGGGAGCCAAGGCTCATGCTGTTATTTGACCTGGGAGGAGACTAGAGCCTACTGCCTAAGAATCTCTGCCTGTGTCATGCAACATTCTCAAAGCTCTGCTCTAAGCTGGAAAGCAGGGAGAAATGAGGCTGCTGCTAGAGCCCCAGCTGTGCTCTGACCCTGTAGTGGAGTGGAACAGACAGGGATGGACTGGTTGCTGCTTTCAGGCAGTAAAAGGGTCTGTGGAGGCCTTTTCCACTAGCAAGCCAACTCCAGTGCCATGAGTTCAGAAAAGGGATGTGAGCCACACTTGCATCCACCTCAGTACTGTTGGTCAGACACAGCAAACAGGGAAACCCTGGTCCCAGTTTCAAAAAGCTGTGGGGCTGGGGCTGCCTGGCCCTGTTCTGGAGATGTTCAGTGACCAGAGACACTGAATCCACCTTTAACTGGGAGACAGTGTGGATGTAGATTGCAGCCCCCAATCCAGCAGACTGCATTGTATCAAAGCCAGCCAGACAGCTTTGCTCAGGAGTCCCATCTGGAAGGGAAACTGCTAAAGCTACTGCGTGACAAGGGCTCCCTCTACATCCCCTGAGTCTCATTGTCTCACATCAGATCTCTTTGCCAGATTTGCATCATGCATGTGACAGAATTCACCCTTGTAGCCCAGCCCTGAAACCAGTATCTGTGTTTGGCTAAAGCCACTTTACAGAAAAACACCCAGGGTTTTTTTTTTGAAGCTGGAAGGATTAAAAGAGAGGGAATCTACATCTTGCTTGGTAGCTGACTCTAATAATTAATCATTCTCTTAGTTAAAAAAAAAAAAAAAAAGGCACCATGTCTTTAATGTCTGTTAGCCTGAGTTTAGCCTCCAAAGCATGGTCTTTGTTGAGCTGGGTTCTATGACTCCAGGTCTTTTTATACCTGACAGCTTGACATGGTGAACTTCCTGTTCCATAGTTACATTTCTTGGCTATGGATATATTACTTCAGGTGTAAGGACATGGTCCAGGATTCTGTGAGGCTGCCCTGTCATCTCCATTTTACACCATGCTCCTGTTTGCCATCCATCCACTCCTTAACAGTAGCAAGGTAAAAGAAAAAAACACTTCCCTACAGCTCATTGATAACAATATTGAGTACCAGCTGGTTTTTTTACTGATCCCCAAGGATTTCCATGAGAAAACTCCTTCTTCAGGGATGATTCACCACTGATAGCTACTGTGAGATCTGTCATCTAGCCAGTTACTAATCAACTGAAAGTGTTCTTTATTGATATTGCATAGTGCTAATTTTTTAATGAGAATGTCCTGTGGTCCTAAGCCAAGTGCCTTATAAAAACCTAATTCTATTATATCTGTGCAGTTAACTTTATCAACCAAATTTGTAATCTGATCAGAGAATGAAATCAAGTTTGTTTGACAAGACCTCTCTTCCCAAGTATTATGTTGACTGGCAGTAAAATCACAGAATCATTTATGATGGAAGAAACCTTTAAGATCACCATTTCCTACTGTTAACTCAGCACTGCCAAGTCCAACACAAAACTATGCCCCTAAGTGCCACATTTATATGTCTTATAAATGCCATCTTATTAATCTTAATTGAATGTCACCTTTATTTTTTCCTTTATTTTTGCCCTGGTTTACATCAGGCTAGCATAGAAATTATCAGATAAGACCTAGGAAAATATGTGCATCATTAGAAATTTTCCAGTCATTTTGAATTTCTTAAAAATACCAAGACTTATTAATCATTAATCTGCCCTAGATGACCCTCAGCCAGCAATTTTAGAACTCTTAAAGCCAAGTTATCCAGCTCTGCTGATTTCTGTGAAGTTTGTCCTAAAAGTTCTAATATCTTCTTGCATAAACAACAGATTATGAAGTCTTCATCTTCATATAACACAGGTATATAAAGCTTCTCTTTTCTAAATAAGACAGAAATACTCAGGACTTCTATCTACTCTGCACTGCTATTAATAGGTTAATCATCTCCAGATGAAAAGAGCCCCCCTACAAATGATCATTTTTCTTCTATTCCTTAAATATTTATAAAACTTCTTTACTGTCCTTAGCCCTTCTAGCCCTGGCTTTTCCTCCTATGTCCTTAATTTCCCTTATCATTTTTCAGCACTTCATAACTTTGTTCCCTTTTTCAATTTCTCGTACATTGCTTTTTTAGTTTTAATTGCTGCCTTCACTTTGCCACTGAACTGGGATGGGCAGATGGCCAAGGCTGGCCTCTCATCTGTGCAATGGTGGCTATTGGTCATGTAATCAACTTGTTAAAGAACCTGTCTACCAAGAGGGTCACAGGATAAAACAGGGAGAAGGGCTCCTCAGAGAGGCTGAAGTGCTAAGGTAGCAGTTGTGACAGGAGAAGTGCCACACAGGGACATTTACCTGGCCCATGCTGTGGACACTGCTGTCAAGTTCTTCACAGTGCAACAGAAGCACTCTCTGCTGTTGTTGCTCACTGTGCTTTCAGGACTGAGCCCAAAGTAAACCTTAGGAGACAATCTCCACAGGAGTGGAGTAACAGTGAACAAAGACAGAGCAGAACAACCAACATTCATCAGATGCTTTGGGGTTCCATTTTCAGTGCTGTGGAGTAAAGAAACCAAGGTTAAAGGTCAGGAGGCACAGGCCAAAGCATGTTCTCAGCTGGATGGAAAATATCACTGGTTTCTTCTACTGCAGCTGGAAGTGTAGCTATGTAGGAGCATAATCCACAAAAGTCCTGCTTTGTTATTTGCATTGAAACATATCAAAGTAAAGTGTGGGGTTTTGTTTTTCATGTAATTAAACATGAAAACACAGGTAAGGAAGCTGGAATAGGTCAAGTGTATTTTTCTGTTGTAACATAACATTGAACCTTCACATTCTTTTAATGCCAGTTATTTTTCTTAGTGTGTTTTTGACAGGGATAAACGTACAGAGCCTGCATGAGTGCACTTGCATGCAAACAGCTGATTCCCAAAACGGGAGGAAAGCAGTTTGGGCTAGGCTTCAGCTCCTTAGGATCAGAGATAGGGCTTAAAGATGAACACCTAGATTAGCACCTGTGCTGCCTAAACCTGCTTTCTGCCTTTCCTCTCATGTAGATAAATTCTGGGTGTAATTGCTCATGCAACCCAAGTTCTAGGGACTCATGCAGCCCTGTATGTACTGATCCTTTGGTTCTAGGAATTCAAACAAATGAAAATAGAAGTGGGAGCTCACTCACTCTTCACTAGAAAAGAAGCTGACAGTAGGCTGATCTCAGAGTCCTTGGTGTGACACACCAACAAATCCCTTGAATTATCTTTGCTGGGATTGGTAAAGACAATTCAAGGGATCTCTGTCTTTAGTAAGTGCATTTTAGAGAGCTGAGGGATGAATTCCTAATTCCCAGAGCACCAGGCAAGTCCCAAACAACATGATCACCCATTTTTTGACAGAGTAGAGGTGCTGTAGACCTAATTAGTTACTCTTCAGAGTCAGCAGTCCATTTTTAAACATTCTTAGGTCCTCTTTCCTTAGGAATAAAAATTGATCAACCTATGTATTGAAGAGCCCTCCAGGTTAGCATACAGCACACATTCATTTTAGGACATCCCAGACTGGCCAAAATTTATTTCCCCTTTTTTTTCTGCAATGCATTTTAATGCTAAGATGGAGTGAGCAAGGTCTGGATCTGGCAAAGGCATGCACAGCAAGTTCTGTACTAATGGGTCCTGTGAGGTTCCTGCTCCTGTCAGAAGCTCCAAGAAGAGAGTTAGGTGAGGAAGCAGTGGGCCTCGTGCATTCTCACACTTGCCCTGTACCCGTGCCAGCAGTGCTGGAGAAAGGCTCCAGCTGTTTGGAGCCCCAGCTTCTAGGCCAGCTGACCCTCAGGGACGTGGTCAGGCAGCCTGCCCCCACCTCAGTGCTCTGATAGCTGTAAAAATTCATAGCTATTGATTTCGTAATTAACAGTTTATCAATGCCATCGACACCAGTTCACTGATGGATTGCAAGGAAATTAATCCTGCAATGTTGTTTTATTTTTTGCAGTCAGCTGCCAGTTTTGAGCTTCTTTCAGCAGATAGTGGTGGGGGTGGGGCAGGCTTTGATCTTTATTTCCCCAGTTCCTCTCACTGTATACACTTAGTTATTTAGTGCTGTTAACTCTTGTCACCTTACAGAAGCCAGGTGGCAGAAGGGCAGCTTTGGGATTCTGTCTTGTGTACAGCAGCAGCAGTACCCAAAAGCAGAGCACCCACTTTGCCCTGAAGCGTGGCTCAGTGCACGGTAATTCTAGCACCCACTGGGATCTGCGAACTCTGACAGGCTGTGATTACTTCTCCTCCTTGTGCCCCTTGCCAGAAGGACATTAAACAGAAAGGATAGAGGACATTCCAGCTTTTGATACTTCCAGTCTTCAAAGTGACCTCTGCGACTTGGCAGGAAACAGATCCCACTCACTTCTCTTGGATTGTGTATGGAAATTTTTCAGGGGTACTACCTGGCTGGGAGAAATTGCCAGACTGACTTGGCAACATGCTTCTTCCTCCCTACTTTTCAGAATCAACCTCTGTGTCTAGCTCAGGCCACTGTGATGACCTAGCAGCCCTCTTCTGTGCTCCTTTGCCTGGTCTCTTGGATAAAAAGTGTAAATGCATCAAGAATCATTCTTTAGTAGGCTTCTTGGGAATACTTCCCTTTAATATCTTCCTAATTAGTGCATTCCTTCTAAACAGCTTCTTAAACAGCTTTCTTGCTAGACATAATATTTCCCCAACTGTTGTAATATTTTATAAATCATGCATCATAAATAGCATTTTTACCATAAAAGTATCATACACAATTCACAGTCTCTAATTTGTGTTGTGCTCTCCATAAAGATGACACATGTTTCTAGAGATATTTTGGCACTTCAGTTAGCTTTCCTCCCTGTCACTGCTGTCACTCAGGGGAACCCATGTCGTCACATTTGTGTTTGTGTGTGAGCACTGCCACACTGCAAAGCCCAGGCTGTGATGGCAGGCAGTGCAGCTATATGAGTGCATGGGTGCTTGCCATAGTGTTGCTTTGCCATTGCCTCTGGATTTGTTACCTTGTGGCAGGAATCTTTATCAATCGGTTCAGTATTGATTAAAAGTCTTTGAACAATGAAGACAAGGCATCAGTGTCTCCAGCTCTGACATGGTTGTAAGAAAGAAGCAAATATCAGCAAGATGAAGCAGGAGAAAACCTTTGGTGATTCTGTGCCTCTCTTCTCTTTGGTGCTGCCCTCTGACACCATGACTTACCCACAAGTTTAGCAGTCTGTGTTCAACACGGTTCCCTACCTCAGCCCTGGACTGGGTCCTTACCAGCTAGCTACCTTTGCTTCACAGACACACCAAGGAGCCCTGCAAACCCTGCTAGCCCCTCCAACAACTCATAGAATCTTGGCAGCCTAAGGGAAGAGGCCTTGCAGGAGGTGTGGGTTTCCTTTATTTCAGCAGGAAGCTCTTTGAGCAGCTGCTGGCAGTCTCTGAAAACAGGGGCACATGCACAAAGGTGGGTCTGGCAACACCCCTGGGCACACTGGTTGTGACCTACTGGGGCTTTTCTGTCTTGCTGACACCCTGAGCAGCTGCACAGCAATTAGGCAGTTTAGACAGATGAAGCGCTATAGCAGTGTTAATTATTCTTAATGAGATTGCTCCCAAGCGGCAGCACAGCAGCTGCTGCCCCTTGCAGGGTGACTCTCCCCATAAAGAGCATGGAGGGCAAGTGAAAGTGCAAATCACAAAGGCCCCTGCCTGACCCCTGCATTGCATTGGGTGGGTGGCTGGTAAAATGGGCAGCACACAGGGCACGTGTGTCACCCACCTACCCCTGGTAACCTTACTGTCCCTGCACTGCTAGGGCCAACACACCAAGCTGCTGCCAAACTTCATAGCAGCAGCACCACACCTGCCAGCAAGCTGCTTTTTTCCCCTTAAGAAACAAACCAAACCAACACCACCAACACCCCTCACCCCCTGCTGGGGTGGGGAACAGGGGGGTAGACAAAAAAATCAAAAAAAAATCCCCACAACAACAGACAAGAAGGAAAGAAAACATCTTTAGCTTCAGGACCATAAAGGATTTCCTTTCTCATGTCTGACTTGTCTGTTTGCTGTCTTTTCTCCCTCACCCCAGACTCCATGCACATAGAGGACATGGATGCAGTGCAGAAACTCCAGGACCTTCTCCACGAAGCCCTGCAGGACTACGAGCTGAGTCAGCGCAATGAGGAGCCCCGGCGAGCAGGCAAGCTGCTCCTGACCTTGCCCCTCCTGCGGCAGACGGCTGCCAAAGCTGTGCAGCACTTCTACAGCATCAAACTGCAGGGCAAGGTCCCCATGCATAAACTCTTCCTAGAAATGCTAGAGGCAAAGGTCTGACAGCCCCAGCGCCAGCCGACAGTGGCCGGGGAACAAACTAGAAACAAAGATGCAGACAACGGAGCAATCCAAACAGCAGCAGCAGCCACCGCCGGCTTTTATCTCCAATCATTTATTATGGAAGAATTATTTAATGTCTATCTGTCGGCGTGACTGCAGAATCTTGTGTACAGGAGGGGGGAAACTTTTAATCAGTCACCTGTTTCTCTTTTTTTCGTTGTTTTCTCTGTGGGAAATACCAGATTATGCTCTTGCACTTGTTGAGGCATCATCGGGGCTCAGCCCCTCTGATCAGTGATGCCCTCAGCGCTGTCCAGGCTGCCTGCTCCCCAGCTCCCTCTGCCAGTTCTGGAGGGGGAGTGGGGACAGAAGCAGGAAGAGAGGAAGAATAGAGTCAATATAAACTTTATCTGCTGGTGTTACGAGGGGTCAGTTAGAGAGGGAAGCAGCCACGGTCCTTCATTTTGTCACCTTTCTGCCTCTTACCATAGAGTAGATGCTCCTTTGGAGAACAATGCTGCTGGACCTCTCCTGAACAAAAAGGCTGCCTCCCAGACTCCTCTAACACTTGTACATACAGGCCCCACTTCTTACTGGGAAAGATGCTCCTAACTGTGTAAGATATTCTGCGACCTTGTACAGTGTGTCATTATGCCTGGCTAGTCCCTCCCATGTACAATCCCCGCAGGCCCCTGAAGAGGTAGGATGTATGTCCTGGAGAAAATGCAAGTCTTTCCCAAATGGCAAGAGAAAAGAGTCTGGTGTTATGCTTCAGTGCTGGGTTGACTTGATAATCTCTGCATCCTCTCCTATGTGGTGCTAACTACAATTCTTCCACACTTTTCACCCCATAGTGTATCACACCTGCCTCTTCAGCTCAGCTGAGTGCCATTCCCCACCTGTTCCTTGTGGCAGAGAACACAAGGCTTTGTCTGCATGGTTACTGCCCAAGTATAAATACACCCCAAACCAGATTTTTCCTAGACTTCATTAGAGCTCTTTGGCTCCACAGAGACTTTAGGCTTATTGCCAAATTCTAGTTAGGAATCAAGGGCACTGCTTTTCAGAGGAGGCAGCTCTAGAGCCTGAGAGATTGCTTTTTTGTGGCAGCCTAGGGAAATAAATTAGAGGATGGCATGAAACCCCTGACACTCCAACTACTGTCTTCCCCTGCCTCATCCCATTATCCTCAACAGGAGGAAAAGAGCTAGCATAGATTATACCTGGGGCTGGTAAGAGGTTCTCTTGCTGATCAGAAAGCAAACACCTGACCTTGAGGTGGTGAGAGAAGAACAGGGGGAATGTTTATTTATTCCTGTTATGTAATCAGGTTCCTGCTGTCTCCAAGCCTTGGTGTAGATCTGCTGCCTAAGCCATAGCTGCTGCATTCCCAGTAGCCAGAGGGGATGTAGGTGACTGACAAAACTGACTGTTGGTGTTCTCTGAAACTTTATTTTCTAGGTCACTTAGTTTTAAGCCATCCTGAGCTGATGAAACCTGAGTGTATTGTCTCTCTTTGTGGTCAGCAGCATGGCAGTAGAGGTGAGAAAAAACCTATGATCTGCATTTGAGACACCACTAACTGTGTTGCTTCTGTTCTCCTCAAGCTTCCATCCCTTCCTGGCTTCCCCAGGAGAAAGATGGTGTGGCAGAGGAGTAACTTGCCCTCAGGAGGAAGTCTTCCAAAGCAGGGTTGAGGTGTGTGATCAGAGACACTGGGTGCTTGTTTTCTGCTGGAGCAGAATGTGTCCCAGCAGGGCTGTCAGTACTGCAGAACCCTGCCCTGGCAGGCTCAGACACAGGGGTGCTGACTGATGGTGACCTCTCAGCTCTTGTAGCCAGCCCACACCTTGTACTTTAGTTAGTTCCATTCCACCTCCTTTGAGTTCTTCCTATGCTACATCGTCACTCATTTTGTACTCACTTGGTAAAGGAATTGTCTTGCTTCAGGCACATTAGTAAGCCAGCAGAGACCTGAGGGGCAGAAGGCACATGGGAACCGGGACTCCTTCTGTGCTCACAGCAGTAGCAATTACACAGTGGCCTTGTGCTTTGAGTGGATACTTGTGCTTCTCTCCCCAGCTCTCTCCCAGAGACAGCCGGGGAGAAAATGAGAGGCTTTTGGTTGCACTCATTATCCCTGTACCCATCTGTGACTGAGGGACCAATATGAAGTGCATGCCACCACTACAGAGCCATCTTGCCATGTGCTGTGCTCTAGCGACTCTTCCTGTCTGTGGCATAAATGCTTTCACAGATGTGCTGGGTTGCATTATCACCTGTAAGTTTGACTCACTTGACCACTGCTGCAATGCTGCCAAGTCCTACCCAGCTCAGCCACAGTACATTGTGTCCCAGCCTGCTGTGCAAAGGTAGCTGTCCTAAAATGGGTTGAAAAGATCCTAAGAAGCAATTCTTACTCTGTTGGGCCCTGCTGGAAAAGTCACTTACTCACACACAAACACACACCCCAACACTCCCCCCCTTCAAAAAAAAAACCAAAACCAAAAACCACCCCAAAAACGCCCCAGAAGGCTTTTCTAGCTTTCTTGTATTTCAACTCAGGCCTGCTCTCTATAACAGGAAATTATCTACAAAACATAATTAAGGAGAGCTGCTGAGTTAGCTTCTAACTCACAGAGACTGCTGGCTATTTAGATTAGGGCTATGGGATAGAGGCAACTCCTGCCTTGGCAGAGCAATATAAAGATACCAAATACATTTTTTTTCAGGAACTTCTTTCTCCATTAAAGCTGCATAACCTTGGAGACCATCTGAATATTTTCAATTGCTTGAAGATAATATGCAGGGAAATGTTTGCATTTCTTCTGAAATAGGATGAGAAGTGAACCAGACAGTACTTAGGGTATATTAAACTCTCTTAGCAAGGAATGCAAACTCTTCCCCAGGAACTGGGACAGAAACACCTATCTAGATTTAACCCTTAAAAGGCTTGTACCATCCTAAATTAGGAAGCAGGTCAGGTCCCTTGGGCCCTTCAAACAAGTGCAGGAATTACAGTCGTCTTTTCCCAGTTACTCTGATCTGCTGTGCATTGCTAGTGCTGTCACACTGACACAGGAGGAGCATTTCCAGCTACACTGTGAGCTGGGATTGCAGAGCAGTGTAACATAGTGTCATCCTCCCAATGCACTTTGAAGTAGGAAAAGAAGCACCAGCTACTGCTTGGGTCTTTGAATGCTCACAGTCTCTTAACAAAAGGTCTGGGGATGTGGAAGGTGAGACATGAACTAGGAAATGGGTTCTGGGTCAGTGGTCCTTATGCTGCTCATTTGTAATGTAGGATTCAGAGAGTCAGCATCATACAGCTGTCCTTCTTCACAAGGCAAAAGATGATGGAGCTTGAGCCTTGGAAAACAGATGGTCTGTATGACTTAAAGAAAAGAGAAGCAGTAGAGGTAAGTGTATCAGTGACAGTGAATAAACCCACACCAGCAACTATGGTAAAAGCATCTCCAAATCCCCTGATTTGCATGTGTGGGTAACAGAAACCATGTACCTTTCAGCTACTACAAAAGGCAGTTCTTCCCAAGTGACCAGCTCTTCTGTTTTGGGCACATTCTTCTCTGGGAACAGCAGTGTCTGACCTGTAATGCAAAACAAATTTCATGGGGATCAATTAAAAGGTAAATTACCACTCTGAATTTAGGTTTCTGGGAAACTTGGGCATTACACCTCGCAGCAAAACTGTGAAGCTACAAGAAATGTCCCCACAACAATCAGAACCTTGCAGTATTGCTCATGCTAAGGGGGCATTCTTTTTCTCTTTGTAAGCTATGTCATCTTTTTTTTAAAACTATTATGAATATATAAAATAAAACATGCTTCACCAGAAACATGTAAGCAGTAATTGAGAAAGACCCTAGAATGTAACATTGAGCTTTTATTAGCAATTGGAGCTAAGAAAACAGAGCTTCCACTTTGTATCCACAAGCTATAATCAATGGTATGGACAAAGGCTGCTCTGTTATTCTTGTGGCTGGGTTACGTGGAGAAGCCAGAGAGAGACAGAGGCTGTGAGAATGATGCAGGGAGTCATAGACAGTGAAATAAACAGTATCTACTTAACTATTATCTGCTCCTAAAAAAATAACAACCTGTTAAATAAATTGTATTCCTGTGGTACAGGTCATTTCAAACAAAACAAGAAATAAAACAAAGAAATGTAAAAACGAATGCAGACAGAGTAATGTTTATTGGGTTTAGGAGCTGCTCTGTTCTGTCCGTTCGGATGCACATGGCTCCACAGAAAAGGCTGGTGTGGGGGAAGGCATGATCTGTCTGCATTTGCTGTGGAAGAGCAGGAAACCCCCAGCCCTCTCACTTAGAAATGCTCATTTTGTGTTTTCCCACATAAAAAAAATCTCAGCAAGCTTCTGAGATTTTGTGAGATGAGCTGTGTTAAGGATTTCTAAGACAGGCAGTGCTGCCAGTCTCTGCCACAGTCTGTTTCACCCACTGTTTCACCCAGTCTTTCACCCACTCACTCATTTTCTTTCCACATTCTACAGTGGTGCAAGGAATAAACAGGAGCTAGTGATGAAAAAGCCTTGAAGTTGTTCCAGTGAAAAACAAAACCTCTAATCATAAAATAGACCACTGGCTTAAACCCAGCAGTGACATCATAAGTGTTGCAAGCATTACAGCAGCTGCCAGTGCTTATGAAGTGGATGCAAGTGCTAAAGTCACAGCATTCGCATTGATCTGGTGGTCAAGGCAGTGCAAGAGGGAAAGCTCATAGCTGCTTGTGAAAGCAGAAGGAAATGCATTCTGGTAAGTTGGGGCAGAGATGTGAGAAACAAGGATCCCAGGTTTTTGTTCTACGTCTGATTCTGTCAGAGGCACCAGACACCATCCTACCCTGTTTAAGCACCTCCATCTCCAAAATATCTCAGCCCACACTGCTAAGGTCCCTCTTTTGAGCAATGGCACTCATTGGGATGATGCATCAAACCAGGCAATCAAGAAGCTGCTCAGCCTGCCCTGAGGAGGAGGTGGTGGCCAGTAGGAAAGGCCATGGGCTAAAAAATGAACCTGAATGAAAAACCAAGATGAGCACAGAGCAGTAGATGGAGAAGCATAACAAGCTTTTTCCACACTGGAAACAGCTACCCGCAGCCCCAAAGCCAGCAGCACCCTGACTGTGATGAACTCAGTACTGGAACCAACACAAACCCCTGCCAAGGTCACATGGGCAGCTCACAGTCACACAGAGCCCACCTACGCTGCGTACTTAATGCTCTGAATGTTTTATCCATTCACAGAAGATCTGGATTTGGCCACCTCAGTAGGACTTTAAATGGATCCCACTTAAGATTTAATATAGCAAAGGGATGTCAATTTGTGGCTTCTGGGGTTCTGAAAATTAATATGGCACTAGAGCTGATGGTGTCAAGAGATTGGTAAGGGTAGCCAGTGGACTACAGAGAGCCTGGGCCCCACTCTTCAAACACCATTCAAGGGCTGTTAGCATTCCTTGAAGTTGTGGCTGGCTCACTGACATTTCCTGGGCCTCCTTCTTTGTTTAGGTGTTTTGAGGCTTTCTTTACTTTGCTCACTAATGTTCACTCACAGTGGAATTAGAAAAAAAAAAAGAGAAGGGGGTTGTCTTCATAGTAAGCCCATGTAGCACTGGGAGAAACTGATGCCAACCCTGATATTTCCTCTTACAGATGAGCTTCACAGGAAATACTGGGAAAATACTGTATTTTCTCTGCTTAATTGGAGAAGGAAAGAGGTTTCTATACTAATCAGTGCTGAGTTCTCTAAACACACTTGTCTCACCAGAGTTAAGGGCGTGCTTAACTGCTGGAATACGTTCCTAAATTTCAAATATTAAAACATGAGTGCAGTAGTTTTTTGTGGCTACCTACCCACAAAATAAAAGAAAACCAGCAAGCCAACTGTCCCTTCCAACTCAGGCCATTCTATGATTCTATGATGATTTTTCTCTTTCAGGACAAGGTATTATACAGGGAATCAAAGCACACATTGGCTGAGGTACAGAAAACTTTAGTGTTCAACTTGCAGTAACAGAAAGCAAGGAAAGGAGAGATTGCACTGTGTACCTGGCTGCCTTTACAAAGACATTTTTTCCCATTGCAGCATTTTTCAAATGATCCCATGGGAAAAGTGGAACACCTGTGCCTGGGGAGCAGGAGGACTAACCTAGCAGTGTGCTGGGATGGCTGGGGGAGAGACGCTGATAAGTGACTGATGTGACTTGGGTTTGGAAGGCACAAGGATGGTTCAGCAAAACACATCATCTGATTCAAAACACTGCTGCCAGCTGGCCAAAACCAACAGCCTTGCTCCAGAAGAACTGCATCCAGCAAGTCTTTTTACCTTAATCCACTGTGAGAGGCCTGTCATGCTCCTGGTCTTTGTGTGCTTCCTTGTACGGAAATAGGCAGGGCTAGAAACTCTTCAGCTCTGAGAGTAGCAGCATCCAAATAATTATAAGTGAAGTCACAGGAAAGATCAGAACTGGCCAGAATGTAAAAACATGGCAAGGAGGTATAATCAAGTGTCCCAGCAATTTAAGGATCAAAGGTCCTGCTTGATTTTTCTTACCATTCAACGATCTTCTAGGTCTCTTCATTTCACCCACAGGCATTTCTTTTCAGGGAGGAAGTACAACTGCCAGCCTTATCCCTTCCCTGGGTACACTCAGCACCAACAGAGTTAGGAAAATGTGACAATGAGAAAGGCAAATGGCTGCCTTCCATCACTTGATCTTGATGCTTTAAAGACAAGTACAAAAATGTAATCCCTATCTGCGATGCACAGACATACAGAGACTCCTCTTTATGTAGCTAGCTACACACAAATGTAAACACCCATTGTATTGTTTAGTTGTGTTTTCATTCACAGCACTACTGGAGCTCACAACTGTCTTCAAAGTAACTTAAAGATTAACCTATTTAAATCATTTTGCTAATAATAATAACAATAACAGGTTGGAATCCTTCCTTCTTTATATGGATGCAGTATTTTCCTCAATCTTTCTTTCATCCACCTGAAAAATAGAGGAAACTAGTAAGGCACCTTGGTCTTTCTCTGATTTAATCCTTTTATTATAATATAAATGAATATTTTCAACCCAGGATATTTTAATACATTCCTTGACACATTAAACAAAATAATTTTTTTATGTATTTGTTCCTATTGCACAGCCAAAAGTTGATTTCTGTTTAGAAGTCTCAGCTTGCTTAATTTAGAAATACCAAACTCTTACTTCTTTAGGTGCTTAATATCAGCACATTGACCATTTGAAACATTATTGAAACAAATTAATTATTTTGATGAATGAAATTTTTATACTTTTATTCTCTGATTTTAAGAAACTGGGATTATATATTCAATGAGCTCTATCATGCATCCCTGATGTAACTGCAATTGTTATATTATAAAAAGCAGGGCAATGATCAGATAAAGAGAAGCCAGGACAGTGTAAATGCAAATTGCTTTGCCTAAATTGGCAAGAATCAACATAGAACAAAGCTACATTTAATAGATCAGTTACAACAAAGCACATAAATCATGGTTTTGAGAGGGGTTAATTTACACCATATGCCAATTATTTCAAGTGCAATACATAAGTTATAAATAATCTCATTGGAGTGGAGAGTGTTATACTTGGAATGAAAATAATTTAACTAAAGCCAAAATTATAATCACCTTCAATAATTGCATTTCCAGCCTTACAAATTCTTTTCCATTGCAACACTGAAAGCAGTCAATGCTGAAAATAATTTTCTATTACTATTTATATTATTAAACACATCAACTAAACTCTTGTTTATATTTTTGTCAAACAGTGTTTTATACTACAAATCACTGATCCTCTGGGTCAGTCTTAGAAGTATGGTTTCATCAGATACTTTTCAGTCTAATGAACTCTTGTAACCAAGACTCAGACAATCACTTATATCCTCCACTGAATTTCATCATTGCACCATAAAAATTCAGTCCCAAGGGAGTGATGCTTCCAGCACTGGCACAGATAGCAGCTTTTAGGGGTGCTATCCCCAGCTCTTCTGCTGTCTTGAGTTCTTTTAGCTCAGACTCACTTTTTCTAGCTGCAGAAAACCCTAAATTGCTTCTTCTGCACATTTCTTTTCATCACAGCTCTATGATTTCTCATCACAAGATTCCTGCTCTGATCCAACCTATTTTCCTGGCTAACTTGGATGTATTTTTTGCTTTTTCACTACTGAATAGTCTCTTTTTCTCTTGGCTCCCTCCTTCTGTCCTGTTTCTGGCACACTGCCAGAAACATGTGGGTGAGGAGGCCACAAGTGAATCTCCCATCCCCTGTGGCAGCCTGAACTTCTCCAGACCTCTGGTGGGATAGAGTGTTCCAGCTTCCTTAAAAACAAGGCCCCTGTGGCTAGCAGCCAGCTCACTCTTCTGGATGCCCTCCACTTGGAAGGAGGGTCACCCCAGCTAACAATGTTTATTGTTCCCCACTGCTGAAGCTTTGCTCAGCTATCCTGGCTTTCCAGCGCTGCAGGAAATGCAATGTCACCCAAACGACTTTCTCCAAACCAAAGGAAGGGCTACAGGAGGATATTTGTAAAATTACACTGTTGATGCCCTTTAGGTCAGGTTATCTTTTCCTATCATTCTCAAACTTATGTCCACAGCCAGATTAGATCACAGCAGCTGCTGCAGCAGCTCTAGTTAACTGGACAAACTATGCCAAACCAGAGAAGTACCACGTTCACCTCAGGCTTCACTGCAGAACTTGAGAGAACCTCAAAATCCTGCGAGCATAAGCAAGTGAGGCCATGCAGCAGGACAGCACACAGCTACACGTGATGTGGCGTTGCCAGTGCTTTAACTAGAATAGCTACATTCCAATTATTTGCTTTGTAAACAGTTATTAATCCAAATTGAATTACAGCAATCATAGAAACACTACTAAATTCACACTAAATGATCAAAGAAAATAAAAACCTTTTCCTTTTACAAATAAATTGCAGCACCTTCTAAATGTTCCTAGAAATGTAAACGAGAGAAACAACCAGTAAAAAAGAACAAAGCCTGCCTGGACATATATTAGGCTCCATTTCTCAATTTGCTTGAATCAAGAGACCAACTTGCCTTTTTAAAAGAAAAAGAAAATGCCTGGACTACCTTAGGACTGGGTATTGTCATCTGTAAATGAGCAAGGGATAAACAAAAACTCAGTGGACAGGCAAATAAAATGTTTTGAGTTTACCAAAATGATACAGTTATTATCATAACTATAAAAATACTATGTAAAATTGTAATTAATATATAAGCGAGTGTGACACCATTTTGCAGATCTCCTCTGAGCCCACCAGCCTGTGCTGCAAGCAGAGTAAAACTCTGTGAGAGGAATACACCCTGAGTGTATTCTGAACTCTCTGTAAGAGATTGCAGTTGGATAACATCTCTGCCCAGCACACTGAGCCATTATAGCTCAGCATTTCCTTCTGCCATCTATTGCCTATTGCATTTAGGGCAGGGTCCTCCTTTTCATTCCATGGCTGCTCACTGCACACACAGCAGGCCCCTGGCTTGCCTCTTCTTTCCTGGGAATGGGGCTTGAAGATAAGTATATGCTAAAAAGTGACTGAAACCTAATATAAAAGATGTCTCGGACCTCTCAAATTCTGGGAGACCTAATCACTATATTGGCTGAATTAGCTTGGACTGGGACTTGACAACTGTCTTTGGGTTTCAGTTTTCCCATGGAACATGTTCACAAAAGGGTGCATCAATGACTCATTCTGGAGCTTTTGACCGCTGTGTGTCCTAGAGCGTGTTACTGAGCTGCTCCTGTCAATCCTCTGGACATTCTCACAGGTAAAGATATCTCCACAAGCTGGCTACCTACAGCTGCCCACTGCGCGTGTTATTTGTTCCAACACAAGGAATTTGTTCCACCCCCAAGTCGTCAGTGACATATCATGCTAAGCACTGATGCTGTCACCTCCTTGGTAGCAGGTGCTATAGTCTGCTAGTTACATTAATTCTCACACAGGTCATCACAGCAAATGCCCTTTTCACTGAGTCTGGCTCTGCACCCTCCACAGCACAAATTGTTCATCTGGCAGACTCAAAAGAGTCAAAGAACATAAACTGCAACAGAAGCTGTCTGGGCTATGTCTATGAATAGTTGCAATTCACTGTGATACACCAAGGCAAAGCAGCTAATCTGCACTGGGACAATGCTTCACAAGGTGAGCAGAGCTGGCTAGATGTCCTTCACAAAAGTATGCTGGTAACTTCCCAGCCATGATGGAGAAATGAAATAATCATATTTTCCATGAGCAGTCATCAGGTAACCAGCTACCCAGCAAGTCAGGAATACATAGTACTTCTGAAACAAACAGAGAGAAAAAAATATAATGATAACACAAAGGGAACATTAAGCAGTACCACAGCATCTCTGTGCTTCAGATTTTGCTGAAGAATCAATCACCCTTTGCAGCCAGCTTTATGCTTCAGTTACTGCTGCTAAGCAGGTTAAATAAATAAATAATCTGTTTTCTGTTACTTCTTCATAGTCCCCAACCTCCAGTTCTTAATGGGACTAGAGAGACATGGGCACATTATTTCCCTGCCAGCCCATGGTTTAGGTGCCTTTCATTTTCTGTTGGATCATAGACTCATAGAATCACAGAATGGTCTGAGTTGGAAGGGGACTGTGAAGATCATCTAGTCCAAACCCCTCTGCCATGTGCAGGGACACCTTCTACCAGACCAGGGTGCTTAAAGACTCATCTAGCCTGGCCACGAACTCTTCCAGGGATGTGGCAGCCACAGCTTCTCTGGGCAGCCTGGTCCAGTGCTTCACCATCCTCACAGTAAAGAATTTCTTCCTAATATCTATTCTTCCAAGTATCGAATCATCTCTGTCTAAAAAGCAGAATTCAAGCTATTACCCCAAATCTGTGTTTTGATAGCCAGGAGCAAAGAATCCAAAAAATGAACTGAGGAATGTTAGAAGTTCTGGGACTGCTTCCCAGCAGCAAAAACTGCAGGTGCTGAAATGCAGCTCAACCTGTATATATTTGTGTGAAACACAGGGTCTCTCCTGCTCCCACATTTGTGTGGTTCCTAGTACTCTTCTTCATGGAGAATGTGTCTCTGCAGCACACAAGAAAGAGAAACAAGCCTTAAATACAAGTACTTGTCCAGACATGAAAAGATGGTGCTTCTTTGTGCCAGACTGTACCAGAGAGAGACCCACTGGAGAGACATCTCTCCTAGAATTACCCTTTCCAAGTAATGAAGATGAGACACCTTCTGAGTCTGAAGTGTCAAGAGAGAAGATGTTGGAACAAGGGGCTAAATAAGAGATAAATCACCAGCACAGTGTATCATGTACATCCAAGAGATCTGTAGGAGTTTGAATGGAAGTGGCTGAGCTGCTGAAGGCATGAATTTTCTCATTAAGGTCAGCTGTTATACTGGAGTAATGAAGGGTAGCAAATGCTGTAAGTTGTTCTAAAAAAAGGCATTTGGGATGATCTGGGAAGTCACAGACCACTGAACTTTACTCTGAATCAGGTAAATTGGTTGAATTATCAGGTAAAATTAGAATCACAGGGAAGGACTATCACAGAGAATTCATTTAGTTTTGCTCCAGTGTCCTTGCCCTCTTTCCACTGCTTCTCAGTACTTTAAAACTCCTGTTGATTCTTCTGGTCTCCTGCTAGGATCATTCCTCTTTACATTTGGTGCATTTGGCTATGTGCTGCAGAAAAAAAAGTATTTTCATCTTCCTTCTTTCCATCTAATTCTGTCCTGCAGAAAACTGCATAAAGAAATATTTGTATTTATTCATGTCATAACTCTACTGCCATTGTGGGTACTACAGAGAAAAATGGCAATAGGAGAAATCCTACCTGATGTCCCTGTGATCCACCATCAGTCTCTCACTTGTCCCAGTCTTAACAGACAAGAACTGTATATTAGAGAAGGACAACTACTTAAACCACTGCAAACTGTGCTTTACCCTGTTAAGACCATGCAACCACCTGTAAGAACATTTTAGCAAAGAGTTTTCTACACAAACCCTTATATGATCCCTGATCTAGATGGAGTCTTAAGATAAAACAAAAGGCCAGATGACCTCTTCAGTTTCCTCGGGAAGATACACTGAAGAGAATGGTCCAGCAAGTGTCTCAGTTCTGTGCCTGACTCAGGATTTGCTTTTATATTGCAGCACACCACCTTTTTCTGAACAGGTTGTGTGAGGTAGCAGTGACCTATGAGAGCTGCTGGCCAAGCCATGGCCAGGCTATTGAGGGCACAGCCAGGATGTGATGAGCCGGGAGCAGAACATGCAATGATACAGGGTATGCTCCACTCAGGGAGCTGGGAGCAGGGAGCTTGAAGCAGAAGACAGAAACCAGCACAGGTTTCTTCTGGGACAGCCAGGTAATATGCTAGGTTCTTACCCATGGGGAAACATCAGAGACTAGAGGCAGAGTAGTAGAGGATCCCAATCAGAAAACTCAGGAGCTCAGGTATGTGTCCTGCAAAAACCTAGGTTGGAGGCAGACAGGCACCCAGCCTGCAGCTGACATGCCCTAAAAGAGCACAGACAGGCATTAATACAGTTTCACATCTTCTGTTTAGATTTTTAAACCGTGTTTGCAAACCTAGCCTATCTTGAGTAGTCATTGTTGACTTAGATTAATTTAAGATTACATAGAGCCTAATACACACTCATTAATTTGGCAGGTTTGCTTCTGGTACAGCAATCGCTACATAAAGTCACATTTACTTAAGTAGAAATGAAACTAGTTACCAGTTTTAACAGCTTTAATTGTTCAAGCAGAGCAGATAAGATTTTCCCTAATACCTCTTCATGCAGTTCAGTGTCTAGAAATATCACCCTGAAGAAGACATAAAAGAATCATGTTGATCCTGCACCACTTTAGCTATTTTGCATATTCATTTTCTTATTACTTAATGTTTCTAACACCTAATTCTTTAAGCCCCAAATGTCACTAAGTTGTGATATTAACACATTAGAGTAATTCGTACTAATAACCCATATTACTTGGGTCAAACTAACTTCAGTGTTTACTCAGACAGTACCATAGTTAAATAGTTATTATAATTTCATTCCACATTTTGATAAGCATTCTGACTTTAAACAACTTTCATAACTACCATGAGTTTGTTTTTATTTCTAACTAATAAACAAGGGTTCCAGAATTTTTCTGACTAGACGTTAGCTTCCATGCATCCACATGATGGCAATGCAATTCCCTTTCAAACTCTAAGATCTAAACTTCTCTGTTTGGATTTCTGGAAAATTAGAACGCTCTCTGCAAGGTCACTGCAATGCTTCCTTTTCACTGAAGTCCAAAGTCTAAGTGGATATTAGGCTTTCTAAAGATTATGACTTTTATGGCTTGGGAAGTGGAGCATCTCTGTTCCTGCCTCTGAGTCACCATGCACCTGATGCCTCACTAATCCCCAAGAGGTTTGATGTACCACAGCACTGAACAGCTATAATTACTCCTGGAAGCCAGCTGCCACTCAAGTGACAAAGAAGTCTGCAGAGCTATTCCCCCAGCCCCAGTCACTGAGCACTAGGACCATTTGAATACAATATTAAATAGAACAAGACATGGGCAATACGTTATTTTTGCAAAGCTGAGCTTGTCACATTTGCAAAATTAATATGGTGTGGCAGAAGATGAAAGGGCCACCTTCACTGTGGAGCTCCCACGCTCAGAGCCAGACAGTGTAAGCCCAATAGTGGAGTGCCTGGTTTTGCACAGCCATGAAGTTTTCAGACACAAAATAGGCAACTAGCAGTACATGGCAAGTCCCTTAAGATAAGCACAAAGATAAGAAAGTAATGACAAGAATGAGTGAAAACAAGTATTCCCTACTAAGCCTAATGAAAACTCTTCTGGGCCTCACTGGAACACTGTTCCAGCAGGCCTCTGAATTTTGTTGAAGGTGTTCAACCCTCAAAGTGCAGCAGGCAATCTGCAAGGCAAAGAGCACTAGCAGCCTCAAGAGCCATTCTTTCTGGGACCACTAGACAGTGGATGTAAGTGATTTTTGTTTATTTAGCCCCCATAGTGAACCCTGCACCCCCAGGATGAAGGGGAAGACTGAGTGCCTGCTCCAAGGGACTCGAAGCCTAAACCACAGATAAGTCCCGGCTGCTGTTCAGAGGGGGTTTCTTTCTGGGCAAGTTTCCTTTTGTTTTGAAAGAAAGAACACATTTAGGATAAAGAAGATAAAACAACTGTCACTTTGCAAAGCAGCCTGTGATACCAGCAGTTTGGTTTTGTTTCTTTTGTCCTTCCTTCAAACACAAGCTAAACACACCCATTTCCTTCCTTGTACACTTTCCATTTCAGGGACAGACATGACTTAGGACCACCCCCCTCTCCAAATCAGAATTTCACTTGGGCACACCCTGCTAATAAAATCCACAGTAGAAACTGTAATAAAGTATGGCATCTTTTGCTTCTTTGGACAATTTGCAAGATGGATTTTTTTAATATACATTTATACGGGGGGAGGGGTGTACATGCATAATATATGCATATAATATGAAAAATGCTTGTGGATAATGCACCTATATATTCAGTACTCCACGGTGCAGTCAGCTCATGTATTCCCTATACAGAGGCAGTGGTGACTGTTGGGGGAGCCTACTCAGAGCCTGAAATCTGACAAGGAAAGACTGTTTGAAGGAAACTCGGGAGGCTTCAGACTACGTACCCCACATGAGTTTGACCTTCTCAGTGAAAGCCCACCAACTGTGTGGCACTGACCACACAGCCCAGAATTCTCCACAAGCCACTTCACAAGACAGGACACAATTGTTTTAGTGTCATGCCCTCATACATAACGTGGGGTCAGTGACCTTCTCCTCATCCCACTGGGGTGTCCTCTGAGAAGGAGAGAGGCTGTTTCAAAAAAGGGAAGGTACTGGGAATCCCAGAGAGTGACAGAGAGCAGTTCTACAGCAATTGCTTTGTTTAAAATGCAAAATGTGGATGCGTTTAGAGGAGGTATCAGCATCAATCACTGTATGCAAATACTGCCTGTGGAGAAGAGCTTCCCCTGTAAGTCACTCCTCACTGCCCTAATCGAGTTAGCACTGGTGACTGAGGGCATGTTGAACGCTGATGGGCCACTGATAGTGCTGTCCCAGGAGAAGATTAATAAAAGGCAGCAGGAGTACTTAGCCCCAGCTGGGCACAAAGTCAGGGAGGGAGGTGAGGGGGGAGGACACGGGTGTCTTTCAGTCTAGCAGCTGTTGCCCATTACCACAGACACAAAAAAAGCAAAACTTGCAGTCTTCTCCCACAATCATTATCATAGTTGTGGAGGAAGGTCAGTGCAGACCACATGCACTGACTTGAACAGATGACATTGCTGACTTGTGGTTTGTAGTCACAGGGGAACATTATTCCATAAAGGAGAGGTAAAAATACATGCAACTCCACTGCTGTTAAGATTATATGTACCTAAAATAGGTGTCTGCATCCAGCCTAGGGACCCACAAGCTGACATCAGAAACTAGAGTTGCATAGAAACAATGAAGGATTTGTTCAGCATGTCATGAAGGAGTGAAACACATTGCACACAGACCCCAACAACCACTAGGGAAAAAACACCTCAACTCCCACTGTACCAACTGCAAGTGAGCTTCAGCCTTTGTCCCATTCTGGCAGATGAACTACAAGTACTGCTAATGACAGTCATTAACATCATTCCTTCTCTTTCTCAGCAGCCAGAGCAGTAGAAGGTGAGTGGGGAGGGTGCAGAAGTTCTCAATCTTCTCAGTGCTGAGAGCAGAAAAGAAATGGAGCACTGCTTGCTAGGTTGGTTTTAATCCACTCATCAATAACAGTTTTACTGCCCACTAGTTCCCCCTTCTCTTACTGGTCAAGTCCTAAGACTTTTGCCTTTCCACCTCCTCTCAGCTTCTCTCATCATCACCTTGGCCACATCACCCACACCTGCTTCCTGCACCAAATTGTCACCAGTATCTTCCTTCTTACAGCCTCCTGTTGCAGACTTCTGCTCTGAGCTCCTCTTGCAACGTGTTGGCCCTCCACAGAACTTGAGTTATTGTTCCATCTCTCCAATGTATACGAGATACTGTCAGCATCTTGAAGAGGGAGAATCTCCTCTTTCATGTATCTGTAAAATGCTCAGAACATTTATATTGCTCTATAAATAAGGGTAGTAAGAGTGTAGTGCTGGCAACTCTGGCAGATGTATAGAAAAGGATGATGGCCTGCCCATGGAATGAGATCATTCTGCTTACGGGAAGATTTTATATCAAAATGAGCTTCTGCATGAGTTCCAATACCTATCAAAATCCTTCTCAGTCTAGCAAGAACAAAGCTAGTGCTGTGTTAGGAAGCCAATTTGATACAACAATTCTCACAAGTGCACGTCTGGCTGCCAAACAATACAGAATTACAGAGTTCACATAAGAAGTAATGTCCCAATATACCAGACAGTGAAATGTAATTTCTGCTTTCCTAGAAAACATAGGAAGCATAGGGCCACCCTGGTTCACAAGGAGCTTGACATCAGAGAAGGTGCCATCATCCCAGCTGCAGATTTGTGACACGTGCCCCTCTAAACCACTAGTGGACACCAGACCCAGTCCTCCCACAAAAAGAGCTCACATCATAAAAGACCTCTTAGAGCTGGTCCTTCTGCATGCACTCTTACCATCACAGCCTGGCTCTCCAAGGTGGGTGAGGAGTCCCATACAGGGTGTACACAGTATTTCTAGAAATACAGTACAATATTTGTAGGCTTCTAGAGATGAGACTTATCATTAATGCTGAACGAGGAGTGAGACAGGGAAGGGAGGAGAAACAAATCCTTCAGCATAGTCAATATTAACACCATAAACAGTAGCAGTGTGCTGCATACCTCTAGCTCCAAACTACATTTTTCTAGGCTTCAGGCTGTTGTTAGCTGGGAACATTGCCAGAGAGAAGGAAGGGGTGAATGGTCTCCTTCCTTCAACCTGCCATCTCTAAGTCCTATTTCTGCTTCCCTCTGAATTGTTTCAGCTTATCCACAGAAACTGATGTACAATTGATCTGCAGTTAGAGGGCTGCCTATGGATTATCTGGGGACATGGATACAAGACAGAAGATGGCAGGATGTTCTTTCAGGCATGTGCTATCCCCACATATTCCACAGCTCTGACACACGCGTGCTATAGCCCAAGCAGCATTGAGATACTCACTCAACTGAAGGACAGGGATTTTGCACACTGCATCCCATTCATCACCATCTCTAGCATTTGAGTGATTATGTCCTTCCACAGGCACCAGATATATAAGAGTGCCCTGGATTCAGGACCAACTACCATCTTTATGGGATAAAATAAGGTTACTATCAGCTCTCCACTCCATGATTGGAGCTGCTCCTCCAAAACCCAAAACCCAGTCAAACCATCCCCATTGATCACAACAGCCATTTCAGGGAGCAAAAAGGATCCTGTGTCTTTTCTTCAGTCGACAGACAGTTTGTTTCTGGCATACCAGCAGTTTCCCTACCGGGAAAATACCAGGGCAGGAGTGGAGGGGAAGCAGAAAACCTAACATAGAGGGAGGATGGATGAGCAGTGGGTTCTGGCTTTACAAGAGGATGATAAATGATAACAGCAATAGGAACAAAACCAAACATCTTTCATGCTTTCAGAGCAATGAAACCAGCAAACACCAAGACATGGGCACAGGGCAGTGTGGTCATTTTCCAGAGAAGCACACAACAATCAAGTTACTTCTGCTCTGAATCAACAGACCAATTTGTCTTCCCTGGGCTCCTGCAGAAAAGGGCAGGGGAGAAAGAGGTAATAATTTCTCTTCAGTTAGCTAAGAACTTCAGCTGCTCCACAGAGCATTGACTTCAATAGATAGGGTCAGGACAGCACTGGATGCCGGTGCAGAAGACCTGTAAGAGGATGTGGATCACAGAACTCTAGATGATCATGAACTTTCTCACACTGCCCTAGTAATTATCAAAGGGTACTATGGAACACTGCTGTTAAGACAGGTTGGAAAAAGTAGTACAGAAGAGGAGTACCACAGTGTCCAATACGCTTCAGTGCTCCCCCAGATTCAGACTCCACACACAGCTTTGCCTTCCTGCAGAGGAGCATAAAAAATCCCTTCCTGGGGCTTACCTCATCTTCACAGGGGGAGGTCACCAGGGAAATGACAGTAACTAGTGAAGGCAAGGCTTCCAAAACAATCACCTCTGTCAGGCTTCCTGAGGAGTAGGTTTAATGAATTTATGTTCTGCTCAGTGCAGCTGCCCTTGTAGTCCAAGCCTTGGCAGTGAGGAAAAGGTTATTGGTCAGCTTAGAATTAAGAATGGGATGGGGTATCGTGCCCGGTTTTGCCTTTACCAGCTCCCTGTTGTCTCCAATGCCCCAAGATGGCCCTGTTTCCACACTGAACCAAACAGAAAACATGACACCCAGTGAACTTGTGTGCATGAGCCAGGAAGGACTTTCAAACACTGCTGTTCTGACAGATCATTCCTCTCAATATTAAGCAGCACTGGAAAGTCCTGCTAAACTCCAGCAAAAGCATATCCTGCTAAAGTCCCAGTTCTCTTTAAGAGAACAGGAGCAATACTTGTCAATCCTTCCACTGGCAAGCACATCTCATTTTACTCCACTAATGGCAAGAGACACAGATAGCTGTTACTGTTCTTAGCTTGCACCTGGGGAAACTGAGACTCTGCAAGGGAAGGGAGCTTCCAAGGCCAAACACAGCAAGGATTCATAAACAGGCTTTCTCAGCTTCCTACTCTCCATACTGTTTGCAATCTCCTTCTTCAGCAAATGCTCGCTGATCTAAAGCTTTTAGCAACTGTCATGATTTAACTGCAGCCAGCAACCAAGCACCAAGCAGCCACATGTTCACTCCCCCATTATGATCAGGGAGATCACCAGTGGGATGAGGCAGAAAATCGGAAGAGTAAAAGTGAAAAAACTCCTGGGTTGAGGTAAAAACAGTTTGACAGGAAAAGCAAAAGCCACACATGTCAGCAAAGCAAAACAAGTAATTGATTCACTGCTCTCCATGGGCAGGCAGGTGTTCAGCCATCTCCAGGGAGCAGTGCCCCATCACATGTAATGGTGACTTGGGAAGACAACTGAACATCCATCACCCACTCCCCCCTTCCTCTTTCTTCCCCCCCTTTCAAATACTGAGCATGATGTCATGTGGTCTGGAATATCCCTTTGGTCAGTTGGTGTCATCTGTTGTGGCTGTCTCCTCCCAACTTCCTCACCAGCGTGGCAGTACAGAAAGCAGGAAAGGCCTTGGCTCTGTGTAAGCCCTGCTCAGCAATAACCAAAGCACCACTGTTATCAACCCTGTGTTCAGCACAAATCCAAAACACAGCCCCATGCCAGCCACTGTGAAGGAAATTAACTCTACTCCAGCCCAAACCAGCACAGCAATCCACATACTTAACTACCCATGAACTAGTCAGGCACCCTCATCTCACTGCAGACAACTCTGTAAGGCCCCCTCAAGCAGGAAGGCTCTGCCACATCAGCTTGGGCTTGGCTTCTTTAGGATCAGAGGACTGCTGGCCACTTCTCTTCCTGCTGTGAAGGGTGGCCATGGACACAGACACTTAAACAGAACTCACTGCTAAAGACACCCTATGATTAAAAACACAAGCAAAATGGGAAAAGTGTGAGTGTTCAGTGGAAAGGGCAAGTTCAGTGCAGAAGAAAGCAATAGAAAGAAACGTACAAATTCACACACCGGGTAGAACTCAACTGAGCCTGTCTGGGGAATCCTGAAAGCACCTACTGAACCCATGACAAGTAGCTTTGTGAGCAGGGGGATGAATGAATACCAGCTTCATAGAGATTTGTGTCTTGTGCTGAATTTACTATGCTGCATATCAAAACAGGTAAACTCCAATCAGAGTTTTCCCCACAACTAAGATGTTCATACATCTCCTTTTCAGGACTTTTTGTTTATGTAGCAAGTGGCGAAGTTAGGAATCTTCCATTCAGTGCTGATACTGAAAAACTGTCATCTCTGTCCTGGGAAATTGATGGGATCTAGTACATTTAAGATCCCTGCATCTCTTTCAGGTATATTTATTTGTGGGTGAGAGGTTCAATTCAAAACTTATTGTGAGGAATGAGTGAAATAGACAGAAAAAGACTGTCATGGACAAACAGTGCAATCAATTAAGCCTTGTATCCTCTGGAAGTAGGGCTTTAAAGGAATTTAAATCTTCTCGGTAACCACTGGAGACAGAAGGTTTACCAGAAAACTGCTGGTTCTTTAAATTATGAAATTTGCATTATAAGAGGGAGCTTAAGGAAGACAATCACACTGTAAGAAAACAGCACTACTTCTTTTGCAACAAAATTTTGAGAAGATTGGACTTTGAATTATTATTTTCAGATTATAATGATGAAGCTTGGAAACAGCAAGACTCACAGTAAGAAGAACTGGGGAAAAAATAAATTCAAAAGCAACAATCCCCCAGGATTTTATGTCATTTGTTTGGGACCCCTGAAGAAAATGAAAAATAGAACAGCTTTGCTCTGAGACAAAATAGAAATAGAATTTGCTACTTTACAGAGTGAATTCCAACCACCTACCCAGCCTCTACAGCACAGTAATAAAAAAAAACCCAAACCAACAAAAACCCAACTGGAATTAGTGAGGACAAAATCATGCTATCCCCAAGAGAGAAGAGCTTCCTCTGGAAGCCTAGCTAACAATGTTCAGTATGCCTGTGTATTTTGAACTGTTGAACACATGCTCATTTGTCTAACCATTACTGGTCTTGTTATTTCAAGTAAGGATAATGAACAATAAAGATATCCCCTCTGTTGGACACCTGAAGCTTTGAATTGCCTTTTTCCAGCCAAGTTTGGCCCTCTTTTTCTCTCACACACCAACTGTCTTTTCTGCATCCTGTGTGGCTTAGTCTAGCTTCTGTTTTAGGGATATGCTTTCTCCCTTGTTGAAGTGGATGATTTCTCCCCTGTTGAAGTGGATGATTCCAGCCCTGTGCCTGACATGGAAAGTCATGCAACACCAACATTAGTTCCAAGTAAGATCACACACTGAAGAGCTTAGTAAGCTCCTGAACCGGAAAACAGGAAGAAAGAGAGGAACTGGAGAGGAAAGAATACTGACCCTGTGGGAGTATGAATTGACCCACTCGCCCTCTTACCATGATAGTAAATAAAACAACATCTGTGATGGGAGTCAAAGTCTGGGGTGAAACAGTTTTTTTGAGAAGTAAGAAAAATTATCCACATGTGCCTGAGCAAAATCTAGGATGCACAAAAGATGAAGCCATAAGCCAAAAGCCTATGCCACAAACAATAAAGATGTCCTGTCTCTCAATAATGACCTTGTGAAAGCATCTTCTATCAAAGCACAGTGTTTCTCCACAGGGAATGTAGTCTGTCTCCGTCTACTGTGCACACTACTGTTCCCATGTCACTGCAGCCTAGATGGCTGTGCAATGCCACACTCTCTATGGCCAAGCACTCAAATCCTCTAGTGCCTGCCTACTTCTCAGTCCAGCTCTGGACCTTTCTTATCACATAAAACAGATTTTTTAAATGCATCTTTACCTTAATGGAATTTATATGCCACTGAGGAGAAATTCACACCCTCCCCTGAAATGAAAGAAGGAAGAAATATAAAACCCTGTCCTTGACATAACCTTTTACATGCAGCATCTCACCAAGGATGGAATTCATTCAGCAATGGTTCAGTGTAAGTTTATTTCTATATCAAAAGTGACCAGTGCCTGATCCATGAGCCAATTATAGCCTCCAGAGCTGTACAGCAGTATTATAACTTGGTGACTCTTTTGTCACTCAAATAGTTTCCAGTGGTTGCTTGTAAAGGTCCCAGTGTACAATGTTCACCTCAGACCATTTGAGTTCTGTGGAGCACCACAAGGTTTGCTATGTAGTTTTTCTGGATTGTATCTTTGTGTCCTGACATGGGGCATCTCTAATTTGTTGCACTGGACCCTATCACCAAAGTTTTCACAGAAAAGCAGTGGGTTACAGTTCCAGGTATCTGCAAGGCCTACATCTGCAAGGTCCACAACTGCAAGGTCTCCATTAAGAGTTGTTCCCACAGAAGGTGCTGTGTACCCCATAGGAGCACACACAGGGTTAACATTCTTGAATTTCTTTCCAGAGACAAATGGTTTGTGTTGAGGAACTGCTGCTGGGAAGGAAGAAAAAAAAAAAAACCCACCCTTTTTTATTATTCCAAGGTGCATTTTAATTTGCACAAGCGACATTGTGTCTGTGATGGATTACACGAAGGGAAACATTACAGCCCAGCAAGCTTGGCAAGGAAAAAAAATAGAGAGATACGGGGAGGATTAAAAACAACCTATTGCAGTGCAGAATTCTGATAAGGGATCCATGGTGCCTTCAGAGCAGGAGCAGGTAGAGCTCAGGGTACCAAGGAAGAGAAGTCGCCCAGTATAGGGTGAGGAAAGGGGAGTGAAGTGGGAGTACAGATTGGAAGAGACTCCTTGGTCATGCAGTCTACTCTCTTCCACTACAGAAGACCTTTTATAAAATACCAAGTTCCATCTTAAAATTTATTGTGTTTCTTTTCCCTTGGAAGTATATTACAGAATCTCACTTCTCTTTCTGATGGCTAGAAACCTTTGTTTAATTTCCTGACTAACTTATTCTCAGCCAGCTTATACCCATTTGCTCTTGTGCCAACATTTCCTTAAGCTTAAATAGCTGTTCACTCTCTTGAGAGTTTTGCAGTTTGATGTATTTATAGACAGAAATCATATCCCTTCTTTCCTCATTTTGCCTGGCTAAACTAGCAAATTTCTTACTATCCTGCAAAATACATTCCCCGTATCACTGGTCATCCTCGTACCTTTCTGGGCTCAGTTCCCTTTGTACCCATCCCTCTGGGATGGATGGTGGAATTGTATGTGCTGCTTCAGGACTGGTCCTAACAGGCTTTTGGAATATTGCACAATAATTCTATTTCTCCACTGGAAGCATCTCAAAGCTGAAAATGCCTTTTGGCTTTGGACCTTTCATCAGCACCATGTCAATCATTTGGTCAAGGCCAATGGTGAAGAGAAGACCAGTTCTGAGAAAAGCTTTCTTTCAGCATAGTATTTCAACTTTCAGCAGCACCTGTTGCTGTCCCCCCACTCCGTCACCCTTACAATTCCTCCACTAATCATCTCGTGCCACCTTATCTAATGATTTTCTGAACTTGTGATAAACAAGCTCTAGCCAGTTATCTTATCAAAGCCAGCTATCTCTTTGCTTTTTATCCCATCTTCTGTTTTGCTCTTGTGCAGGTCCTTTTCCTTTAAGAGTATAAAACTACTGTATAAGCTAGAGAGAAATCCCTATTGCCAGCTAATGGTATATGGTTTACAGTACAATAGTAGGTAATTCTGTTTCCTTTTTAGGGTGAGCAATGGTGATGGGCAGTGGTCTCTTTTCTATAATATTATATTTTCTTACACACTTGGGGGCTCAGCTGCATAACCAGACTCTTCATACTTCTCCATTTTTTTAATCTAGCCTCCTCTTGTTTTGAATTAATATGAAGAAGAATTTCTCCAGAGATATTGTTGTCTGGAATTAAAGGAGATAGATTTCTAGCACTTAGGGATGAAGGCATTTAATAACAATAAAAATGCAGCTTGGTAGGTGGCCCAAAAAATGCCCTCCCACAGCAGGAAAGATTTGAGAAAGCAAGCTGAATTAGGCAGGCTGATGGTTTACAAAGCATCACATTTTTGTACTGTGAACCATGGGGAGTATTTGAAGTGACCACGAGAAACATTTATCTGTTAATTTACAGGACACATCTTTTTATAAAAAGGCAGGTATGTTCATAGAAAGGAATAAAAATCTCCACTCAGAACATTATATGCAGATAAATAAAAAGAGCCCAGTCACCCCAAAATCTAGCTAAGCTCGAACCCAGAATAGTACTGAGCACCTGGAAACACCAGCTACTTCACTGAAAGCTGCACAAGCTCAAAATCTTTCCTAATCAGAAGCTGAAAGCCTATTGTAAAGTCCCCTGAAGGCTCTTTCTGCAGAAGAAATAGATGAGCCCAGTAGAACCTCTAAGGTCATACAGCCATAGCTGGGCTCTGGTGCACCACATGAATGGTATCTGTTGTAGACTTTTGGCCATCAGTGCATGCTGCAATGTATGGACATAGCTATTTCTCTCTCCTGTACTTCTATAAATACAAAGGTGGTTAGACCCATATGGGAAGGTGTGAGTACTTGAAGCCTAATGACTTCAATAATGATGTGCTTGTTTTCATAAAGCTGTCATTATTTTTCATGACTAAACTCAATCAATTCTCACAAAATCATGCTGTATTCTGATTCCTTGTGCTTTGTCAGTAAGAAATGGTCTACTGCATAAATATGCCTGGCCCTGACTAAAGCTACAGATACAATGCAATGGTTCCCCTGCCTCCTCCCATGTCTGTTTTGGGAAGTCACAGGTCCAGTTGATAAGGGAGGAATAGAACCCTGCATCTTTTCCTCCTAACTGATCAAACTGCGATGTAAAATATCGGAAATGCTTCTTTTTGATTCCAAAGTCAGTAAGGTTAACTCTACATAACTGCTAACAAGAGCGTAACATATTCAAAGACAGATTTCAGAAATTTACCATTTTCCCTGTTATCTGTGGCTGTGGTATCCTACTACTCTCTGTTAATGAAGACTTGAGTGTTAACACTTTTCACAATAAACTCTGCTACTCTAAAACTATAGAAAGGTCAGTGTTGCACTTGCAGTTATCATAAGAAACCCCAGACTCAACTTCCAGAAAATGCTAAGAGAAAAATTTTCATGGTGTATTACTTCTGAAATCCACTTGTCTCACTGTACTTTGTCCTTCTGGCTAAAGTTTTTGCAAGCAGGAATCTTGCTGTATGCTTGAAGAAACTGTTTCTCCTCTCATAGCACACATTAACTCCACTACTTCCTCTGGGGGAGTAAAATGAGCTTCTTTAATTAAATTCATTGCAGAAAATTAATAAGTATACAGTATTATTTGAAAAATTCAATGTCGGAGAATTAGAAAATGGCAGATAAGTGTTGGTGTAGGAAGAGACTGAATGCATTAGATGAGTCACTCAAACTATGCTTTAGGCAGTTCAAGTGTTAAGTCCTGTCCCTTTGCAGTGTTACTGGTCACTGAAAACCAAAATAATTAAAAGGCATAATTTTTCTAGGTAAAGATTCTGAAATAGAGCCATTTTCTTCTATCCCAGTGTACCCCTAATCCTGTCAGCTCTTTGCTTTCCTCAGTGATGGTTAGGCAAGCATGCAGTAAAGCCTAATTGGTTTTTCGTTGTTGTGATGGACATATGAGGGGATTGGTTAAAGAGCTCCATGATAACCTTCCTCACTGAGATTTGTTTTCAAGACAAAATGGATGTGGCAGGTAGTATTAGCCTGGAGATCTCTTGATATGGGAAGGGCCCATTCTCACAGTGATGGTATCATAAACATTCAGTCACCTACAGAACAGATAGGAAGTTCTCAGCCCCCTTCCTGATTCACAAACATGCACCCAGCTGAGGTGGGAGGGACAAATCTTCTCTCCAGGGATTCAGAGCCAAGTATTCTCACTGGATGGTGACAATACTGAGAACAGGAAGCTGGGAGAAGCGTAATGGCCATTGCTTCTGCCACAGCTGCTCTGCAAAGAAAGCCTCAGGCACATATAGGACCCCACATCAAAAAAATCATTCCACCTCAAATTCAGTGGTATTCTAACAGTGAAGCTGTCAGATTTGCTCTTGCTCCCAACCAGCTGAGTCAGTATATTTTAAAGTAGGGAATGGACAGCTGGTGTCATACAAAAGGAGAGTAGAGAGATGATTAAGAGAATGCAGTGCCCTTGCTTCTTGTATGTGGAGGCCCTGGGGAAGCTCCCTATCAGACCGAAAGGAAGGTGAGATGGGGTGGGAGGCAGTCCAGGCAAGCCCAGCAACTTTCCCTACACATAAGAAGCATGGTGCTCCTTTTTGGCTCTATTTTCATGTGCATAGTCAGTAGAAGAATTATGAATTACCTTGTATTGCTCTTAAAGGAAAAAGATTTCATATGTAAAGGGCACCTCTGCACGCTTTTTGGGTGCACTTAAAAGTACCCAACATAATATTGTCTTTTGGATCACAGGAAGATGCTGTAGGATGAAGCCAAATTTCCACCATGTCCAAGTAATTCTCTTTTATCCATGGATTTCCCAGCCCAAAGTATACTGAGCTCAGAGTATCACTGGTCTTTAGGGTGATGTGGAGCAGTATTATTGATTACTGAGTTATACAGTGAATGCCAGCAACCATTCTTTCCCTGACAGGACAGAGGGACTACATATGTATCATGTGGTATAGGAATGACTTGAGTCATGCTCGGTTAGGTCCTCTATTTCTTTATGGAAAGATTCCTGTGATACTCCTTGGTCAGAAAATAACACTTAGGGGTTTGAAAAATGTGAATAAAGACAAAATGAGACTAAAAGGGGGAAATGAGAACAGAGAGGATTTCCTCAACTCCTTCCCTAAAGATGGAAGTCCAATAAACATGAACTGATGTGTTCCCTTTGCCATTCTTGTTTTGCTGTAAAAGCCTTGTGTCAAGAAGCTGCACTATAATTAACTCCTGTTTTGTCTTACTGTTTATGTGTAAAGGCTGTGACTCCTCAGATGAAGATGGTAATACCCACTGCAAAGCATGCCAGCTATTTTCTTGCTCATGGGTTCTGGCACCAGCCAATTCCTTTGTGTGATTTATCACTTGGTAATCCATCTCCTCCATCCATTATCCTGCACAAAAATCAGCTCCGGACAGCCGCTTTCTCTGCAGCAGAGCAGGCAGAGCTGTCACTTTGCCTACCCTGTTTTCAGCAGGGCAAGGGAATTTTCTCTTTTTGGATTCAGTAAGTTTCATGGCAATTTCGTTCAACGTCTGACAGGTGAAAATAACAGCTCTGTGCCCATTGGGCCAGACTGATGACCTGCATAAACATTTCCCTTCAGTTGGAATGGCTCTTCCAACTTAGCAGTTGCCAGCATCTATTAGATTCATGCAAGTTAGCCCTCCTGAACCTTTTTTTAACTTTCCACAGACTATTTAAGTCTCAATTAATGAAGCATCCAGAAACTATTTTACTACAATCAAACAGAACTGTTGAGTCTATGCTGAATTCATAAACATGACACACAGGGGTTTCAAACTCCCCAGCTGTAGCTTGGCAAACATTCAGAAATAATGTTGTGAAGAGAAAGTGTATAGAAGCAAAACAGTACATTATTTTATGCCAGTTCTTTGATGTTTGAAATCTCTTTCTAGAGTTTTTATATATGCAATCCATGTGCACATGCATCCAGCATCTGAATAATGCACCAGACTTATGATACACTAGATTACCATTCACAGGCAGCATCAAAGGTTTTCATATTGGAAAGGTGTAGCCATATCAATAAATTCAACACATGCTCCTAAAGTAGATATTTGCTAATTAGTACAAGCTTGGTTTATGGAGTCATCAAAACCAACAAAAGTTTCTTGTGTGAGCCTTTTCTAAATTACCAGGGTTTTGGTACAGATCAGTCCTTATGCATTTGTGTGACAACTAGCTAGAAGTACTCCAGTGTAAATATTAGCAGTGGTGAAGCATACACAGAAAAATTGCACAATACAATATAAATTAAAATTCTTCTGCCTGCAGCTGTGCAGCTCACAAAATATCTCCATTCTGCAAAAAGTTCTGTGTACAATAAAGAAAAGGGAAAAAAGGAAAAAACTCTGTATTTTCCTTCAAAGATTCAACAAAAAGCAACACATCCTTTCAAGAACAAGACTTTCACCTTTGATACAGCTGTACTGGGTCTAGAATTCATCATGTGCTTAGGGAGAGGATTCACAGACCCAAAGAGAGTTCAGGTTTGGGAAAATAATTAATTTCTATTCCTCTCCTTCAGCTCAGTCAACCTCATGGGGGGAGGTGCCAGAAAACATTACTGCCCTCCCTTTCTTCAAATTAAAAAAATAAAAAAAAAAATGTAGACAAGAAGGGAAAGGGGAAACAAAGATACAGAGAGAAACTGAAGGGAGCTGAGAAGCAAGAAGGAAAAAGCATTTGTAAAATTAAAAGGCAGGGGCCCATCAGATTGTGTCGGGCAGGGGAAAGCGTGTCATAGGCAGGAGTAATTGGTAATCGGAGCAGAAGTGAAGAAGGGGATGATTTATGGGAGCATGGAGACAGGGGTGGAATAATTTTTGGAGCAGAACGGGGAACTTACTGAACGCCTGAAACTCAGCTACTTATCCACTCATTCTCGTGATAAATTAGCTCTTGTTTAAAGTAACCGGAGCTCCATTTTTCATTCTGATTACTACACTTGATATCTCTCTCTCTCCTTCTGTTTCTCTCTGACCACTGCCCCTTAGCAGGTTCTCTGAGCTGAGGCAATGGGTTTATGGAAACTCTTCACCCCTCCATTACACTGTTTCCCCCCTCTCTCTCCCAATTACTGTAGGGTTAACTCTTTAAGTTGTTGTGTGTTTCTCCAAGCTACTTAAACTGTTTCTGAGGGCTGACCTGGGAACATATGGAACATGATCCTCCATTTATGCTATGGTGGGGAGAAGTTGGGGGACATGGGGGTGCTCAGTGCTTGCAGGTGTATGGAATGAATGTAGTGGTACATGGTGTGTTTCACTGTGTGCTTGCCATGTTTGGAAGGCAGCACCACGTCTGGCCTAGAGCACACCATCAGTAGGAATGATTTATTTTGTGGTACCACTCAAAGCCACCGCACCTCCCTCAAGCACAAGGTCTCACTGTTCATTTTACTGCCTTTATCTGTGTGAAGACTGAGCTGAGGCACAGCACACCAGACTGAAAGAAGTGGCAGAAAGAAGGTGACATACCTATAGTGACAGACTGGCCAGAAGAAAGAGTAGATGACTTTAGGAAAAAAGAATTTTAAAATATGCTTTTAATATTAAATTGTAAGACAAATAAATACCAATAAGTATCAAGTTTCTTACTGACATCAGAACCAGTTATTTTCCTAAATGCATCAAAATACTGAAGTGGATCACAAGAAAAGATTTGAAGGATGAAGTGGTTTTGCCAGTCACTTCAGGGAACACAAAAGTATAAAGGATACCACAGAAGAAAGACCAGCTAGGTTTCTGCAATCTTCCCTTATGAGTAAGAAAGACATGAAGAGCAAATTGCTGAAGATACTGAGGAATAAAGAACAGGAAAAGAAAAGCTAAGAGTTGGGTTGTTATTTCCATTAGTCTAGAACTAGAATATAAAAGGAAGAAGGGGTTGTTCACCACAATGAAAAGATGACAGAGGAATATTTCCAAACATAAATAATTAGTGCAATCTTCACCTCAGTTGTTACTAATTCCAGGAGTTTGGCACAACTGAAAAACATAAGGCAGGTCTAAGGATAGATCTAGATCTGTGTTGGTGTGGAGACCAACAGCTGAGCCCCCGCATAAAAAGCCAATTTCTACATACACAGTCTCAGTAGATGTGACTTTACAGTCCAGCTGTTCCTAAACTGTCTCCTGCCTGGAGTCCTTGCACCTTCCCAACCATTTTTGTGTCAGTCACAGCAAACAACAAGGAACCAGGTTAGCAAAGGATACCAGATTTGGCACACCACAGCAGAAGCACATGACCTCCCATCTAGGGCAGCACAGCCATAAAACCTTGTGGAACAAGTAGGCTGCCTGCCCGACACAGCTCACACTCAGGGAAAACTCTATCACATAAAGCAGAACACAACACTGATTAAACTGCACATTCAGTTGTAGCTCTTGTGAAGGAACCCTGTTCTGATGAGTCTTGATCTCTCGGATTTGCTGCTTTGTCTGCCCATACTGCCAGGTTGAACACACTCTCCTAGGTACAGATCAGCTAAATCACACCAAGTTACATTCAAAACCGAGCTAAGTCTAATACAGCTTGTATAAACTTAACTCAGATTTCTCTTATATTTCTAGAGTCAGAAGGTCATATAACCACACATCACCATCTTTTTGCCAGAAAATATTAATACTATGGATAGGTACTTTTCGACCTCAACATAAATGTATTCATACTATTATCTCTCAATACAAGGCTTCTTCTTATGAGCTTTCAATACTTATTCTTTAAACACAATGATTTCCAACTTCAAACAGAGCAGTCCCTTCTCCATTGCCTCCTTATTCATACCAATACAGAACTGTGTGTTAATGAACAACCTGGGAGTACTGAACTCCTGCTATTACCTGTGTTAGTGTGAGAGGCATTCTTTGCATAAGAAATTACAGCTGAGTTATGAGATGTCTAGGAGGAAAGTCTAGGTAAAGTAAAAAAAAATAGGAAAAAAGCTATAAGCCTTGTCATTACCATAACCAGCAGGTGGGCACATTGCTTGGAAACAGTGATGGAGCCTCTGCCTTGGAGGAGTTACAGACAGCATATGAGCCCAGAACACATATTTACAAGTTCACAGCCTGATGTGGTTCTCACAAAGCTCATCTGAAAGGTATCTTTGGAAGATAAATGGGACCACCAGGTATTACACCATTAGTATTTTGCCAGTGATGTCAACACAGCTACCTTGCACAGGCAGGGACAACAGACCAAGGCCCAGAGCAAAAAGCAGCTGCAAGAGAGGCGACAGACAAGGACAAGGTGTGCAATAAAGGGTGAAGATAATGAACGTGAATTTACTTTGAGGTGAGTATACCGCACATCCTCTAACCTTGGAGGATCCCAGGGGGTTTTGGAAGGGGGATGAGGGTGGTTCACAGTTGTTAATATATTTTTATTATATATCTTATTATATTAAGTAGAGGGCAAACTGATCACTATGACCAGACAAGGACAGGGCGATTAGCCTTACTGCAGTGATGGGCAGTTTCTTACTCAGAAACCAGACAGCTAATCTACCCACCATGTTTCAGACAGCACTCACTTTATCTGTACATGGGAGCCCAATCCCATCTCTCTTTCTCATACCTTTGATAGCAAAGCAGCTAGATTTTCAGAGATTTCAAAAAGCCAAAGTATATGAAGAAAATTAAGGCTCTAAAAGTTTTTCTTTTATACACAGCAATTTCAATACATGTGTATCTAGCACAGTCTCACAGAGGAAGAGTTACACCTCAGAATCCAAATCAAACTGCTTAAATGTACTTAAAATTTCTCATTTTCAGGCAAATAAGTACAAATTTGTATTTTCAGAGAGAGAGTCCTCACAGCTATAGAATAGGAAATGATGTTTATTTAAATAATTTAATTTTTTAAAGGAACTTGCAGGATTAGCCAAGAACCAAAACTTCAGATTTAATAGGAAAAGCCAAAAATCAGTAAAACAAAATATTAGTTCCTGAAACTTCTGTATAAGGCACTAATCCAAGGAAACAGAACTGGTGTATTTCAAAGAAGGGTACTGGCTTTCCCTTACTCTGATCAGTGCTGCTTCACAGGAGTATGTTTTACACCAAAAGAATAGAGACCATACTGCAGTTTTCACTACTTTGGAATAGTTCAAGTAGAACAGCATGAAGAAAGTATGTACAATTTTACTCTGGAGAGACCAGGTTGTTGCAGACACAAAGGTAGTGATCTTGCATCCCTTACCACAGCTTTTAAGAAGACAACTAGAAAAATAACCTTTTTCTTTTTTTCCAATCCAGAAGTAATAATCTTATGCTTTCTTTAAGGAAGGGAATTAGATGGGTCCTAAACCTAAATATGGTTCAAACCCAGCCTGCATGAAATTTGGTGCGCCTGCAGTTTAAACTGACATCTAGAGTAGCTTGGGTTTTGAAAAAGAAACAGACATTCATTTTTTCCTGAAGGACTCTTAAGTGGTGAAAAGTTACTTAGGCAGATCTTGCTAAGTGACCATATAGAGGGAATGGTTCCTTTGATAGACTCTTTAATTTTGCCTTGCAATTATTTTCTAAATGACCACTGTCATGGCAGTTGACAGCCATGGCTCCTTTTTCCTAGAACTACCTGAACAACATAATATTAAGATACTTTATGGACAAACCAGAAGAAGCTGAGTGTAAAATGGTATACTCTGGCACCCAACTGCCTTTTACTGCCTTGGCTTTTACAGCCTAGTCAACAAACTCCAGGATCAGAACCAATCAACTGAGCAACTCTCCTTCATGTGCTGGCAAACTCATCCTGTTTAGCCTGGGAGCTCAGATGAGCATGCAAGCAAGCATTAATTATCTTTGTGGCCATCACCTTCCTGCACAACCAGCCAGCCTTCAGGGGAACATCCAGCATTCAGTGGAAGGGAGTAGCTGAAATATTCAGACGGTGTCAAGACATCTCTTCCTTATAAAGAAAGAATGTATGCATTTATTGGACAGAATCAAAATTCTGTGCCTCTGCTTTCTGGTCCTCTCAAGAGTGAGAGGAATCACTGTTACTAGGCGGACAACAAAAATTTCTCTCCAGTTATTTCCAGGGCCAAGTCAAGGGATAAAAACTTTTGTGTAAACTTTTTTTGAGGAAAACTAAAGGTTCTTAGAACTTCTTCCATTTTTGTTGGCTTTCTAGACCATACTGGTATTCATATAATGTATCTGATTTATTTGGGGGGCTGTAAAATACCACAGGTAGAAGGGAGAGGAAAGTGGAGAAAGGAATCCTAAGATACAATGGATATATTTATTTTTTAAAGAACTATAGTTGCTCTCTTCTGTGCCCCCTCCCCTGGCAAAGGTGAACTGCATATCTTTAGTTAATAATTAACTTGTCATGAGCTCCATCAATATCCCATCATCTAAGTGACAGAGGGAAGGGAGGCGATGGGGGAGGTGATCAGCACGACGTGCCAGCTCTGCCCGCAGCCTGCGATCTCGTCTCGGCCATAATAAATAGGATGAAATGCGCTCCTGATAAATGCCCATGTCATGGAGAGATTTTACCTTCACTCAGAAACAATGTAATATCTCAGCTATTACCCAAAATAATTTATCAATGTGTAATAGCTTTGTGCAGAGCTCAGATAGGAGGGGAGCAGCGCTGCCCGAGATGGATGGATCCTACCTTCTGCTTTTAATTTTTAATGCTCGTAGGCAGCTTCACATTAAAGGCCAGGTGTCATATATAGACTTAATGTAAGAATGGAGTTCATGAATTCTAATCAGGAAAGAATCTCCCTCTCTCTTCTCTTGCTTTAGTCACTTCTTTTTTTTTTTATTTATTTATCAATTTTCCTCTTTCTGTACTCCCATCATCTTAGCTTCTCTCTTTTAGTCCATTTCTTACTTTCTATTCTTCAGATATGTCTTATTCCCTGCCTCTGCAACATAACTATTTGGGCAGCTATTTGCTGCTTTCAAAAACTGTGCCATCCCTTAAGGATAAACTAGTTCTGCCTTGGTGCCATGTTTTTTTTACATGGAAGAACAAACTCAACACAGGTACCAGGTCAGCATGTTAGAGTTTTATATCCAGGCAAGAAAAACTGGAAAAATCACAATTGGATTCATCAAAATTCATTTTGGAATAATGTTAGTGAAAAGATCCTGTCTTTAAAGGGCCAGTGGAGAAGGCACATCCCACATACCAGCCAAATCACATAGCTTTGCAAAGAAATATGTTTATTCAACTGGCAAGAATACAGTACTGGCATGTGTGGACTCCAAAACTACCATATCACAAGGTCTCATTTTCCCAGTATTTCTAGTCTCCTTATAGACATGCCAGCCACATAAATGTTCCCTTCACATTCAACACTAAGCACATAAATCCCGTTGAGATGCATCTCATCTGGTGGTCTGCATCAGAGGAACCTATTCAAGGACCTCTGCAGCAGTATGTACGGACAATGGGATAATGCCAAGAAGTGTCATTAACACACTATTAGGACTCCCATTAGAAACACCATTATTGTATCAATACACTACATCAAAGCATGACGCACCGTCTGGGTGAGACACACCTGAAAGCACCAGCAGTGCATGACAGCACTCGGAGCTCTGCATAAAGGATGGAGCCGCTGGAAGGAAGGGGGGAGCACCACTCACTGGCCAGAATGTGCAGCAAGGGACACGCTTCATACAAACAGCAGACACGAAGATCAAAGAAGTGCCACAGGCTGCAAAGAGGAAAAGACCGACTGCTCGGACTTTTGTTTGCACTCAAAATGAAGGAAAATAAAAGCACACCAATGCAGTACTACCCACGGGAGGAGCACTGCCAGAGCTACAAACTCGTTTACAACCACTTTGATGACTTGCAAGTTACAAGGACGCCAGTGCTGAGAGGCACTTGGGCCTTATTTCCTGCCTTCTATTAACAAAGGTAATGTTAACTGCTCCATTTGTTGGTTGACAATGCAGGGATCACAGACTGAATGATTCTTGGGAATTCGGTCAAAACAAAAGATTCCTCTTGTGCCTAAAAACCCGAATGGCATAAAAAGATTTGGCTGGTGCTGCTTCCATGTCCTTCTACAGATAAATGGAGGACAACCACCTCTAGGGGTTGCCTTGTCAGTTAACTACTTCTCTTTCCCTCCCCGCTCAGAAATCTTCCTTTCCAGAACATGGAGAACTTAGCCTACCAGAGTAACACAGTCTCATAAGAAACTTTCTTTTAATGTTTCTTACCTTCCACAAGAACTGCTCTGTGAACATTCTTTTATTTTCACCTTACTCCTTCGCAGCACTGCATGTCACACTGTTCAGAGGGTCAGACCTGACTCAGCCAAAACAAGTGCCACACGCAAAACTACACTGGCTTCGCATGGCTTTTCACTGGGAGGTTGATCAAGGGTAAAGAAGGGATGGTGTCCCACTGTAACACGAATTCTGCACACGAATAAGCCGTCTCTATAAAATATGTTAAAAAGAAATTTTAAGAAAAAGTGATTGCATAATTGATAAAAGCTAATACTTATCTTTGTGAATGACAGAATAAGAAACTGCAAATCTTTGAACAGTGTGGTACCAGGGTACAGGGAACATGTGGCTGTTTGTGGGCAGAAGCTCTGGAAACTTCACACTGTCTATAAAGATTCCCAAGATTGCCTTACCAAGCGCGTTTTGCTCCTCTGTGTCTGCATATAAATGTAACACTGCAAAGGCAAGACACCAGCATCCCCTGGTGCACCAGCCGTAGGACACCCTCTGTGATACATGGTTATCTGAACTAAAAAAGAAGAGAGCTGTTGTTTGAAGAGGACAGAAAGATCGGGTTACCTCCCCTGAACACCACTCACTTAGTGGCTGTGGACTGGCTCCCGGCCAGGAGGAGAGCAGCATGCCCTTGTCTGTGTTGAATGAAAGCCCATTGCCGGCTGCCAAACAGCCTCAGGCAGACAGTGACTCCAAGAACTAAACTAAGAGCTCTAAACTCATTCATTCACGGTCCGAGATCTTTTCTAACCCCAGGAGGAGCGATAGACAAAAAAAGAAAGGTACCAGGTAACAGTCCCCCAGGTAACAGTCCCTTGCACCGTGCTGCCCAAAGTCTAATCAGGGTCTTTTGCTGTCTTATTCCATTGCTAACACTGTGACTCAAACTGCCGTGTACTACAAATTAATTCATTCCTTCAGGCCTTGCTGTTCAGTAACTGGCTGTCACAGCAATCTCCCGAGGAGCTAATTGAGAGTTGTGATCCGTGCAGTATTTCCATTAGTGCTGTAATGACAGGCAGCCAGACACACACATGCATGCTCACACACAGAGCACAGGTCCCTCTGTACCCACAAAGGGGAGTAGATAACAAGCCAGTGCCATCTCAAGTGTTCAGCAGCAGCTGGGATAAAAGGAAAACAGGAGGAACAATATCTATGATTCAGACTGAGGTCACCTAAACTTGGCCTGAATGAGAGCAACTTGCTCACACGACAAGCTCCTAATTTACTATAGGAGAGTAAAATCCTTCACACACTCCTCTTCTGTCCAGTGGCATTTTTCCCAGAGACTACAAATCCCAGCAACAAGTCACCTCTATCTGAGTGACCCTCCCCATTGCACGGTGGGGCCACGCAATGTAATCTCCTTAGAGATGCTTCCTGAGTGAGGGTGATTGCAGATGTAGCTGTGTGTAGCACTGTAGAAGACACAAATACTAAGAGTCTTACAGGTTCTGCTAAACAAAGTAGAAGAGATGTTACTTTGGAAAGAATGTATTTGATCTGCTTTGATGTGGTTCATTCGGGAACCTGGATGGCTCGGGCATGAAGTTTGCTTGTGAACTTAGTCTCTTTTTTATTTGTTTTTCCTTTCATTCATAGTTTCAAGCAGATCAGCGGGAAAACACTACACACAGCACCTCCTACAGTTGTACTACCTGCTAGTAAAGGCTTAGCCATCACAGAGGACACTTTTTTAGGTCCCTTCTGGACCACAGCCTCATAGTTCTCACCTAGAAAGAAAAGGACATACAATTCTGTGCTGTCACTAATGATTGTTTAAAAGACTCAGAAGCTGAAAAGCCTTTATTTTCTTGGGGAATTGTGCACTTTTTTGAACTAACTCTAGAATTACCCCCAACATATCTGAAGACTTGTCTATGTACAGGTAAATGTGTATCCATTTAACTTGTCTTAGAAGCTGGTCAGATAGTTGAAGACGAGCTCAGTTGGCACTTCTCACTAAGGAATTTATTAATTCCAAATTGTGAGTGATTTCTTTATAAATGAAAGACTGTTTCAAAGTCTATTAACAATGGGAAAGAAAATCACAGCAATTATTTTGGATTATGTATTTGCCAATGAATTAACTCAAAGTGATCTGTGTGGTTATTGTAGTAGCCAAACAGATTGAAGTCAACAGCTTTAGTCACCCTTAAGCTGAGACTGTTGCAATGGCAGAAATAACTCAGCCATGGGTATGGAGGTAGTTCATGCTGAGGAACTATCAGTAGGTGAAGGTAACCTCGCCTGGGACAGGATTACTCACGTGGTCCCAGATTTCCAAACCCAGCTTTTTGTAAGGAATTCTTTAGATCATTTAAAAAGAGAAGAATATGCTACTCTGACTGCCAGTGCAGTCTGGCTTTATAAAAATAGGGAAGATACCCATTCAAGGTACACAAACAGCCTTTAGGCTCAAATAGACAATTTAGTTACTGAGCCTTAAGAAGTTGTGGCATATAATCCTAGCTTGACAATTGAGCAAGTCTATACTTCTGGAATGTGATAAATGCAAGGTCATTTAACTTAACCTAGGAGAAGACAGCGTTAAGTGGAATTACCCCATGTCTGCTGCAGGCTAGTTATGCACACAGCTGTTACCACAGCTTAGCTGATACACAGCAATTTGTTCACTTGTGCTAAATGTTACTGCATGTACAAACCCCCATTCTGCCCTCTTGTGACAACATTACAGGAAAATGCAGTTATTTGAAAAGTCAGATGAATTTAATAAAGGAAACACAAATTTTTTAAAAATTCCTTAAAGGGTCCCTGGAAAGTGGGTTAACATAGTATGTTCTGACACATCCATGTAGACCCATACTGCAGCAAGTTTGGCTCTCCTGTGTACAACCATAATTACAATTTTCAATTGGACATACCTGCCAAAGACATGATCTCACAAGGACAGAGCAGAAGTCAACAGATCACGTACATCTACCTCCTCTGCAGGCAATCAGGCTGAAAGCTCACACCACACCAAGAACAGGCCTTACGATCACTCATGGTGAGCTTTTGAAAAAAGGCAAGATACCAGCAAAGAAAGTTCCAAAAGCCCAGGGTGAGAGGAAGTCCTGGAACAGGCCACACAGTCCATTAGGGTGTGGCATGTCCTGTGATTCCATTTTAAGGATCAGTCGGGGCAAGCCCAAAGAATACAAAGCGGGCATAAAACTTATGTCTGTTTTCAGTGTTGAGAAAGCTGTGGTATAAATGAAGAAGGTCCTGAGTTCTGACCAATAACTTCAGGTAACAACTTTACTGTGTGCCATAGAATACCTCTGGCTTCTGTGCAAAGTGCTAAGTCATGCTTTCCCCTTCAAATGTGATATAAGATGATTTCCACCTGAGGGGTGAGAATGGAATGTGTACATACCAGGAGTGATTTATTCCAGACATTTTGAACTGATTATTTGAAGTTACAGTTACTGATTTAGTGAGTATGTCACGTATTTCAGCACAAATCGATCCCTTCATCAGTCTGTTATGCCAGCACACATACAGTTACATAGCACAACAGGATCACCCCAAACAGACTGAACCAAATCCTGTGGCCATAATATGTGAAACAAGCCCCTGATCATGTCAGCATTTGACATCCCCGTAGTCTCCATGCACAGCATAATTTCGAAGGCTGACTGTTTTGCCACCTCTAAGTCTCAATGTCTGTTTCCTGAAACATAATCCTGTCAATATTTGCACAAGCTTGGGGGGTTTTTTTGCCATGGCTCACCAGTGCTGGAATTTATTCATTGTTTTAAAAGAGGACAAGCCTGACAAACTTTCAGTGCTCACTGCACTGTTCAGCTAAATCACTCAATCACATTTCCATAGCCTTCTTCTGAATGATCCTGCAATCAGCAAGGCAGTCACAAGCAGAACAGCACTTGTACATGTGTTGTCCCACAGCTCAGTCACAGGCAGGGGCGGGCTCAAGGTGAAGCACACTTGGACTCACTTGGTACGCAGGCACACAGAGAGCACTTGTGCACACAGCCTCAGGAGAGGCTGGGAATTTCTTGCATGGTGCAGTGGAAACCAGTTTCTAAAAAGATATTTTTGAGTTAGTGCAACATGGAGAAATCTGGGCTGTTCCTCCAGGGATCCTAGTGTGAAACCTGGGTAAGTGCACAGTTACTGTATGTGAGTGTGTGGCCCTGCAGAGCCATCATGCTTCCTCCAGGAAAAGGTTGGCTTATCCTACCTGAGGGGCAGCTGTGTATTGTAACAACATTGAAATGTACAAAAGCAAAACAAGGGAATAGGTCTGTGATATAGTAACTGGTCTCATATTCACTGTTGGGTTCAGCAACATGAGGTCAGCCAGTCTCCTTGGTTTTGTCTATCAAACTCAAGAAGAGCAGGAGAATATGTCTGTTTGCAGCCTTGGCAATACATGATGACACTGAAGCTCATCCTAACAATTAATTATTGATACTTCAGGCAGTGACTCATAAAATTTTTCATCCATATAAACCTAGCGATGAAGTCTTGAAAATAATACACGAACACTTGTATACATGAAAAAGGTATACCTGTTCAACCAAGACCTCATTTTAAACCAGTTCTCTACCTTCACCAGCCAAAAGGTAAGGAGCTGCTCTCACACTCGGACAAGGATGTTGTAGTGGAACCAACACCGATTTCACTAAGCAGACTTAGAGGTCATCTATCAGCTTAATTAGTTGTCTCCAACAGACAGGCCTTAGGAGTCTTCCCATTAGATATTATATCTTGAGTGCAGCAGGGCTAGACAGTGCTGCAAGTGTCATCAATTCTTTGTTAGGCTGGATGAACCATGGGTCCTTCATATTCTTCTTGATCTCCAGGAGGGAATGGGTGATTGCTCCCCACTACAGTTTGATCTTAACAGGGTGCTTCTAAGCTTGAGGCAAAAAACTCCAGTGTGAAGAGGAAGAAAGGGCTGAGCTGTGCAAGTTTATGAGAAACACACACTGACTTCTCTAGCAATTCCCAAGGCTGCTGCAGGTTCCATGCCTCTGACACACAGAGTGAGAAAATGGAGGCAAACTGATGTGGAGATGCAGCAAGCCAGCAGTTTCCCAGAAGAAAACAGATACAGCACCTAAAGTGCCTTCACACCACACCTCCAGCAAACCTAGGCCAGCCTCAAGGTGCAGCACAGGCCACCTGTCTCAGCTCAAGTGGACCTTGCAGCATTATTTGATATAAGACACCTGGCTACACTATGAACAGATCTGCCCTTCCTGTGAGAACAGGGGTCTTGTGAGAGGAGGAGTTGACATGATGCAGTGACTTCATCAAATCATTTGGAGGGAAGCTTTGGGGGACATCTAGCCCAGTAATGAGATGGGACATCAACCATCACTAGAACTTGTCAGCACTGCCTTTGTCAAACTGAGTCTTGGAAACTTCCAATGACTGAACTTCCACCATATCTATGGGTAATATTTTTCACTGCAGCACAGGCTCCCTAGGAAAGTTTTCCCTATGCTTGCTTCCAATATCCCAAGACACAGTATGTACTGCTGGCCATAGCTGGCAGAAGACCAAGTCCTACCTAGACTATTTAAAAAATGGTAAGCATAAAGTGAGTAAAAATAAGCAAACATTTGGAAACAGACTCACAAAGAGAGAGTACAAACACATTTCTCATACTACCTGAAACTTAGCACTAACTACAGGAACTCCTTCAGGATTTCTGTTTTCAAAAGCTCTCTCAGTCAGCAGAACTGAAGAAAGATTATGGTACTCTGATACTCCCCCTGACAGAATCAAGCAGCACGAAAACCATCAAGAAGACATTAAACAATATCTGACTGCAAGCCTAGCTTCCATGGCATTCTCTGTTCAGTAGGGCATTTTACAGAGCAGGGACTTCAATCTCTGATTATGACCCCTCATTTATGCTACTCAGTTCTCTAAGGTAGTTATCAAGCACAAATAAACTCACAGGGGCACACTTGTCCCCTCTAGTTTTAATTAATGCCACTGAAACTCATCATTAGCTAGGTGTATGAGGGCAGCTCATACACATACAACCATCCATCAAGAAAAACCCATTGTATAATACCAAATAAAGCATGTGCTGACTTCAGGGAGCCTTTTCTTCAGGATATTCTTTGAATTCAGTTCAAGAGAAGGCTACAGTACCAAAACTCATGTACCTCATTCAGCTCTTTTCCCATTTCTCTGGCTAAAGCAAAGAACCAGCTTTATTCTGCTTTGCCATGATCCAAGTTAACTCACTGCATAACTTAGTGTAGTTGTCTTAAAAATCACACTTAGAATCTCAGAATTAGAATTGGAAAGGACCCTAGAGGTCTTCTGATCTAAACTCCTGCTCAAAGAAGGCCCAGCTTCAAACTTAGATCAGGCTGCTCAGGACGAACTGTGAATCTTCTTCTCTTCTGAAGAAGACAGCCTCTCTGTAACCACTCCCATTATGAAAAACTTTTTCCTTCGAACTGTCATAACTCCCCTGTTGCAGGTTGTATTCATTGCCTCTCATTCTTTTGCTGGGGCTCTCTCTGTCTTTTCTTTAACTATCCATTAAGCAGTCAAAGGCTACCATTAGACCTTTAGATTTTTCTTCCTAGCTGAATAAACTCAGGTCATCCAGTCTCTCATTTTATCTCATGTGCTCCAGTCCCCTAACCACCTTTGTCATTGTTGGCTAGACTTGTCCCACTTTGTCAACATCTTAACTACACTAAGAACTCCAGAAGTGAAGACAAGACTACAGGGACAGTCCTGTGATTGCTAAATAGAGGGGAATAATCACTCCTTGACTTGCTGGATAAAATCCTAGTAGATTAGTAGTAGTAGTACTAGCAATCTAGTACGTGCTCAGCTTTCACTACCTCAAAGTCACACTGCTGACTGATCTTCAGCTTCTGTACTTGAACCCCCAGGTCCTTTACTGCAGAGTTGCTCTCTAACCACACGGATTCTAATCCACACTTCTCGAAAAAATTACATGCCCTTTTTGGCATGTCTTAGCAACACCACAAAATCAGCACGTGATTTGTAATTCAAGAGCAGTAAATATACCTCATGTGCAGAAGAGAAGATAGATGGGAGGGCGCCTGAATTTGTTTGCAGCTGACCATTTAGGGCACATTTAGGCATAATTTACAAATTCTATTCCTCCTCCTCTTACTTTACTTTTTTTCTACTGCAGTATCTGCCCCTTAAACGATTGTATCAGATGCCACAACTTTTGCCTTCTCTGAGGACTCATGGACCGGATGTAGCAGGACAGCCTGATCATCTGTGCTCCACTGGGGACAGGAAACAAGGACAAAATATTTGCTAGCAGAGTCAAAGAAAGCAAAAGGGACACATCCTTGCACCACAGCCTGTAACCTGTGGGCAAAAGAAAAGTCTCTGGTTCACAGTATCTAGTTCAAAGCCAAGGCTGGGGAGTGAGGGGTGGAGAAAAGGTCAGTAGTTCAGCATTCCCCTCATCTTCTCACTCTGAATTTAGATGAACAGAGAGAGAAGGGGATGAAAGAGGGCGTATCTTGTCAAGAAAGTAACAGAAAACAGTCTAGCTCTCCAGAGAGGAGACCACAATATGGAGCAGTGAGGGCAAGCAGGCCTTTTTCACCTTTCTTCCCCGTGATTTAAATAAGATGTGATTTTGTGGTGAATACAGATATATTTACAAAACCTGCTAATACAAATTTAGTAATAACTTTGGAATTGTGCTATGTAGAAAAACATGAGGCTAGTACAAACTCTGTCATCAAAGCTCCACAGCTGCCACCAGATTATTTGTGCTCACGCTGAGCACTGGCTGCAGTGTACGGTAAAGCTTTCCAGTTATAGCCTTAACCAAAGAAAATGACCACTAGCAAATGCAGAAATTCACTTGGTGACTTATTTAAATATATTGGTCTTATATACAAGAAACTACCTTGCAAAGGGACCAGCATTCTGTAAGGATATGTTCTTGCACATATGAATCTATGGTCTAAAGAGATGCACACAAAAACTGTGGAAGCTTAACTGGTGCTTGTGACATGGCAGAATTTTAATGGAAAGTTGATCATTTAAATAGTGTCTCTTTTTTATGCTGCTCTGCCTTGTACAGATTATCTCTGTGTAAAAACACAATAAATTTATGATATCTATTTTGTTTTCATTTTTCTGACCTTATATATAACTAGCATCCACTCACATGAACTGAAAGAACTCCGTGGCAAATTTAGTATTACAGAACTGAATGTGAATAAACTACTTGGTAGAATTTGGCCCATCAGGATAGTGTTAAAACAAAATAAAGAATTAATAGTAACCTATGGCTTAGTGCTTATACCACACATTACCTTTAGAAGTACTGCAAAAAATTACTTGGTTAATCAATTAATAAAAAACTAGTAAATTAGCTACATTGCTAATTAAAAGCTTGACTGAAAAGATATTGATTGCTGCTAGAAATAACAATGCAATTGCAATGTTATTGTGCAAAGATAATTTCAGAGCTGTGAAATAACAGTTTGTGCATCTGTGAGGATTCATGAGCCTGGATTTGAGAGGCACTCTAAAGGTGTGTGGCATGGGAAACCAAAAGAGAGCTAGAATATGTATTGCCAGACATAAGTGTAAAGGGTTGTTTGAAATGGCACTATTTTCAAACACAAAAGAACAAACTATGGCTGAGATCCTGCCTTGTAAGTAATTTCCATCCTGAAAAAAAGATAGGAAAAATTAAGATAAAACATGCTTCTACTTTATTTAACAGCCTTGGCATCAGCTGCTGCCTTTATGATGGGTTTTTAGAAACCTACTGAGATAAGACCTAAAATGGGTATTTACTAATTAATTAATCTCTGATGAGAAGATGCTAATGGTTTGCTCAATACATGCTCTTTACTCTGTGATTGTGACTTAATTCAGTCTAAGAAGTCTTTGCAAGACCACTGCTGTTAACCTGTAACATAACCTTCAGAGGCAGGGGAGACCGAAAGCTGCACCCAAATATAGGAAAAATAAAAGCCAAGACACCCTTCCCATCTCCACTGAGGGACATCATGCAGAATAAAATTTCCTCTGAGGGAAAGTGGGTTAGAGATAAACTTGTTCTTTACCTCCTGCTTATAACCAGGCCATCTGTTTTACAACAAGAGCACCTTACCAAGCTATACATCTTACAGACCAGGGCTGCAGCTAATTTCAGTAACTTCTCTGACATGATCCTTCTAATCAGTGACCTGGACAAGGGGATCAAGTGTACCCTCAGTCACTTTGCAGACAACATTAAGGTGGGCAGGAGTGCTGATCTGCCTGAGGACACAAAGGGTCTACAGTGGGATCTGGACTGGCTGGATCAATGGACCAAGGACATCAGTAAGAGTTTAAACAAGGCCAAGTGTCAGGTCCTGCACTTGGGTCACAATAACCCCACACTATGCTGCACACTATGGGCAGAGTGACTGCAAAGCTGTCCATCGGAAAAGGACCTGGGGGTGCTGGTCAACAGCAGCTGAACATGAGCCAGTGTGTGCCCAGGTGGCCAGGATGGCAAATGGCATCCTAGCCTGTATCAGCAATAGTGTGGCCCACAGGACCACGGCAGTGATTGTCCCACTGCACTGGGCACTGGTAAGGCCACACCTTGAGTCCTGCATCCAGTTTTGGGCACTTCACTACAAGAAAGACACCGAGGTGCTGGAGTGTGTCCAGAGAAGGGCAATGCAGCTGGTGAAGGGTTTGGAGCACAAGTCTGATGAGAAGCAGCTCCGGGAGCTGGGGGTGTTTAACCTGGACAAAAGGAGGCCCAAAGCAAACCTTATCTTTCTCTACAACTACCTGAACAGAGGTTGCAGCAAGGTGGGGATGGACCTCTTCTCCCAGGTAGCAAGTGACAGGACAAGAGGAAATGGCCTCAAGCTGCACCAGGAGGGGTTCAGGTTGACATCAGGAAGAGTTTTTTCACTGAAGGGATTGTTAAGCAATGGAATGCGCTACCCAGAGAAACAGTGGAGCCACCATCTCTAAAAGTGTTCAAGAAAAACCTGCACTTAGTGCAATGGTTTAGTTGACATGGTAGTGTTTGGTTAAAGATTGGACTCAATCTTGAATGTCTTTTTGAACCTTAAAGATTCTAATTTCTGATTTTTTTGCTCCACTTTGACATGGCCAAGCAGTAACTGAGTTTCATCTGCCATTACATACACATGATTCTAAAGCCATGCAAAGTGTGGTTGAACACAGACACACTGATGCCTGCCAGAAGGTCTTGTGCACAAGGTTCATCAGAACTACAGGCTGACTGTTCAGGATCTTCCACCTCCCAGTCCTACAATCACACTTCCAATGGGATATTGAATTGTGTTAGCAGCACCTCTGGTACAGTAGGGTAGTCTCAGACACTGTATCTGCCCCATCTAGTGATTCCAGGACATGTCAGGCTGCAAGTCTATACTAGGGTACTATATAGACTATATACAACCTGAGGCTACTGTTTGGTGGTCATGGCAGTAGAAGACTTGATGGGAATTTCCCCTTCTTCCTAAGCTGATCTGTGGTAAGATGGATTTTACGAAATAGGATCTTTTTTTGATATTTCTTATTTCACTTTCTTATTTCAGTTTTCACCCCCTTCCCTTATATTTTATAAAAGATCAATCTCTCTTATATAACAAACAAACAAACAGAAAATGAGAGCATAATATTATATTCATGACATCACAGCAGTCTGAGAGACAGACATCACCACAACAGAAAGGAGGAAGTGGGGAAGTTCATGCAAAGTACTGCCTTCCCTCAGAAGGCAAATATACAGACAGAAAGGACTCCAGCACAAATGAAGAAAGCCCTCAGTTTGCCCTCCTGAAGCAGAGGACTGGAGCAGGCTACATCTTGACTTAATTGTCACAAAACAAAGCACATCACAGCAGTTGGTATCTTCAAGGATAAGCAGCAGAAACAGATTTTATACCCTGCCATGCATGTGCATGTTCCATTGCAAGAGCCACAGATGCCACATCTGATGACCAAGTTTAGGTGACAACACTAAATGCCTGGACTACAACTTGATGCAAAAAATTAACATCTCTGTGGTTCATTGTAGAACAAAAGCTAACACTTTCTTTAGAAAACCATATTCTGTTCCATTTCCCAAATGGAAAAAGAAAAGCCAATTCTGAAAAGCATAGATACAATGTTTTCTTATCTATCTGTAGGTTTATATGGTGTACTGCTGGCAAGGAATCTTTCCTACCCCTGCTAACACTCTGGCATCAACTGTACTGCTCAGGAAAAGCCCACTCTTCCTGACTGAGATCACTATTTATACTGGATGCCCATTAATTGCATTGCTTGGAATGATTTGCTGTGGGTTTTCTTTTTTTATTCTAGCTGCATTATGTCGTGATCTGATGACTGATTGGCTCCTGTGAGCAATCATGAGCCCAAGCCTATTGCTTCTAGCTTGATAGAGTGTATATCTCTATTTCATATTCAATAATGATGAATGGTCATGGCTTACATTTATATAGGGCCTTTCATCCAGAAAGATCCCAAAGCACTTTACAAATTGATTTACTGTGCAAACTATGGGGTTTATTCTCCGCTTCATAAGCTCGTATAAATCCCATTGAGTTACTTGCACTTCATCACAGTACTTGGTATTGCCCAAACAAAGCACAAGCAATGCACCCAGCAGACAGTCAGGGAACACTTATAAAAATATGAAAGAGTTCAGAACTTCAGTTCTATGTCTTATCCAAAAGTCATAATCTTTAGCAGGAGAGCATCCACTCAACCCTAGAAAAGTACAACTTTCTGCACTACTTCTAACAGGGCTTCTTGCAGTAAAGCCTTCCTTGGAGATGACACAACCCAGAGCTGTCTGCCTGCTCACATGACTGCACCCTCAGGCAGTAGCTGCTAAAAACCATCAGCTCCTTCTGTTTCAAAAAAATACCATTGAACAGAAAACTAATAGCAATGAAACATCAGTAGCCATCAATAAAGGTTGCTTGTGACCCTTAAGGGTTGCAAAAAAATTAAACAGGAGGAATGCTCAGGCAAACTTCTTGGAAGTAATTTTGTGCAAATATTTAGCCAAAGCATGACACTCTGCACTAGTGTTTTGAAGTAAATTACCCAGTTTCCTTCTCCTCTGTTAAACTTGGAGTGGGAAAGGAAATGCACCGGGTATGTGCCTGGGTTGATCAGCTGCTGCTGTTCTCCATCTTGGTACCTTGCAAAAAAGAATCCCAAATCTGGAATCTAGCCTTTACATCTTCCAAGCCTAAGGGATATAGAGTGAAGCAGGGAACTCATGACTGAGATGATAGGTAATCGACTTAAATATTTTCTCCACTCAGTCTAAAAGCTTTAAAGGAGCAACACCATCTCTACCTCCATGACTTGTCAGAGAATTAAGTGAGGTGCATTAAAAGAAAACCAGAGATTCTCTAATAAATATGGTGCCATTGAAAGTGAGATGCCAACAGTGGCTCTTACCAGGATGCCATGGTGTAAGCTGAGTACTAACCTTTTCCCTCTATCACTTCTGAAATGGCTGCAGTACAAATGCTGGTTCTAATCTGACCAAAGACAAAGTCATGCCAAATTGTCCAATGTGGGTGAGAGATCCACCTCCTCAGGGATTTTAACCAAAATGTGTTCTCTTGGAACCCAAAAAGAAATAGCTCATAGATATTTGAATATAAAAGGTAATAATCTAGTGCTAGAATTACATAAACATTTCAGGTGTTGACAACTGTCTTTTCTTTCTTGGCCTATCAGAATTAGCATGCTGACATATTGCAGCAATAAGTACAGTCAAAAATAGAAAGAGAAAAAATCTTTCCCTCCTTTATTAAATTATGGACTATTTGCCATACTTTTTATTAACGCCAGAGCTAAAAAGAAATATGGCACAGGTTAAGACAGGGAAAAAAATTACTCTAGCAGGATTGACAGAATCAGCCTGAAAGGTCCCATGTAACATGCATTCCTGGAGCAGGTGGAAAACATGGGAGGATTTAACCATCAGTTTCTTGATAGGTTCAGGCCAATGCAACTGCAGTCAGTCCCTGAGCAGTGTCCCATCTCTGTTTTGGTCAGCTCTAGCAGCTTACCCAATACCTTACACAATACCAAAAGATGTAAAATCCTGTGGACATCAAATGAGGTTTTAAGGATGCTGTAGGTAGAGAAGCCTTCCGTCCTTAGAGGGTCTCATGGTCCAGTCTGATCTTTCCTACACACATTCCTCTGCCATCCAGCACTTTTCTCAAGCTGCTCCCTCCTCATTTTACTTTCTGTGTATCTTATGTTCTGCATGACAGTGTCTTCTTTCTTCTTCTTCTGGCTTTGATGCCAGTTTGACAGGAAAGAATATAAGAGCAAAGCTTCCAGTTCTGGTCAGTAAGATGACAGTGGTCTTCAGAGGTTTGGAGAAACAATGACATAGAAGATAAGATCTGACCTAAGACAAATCACATAATTGCACCAATAGAAGAGAAGTCCATAATGAGGGCTGGTACTTGCTTGTTACAGTCAGCACTATGAGAATTTAGCTGCCAAACACTAGCAAACAGCTACTGATCTCTTTTGAGCTAAGAGCTAAAAAAAACTCTCAATAAGTTACCTACTTTTTATAATGCAGGGATATTTCAACTCCCTGCCTTGGGCAGGGACACCTTCCATTAGACCAGCTTGCTCAGAGCCCCATCCAGCCTGGCCATGAACACTTCCAGGGATGGGCTATCCACAACTTCTCCGGACAACCTGTTCCAGTGCCTCACCACCCTCACAGTAGAGATCTTCCTAATATCCAACCTAAACCTACCCTCTTTCATTTTAAAGTCCTTCTCCCTTGTCATATTCAGTACATGCCCTTGTAAAAAGTCCCTCTTGAGCTTTCTTGTACCCCCATTTAGGTACTTCAAGGCTGCTCTAAGGTGTCCCCAAAGCTTTCTCTTCTCCAGACTGAACAACCCCAACTCTCTCAGTCCATCTTCATAGGAGAGGTGCTCCATCCTTCTCAACCTCTTTGTGGCCCTCCTCTGGGCCCTCTCTAACCACTCTGCATCTTTCTTGCGCTCCATACCCACCCGGATGCAGTACTCCCAGTGGGGTCCTGGAAGAGCAGAATAGTGGCCAGGCAGCCTTTGATGCAGCCCAGGATTCATTTGGCTTTCTGGGCTGCAAGTGCACATTGTCAGGTCATGTCAAGTTTCTGAGCTTGACATCCTTACCTCACTCCCTTCATGCTACAGAGTTATTAGGGTTCCTTCGCCAGTAATGCAAGTGTTATTGTATGGACAAAATACATTCTGCTGGCATATGTTCTACAACCTAGTCAAGTTTTTCTAGCTGCATGGCCCCAGAGTGACACCACCAGAGCAGGGCACCAAAAGGCAACATGAGGCCAAACCAGATGGCTCCCCACCACAGCTGCAGAAGGGTTTGAAAACTGAAGACCACCATGAAAAAACACAAATAAACAAACTACAAAAGCTACAATAACTTACCTCAGAGCCAAGACTGTCTGTAGTTTTAGGAATCCTGAAAGATTACCAAGCACAGCAAAAGGACCTCCATGTTGGGACACACTGTTCAACCTAACTGTTCAGCAAGTAGCTCTAAAGATTTTAGGATTTTTTTTTATCCTTAGAAAACTTGTTAACAGTGACAGAACATCTCATCATCACTGAAGAGCAAGTGACATGAAAATGACAAAGTAATTGTAAATTAAAGAAACCACATAAAATTAATTAAAGAAACAGGAATTACCCAGAAAAATTGAAGAAAAAATGCCTTACAAGAAATGACAGCCCAAATGACAGACTGAACTTTTATTGGCACTCAACTATAAAGCCAAGGACCAAACAAATTCTGGAGACTGAGATTCTCCTGAAGTAGGAGGATCCTGACCCTCCATAGCAGGTGACACATTCACAGAGGCAGGGATGCCAGGGAAGCCTGAATCACTTTCCAAAGCTTTGTTTATCCTAGGGATAAGGAGAAGATTCTCACAGTCCTACACATGCACCAGTCTATTCTTGTTCAACAGCACTGAGCTCACATGATATCATCACAGCACAAAAGGAAGAAGTAGGCAACATTTTTGGGAATGAAAACAAATACTTCTAAAAGCTTTGCAAGAAGAGAATATGACTGGTAGTGCTCAACAACCTTAAGTTTTATATGCATAAATAAGAATAAAGCAATATGATACAAAGTTTTCAGTTTCTTGGCATTTGCAGGCAGATCAGTTTGGACAGAGTATAACAGTGCCCAGCACAGTGCATACTAAACATCTCAGTGTCTAGTTTCATGAGCCTGAAACATTATTGTATGTGCCTGTAGTGTCTCCCATTTAGCCAACAACCTTTCCTGCAGCTCCCCAGAGACAGCAAGGCATCTGGATGTCCACAACAGCCAGAGATAGGTGTCTGGTAAAGCCCTCCTAGCTAAACGGGACATGGTAGCACCTGGATTATCACTAAAGCAGGAAGGGAGTTTGAAAATACATGAACCGAGGAGTGAGATAACAGTGTTTTACAGAAGCTTGTTGCAAAATCAAGTGGAGAACTACAGGGTTCCTGGGGCTTTTTCCTTCCCAAAGCAAGCAAGCTCCAGAAATGATGAGTCCTGTTTGTACAGGATCCTCTTCAGACTCTCCGAGTGAAGCACGTTGAACCATCCCCCTGCAGTCCTCCCTCCCTCTCATCCACCGTAGATATACAAGGCTAAGTTGATGAGCTGTTCAGCTTAGTGTGAAATGTGTTACATTTTCCCCCCAGCTGCTTCCTGATTGCAGTATTTACTTTTAATCTCCTCTGCCTCAATGCCCGATAAAAACTTTGTCACATTAGATGGTGACAGATGGGAAAGAGAAGGGGGGGATCACTGCAAGGGAACGTCCTGGCTTCCCAATAATTTTTCACAACGCCAATTATGTCCTTCAGTGCTTCCCGGCATGTGCACCCATGTCAGCAGAGAAGGAAATAGAAAGGCATAAATAAAGACAAAACCAGGCACTGCGTGGCTTTAATCTGCAGAATAACATTTCTCATTTGGGTGAAATATTGTTGGATTCTCTCCCGTGCTGGAAATGGAGACACACACACAATATATACACAGAGACACAGATGCACAGAGTTCACAACTGCTTTCCTCATGCGTGCGTACTGCCATCCTCACAAGCAGCTCTCAGCATTGTGATCAGGAAATTGCAGATGTCCCCTGCTTTCTGAAAGGTATCCATGACCAGCAAGCCAAATCTTGCCCTCTAATCCAGCTACCATTGAGCAAGTAGGAGTAATGTGAAGATTCTCATCTTTAGGGTTTCAAAACGGTTCTTAGAAAGTTTCAAATGATTTTATGTTGTGCTTGAGGCTCCTTGCAAACTTCAGTTTCCAAGCCTAGTCCTGCATGCCACTACATTTGCCTCACTTAAATGCTCCATCCAAGATGAAGGCCTACAAAGGATAATCTTTTGACTCTGCATTACTTCTTGCTTAGATTGCAGGGAGAAATGAAATGTAACAGCAACCACCTATATTGGTGGACATGTAGCAGATGAAGGTAGTCATGGAAGCAAAGAGAGAGACTTCCAGGAGGAAGGTGAGAGACAACTTTGACCCAGGCTGGGATTTATCCAGTCATACCAGTACAAAAAAAAAACCCTTTGGTTTGCCCTTTATGTACCTTCTTTGTAAACATGAAAAAGGAAATCAAAATAAAGCCTTTTCCTAGACATCTTTTCCTTTGAACTAAGAGAATCATGTGCTCTGGACCACAGCTGCTACTGTCTTGACAATTCTAGTGCAGATCCAGGGACAAGAGCTTGGTGACTTCCATTCTAAGCAGAAGGGACAGGGAATGTCAGAGAGAAGTGCATAATGAAAGAAGCACAGCAATAGAGATGATGCAGGGAGAGGAGCCTCAACTGGAACAGAAAGAATGGGTAACTGTCCCAACAAGTGAAACCTATCCTGATGGTATACGTGAATGTTCACAGGTAGGGCACATTTGTGCATCTTCCATCAGGCCAGAACTTGTCCTGCAGGCCTCTTGGTAAAAGCCCAGACAATGCCCTTGTCTACGTTACATATGAAATAAGATATGTAAATATGTGAAAAAGGCAAGTACTCCCAAAACAGGAGATTTCCAGGTAGCTACAAACTGGGCATCAGCCATGGAGTTACTCATTTAGGCTCCAGAAA